>JAHLSL010013733.1:6111958-6386903 GCA_025920805.1 Petroica traversi
GCGGCGGGGCTGCTGCTGGAACGCGCTCGGGGTGCACCAAGAGCTGCGTTCGTGTCTCAGCGAAGAGCGGGCCTGCCACGTTCTTGTGAAAGGGCTGCTTGCAGCCTTAGCTTTCAGCTGTAGTTTTAGTCATGGAGCCCTCATTCCTGCTGGGTGTGAATAAATTTTAGATCCCTGCCAAAAGGGAGGGTGTGACCAAGGGTTCTGTTATGAGAAGAGATGGGACAAGTGTAGGAATTTTCCTGAAGTCAAGAAGATAGGGGAAAGTAAATGTGTATGTGTGGTATGAGGTGATGTAAGAGCTGATTTTGCTTGGGTTTTTTCTCTGCTGTTTTCCTGCTATTATCATGCCTTCAATACAGGACAATCTTGGGGTTGAGAACATCTAAAGCAGTTACTGGGAGGCTTTGTGGTCTGAGGCACAGGATGCCGGACGGAGTGATGAATAAAGCTTGGAATAAGTGAACCTGAACATTAAGGAGGACAGGGATAGCCCAGCCCTGTGAGTCCGAGACTACAAGGCTGACATGGCAGTCAAGAAAGGGAGAAGATGAGAGTTAATTTGGAGTAATTCCCTTGACATGTGTGAAGTGGTATGGCATAGCACCTCATGGAGAAGAAACACTTCCTGCACAGTGGAAGTTCAGGGTGAATGCGTGCCTGAGCCTGACACCTGGGAGATGTAGCAGGAAATTAGCAGTGTATTAGTGTCAGGGTAGAGGGATGTGAAAAGTAAGAACAGAAAGGTAATACTTCTACCTGCAGCCTCCAACAGTTCTAGGGTTTTGTCCTGTGGAAGCCAAGAGAGAACCACCTTCTGCAATGCAGCTTCTCTGCAGGAAGGGTGACAATCCTCAGCAGTCTTGCCCCTCGGCTAAGCTGGGGCGAAAAGGGAGGAAGTAGGATTCTGAGGAGGATCTGCAGTGGTCTGTTTTGTTTGCAGTTGTCCTGCAAATCTGTACAGCTGTAAGGCTCTGAGTGGTTTGCCGTAGGTTTTTGTGTTTGGATTTTTAAAATTTGATTTTTGTAAAAATAAAGCACTTGTGGACACGTGAGTTAAGCATAGAAGAACAGTTACTCCCTGTAGCATTTGTGTGGGAGATAAGAACATAAAAACTGTCATACTTTGTATCTGTGATCCATTTAGTGTCTCCAGCATTCAGTAAAATCATAAAAAACTCCCCATGCGAACTTGTGGAAGTTTGTGAGGATTATTCACGGTGCCTAATGGTTAAATTTGGGTTTTAAACATTTTGTTTTCCTTATATTCTGTTTATATTTTTCCTAGCATTGCAACTCTCAAAACGTGGTTGCTGGTGGGTGAATGGGTAGAACTTATTTGGTTGTTGTCAATTACTGTATTCTATAGTATCTTGTAACAGTGGGGTTTTGCTGTATTGTACATTTTGGGAGGGGGGAATCTTTTTTTTTTTAATTTTTTGTTTGTTTTGAAGTTGCCACTCATTTAGCATAGTTACTGTTTTTACAAGTGCATCATCTCCAGATCATTGTGCAGTTTTCCCCAGGAAAGGAACCTCATCCATCTTCTTTTTCCAGTTATGGAGTATTTGCAGAAGAGAAAGAGCAAAGCTGTCACTGTGACTTTTCAAGGCAGGTTGTTTTTACATAGCTAATTATTGAAATAGGTGGAAGAATTTCAGGCAAGCAGAAGTTTCCTGTGACACCTTTTCTCCTCTGTTTGCCATTCTGGCATTTCCATTATCATGACTAAGCTATTAGGCACTCCGGAAAAAAAAAAAAAAAAAGACATGCCAGGAAGATAGATTTGTCTGGTTTGCAAGGAGAACCAGTGTAAATCCTTTCTGGTTAGACAGTTGTGTTGTTGGTGAAGGCAGATTCTGAATTGTCTCACCTTAGGTCTTGCATTGCTGAGCTCATGAAGAAAGCTGATGAGTGCCAGAATCACTCACAGAGGGGAGTGATTCTGGATATATTTGAGAACAAACAGAGCCTAGAAGAAAACCTTAGGATGTAAACAAACAAGCCAGCACTGAAATTTAGTAGTGGCTCCAAATGTGAAAGAGCATGGTGTTTATCTGGGGGAAGTGGGGGGAATGTGTATGTAAATGAAGATCAAGTGTTCTTAATTCTTTTGTTAAGATTCCATTGCTCAACCAGCAATAAGTTTTCAGACTCAAGAGAGTGAGAATTAGCACAAGTATCTAGCTAGAGCCTGGAGATCTTGTTTCATTGAAACACCTACATTATTCATAATGTTACAGACTGCTATCGTGATATTTTTGAAATTCCTTTCTAGGTAAATGTTCAAACCTGTTAAATGAGGGAATGGTTAAAATGAGACTTTTGAGGGACAGCTGAGCTACCAGGATCCAGCGTGCTGCTGGAAAGGGAATTTTGCTCTGAGGTTTATGACCCCCTCTGTTTTCTACTTGGTTGGACAAGGGAGATTAAGTGTGCACTTGTGGTGCTTGTATTATCCTGTTTACTCTCCTGCCAGGTTTGCAGGTTTATGTTTTTCAGCCACGTAGGGGTTTCTGACAGTTCAGCGTACATGAATGGTCTATCTGAGGGACCAAATTAGCACCAAGGAGTGATGGCAGGTGAGAGGGAGGAATGTGCAGCTCAGAAGGGATGCAGAAAGGGGTGAGCCTACCTTTTTGACATCCCTGAGCGCTAGTTGTCTCATGACGCCTTTTGCTGCACCTCTTTGAATTAGTAGAGCCTAAAAAGTGTCCACTCTTGGTGTGCTCTTGTTTCGTACTATGGAAGAAAAGGCCATCGACCTTTACATTCACTGTAAATGCTCTGTATAGCAACTCTTAGATAATTTCACAAACCAGTGCAGTGTACTTGTTTGCCGCAACACTGAAAGCAGCACTGTAATACTGCAGGGTATTGAAGTTTGTATTGCTGTTGTTCTCAAGATTTCAAGAAAGTTTGGCATTATAAGGTTAGTTTTAAATAAATAAATAAGGTTAGTTTTTAGGTAGAAAATAGTGAAAGGTCAGCTAATACAAAGGAAAGTGATCAAGGGTGTTTGTTGCTAATGAGCAATGTAGTGAAAAAGATGTTTTCTTATGCAAATCATTTAGTTTCTATGAAAGAGCATATTGAAGTGTTGGGACTTATTTTGAGAGATTATAACATTATCTACAGTGGAGACCTTAGAGAATTTTTTCAGCTGCTGAGTGAAAACTTATTTTGCCAACATCAAGTTTCCACAAGCCTTATTCCTTTGTACTTTCTAGGCCTTCTGGGTTTTCCCCACCTGTTGCTTTATCATCCGTTTAGCTCCTTTTAATGGTTGATTGTCAGAGAAACAGAGGAAAAAAAGAAACAACATCGAAGATGGAATACTGTAACTCAGGGAAATTTTAATGCAAGAGTTAAACTGGTCTAAAAATTTAAATCCAGAAAATGGATCACTTTTTTTTTCTACTTAATGCAATTCCTGTGTTGATTGTCTAAGCTGCAGAGTTAGCAAGAGGAAAGTGTTGGTTTTTCTGCTCTTACAGATTTGTGATGTTTCAGGCCTTGCAGTTCTTTCATACTTTGTTGGTTCTTTCATACCTCAGTAATCTCTTCTGAATCCATCTTTGCCCTGTGTTTTTCTGAATGCCTTTATTTAACTGCTCTAACTCCTAATAAAAGCCTTTTCTCATCAGATTATATTAAATATTCAGAAAGTGCTCTTGAAATTGTATTTGTGGTCTTGAATGAGAGCGGGTCGATCTTCATGAGGCTTCCATGGATGCTCTTGCACTTCTGGCATTTACCAAAGAAGTCTTGCCTGCATGTTAAAGACTTTTTGCTTGTTTATGTGAAGTTGATGCTATATTCATTTTAGTCTTAGAAGCATCTGGTCCAAATCAGGATGTTAACCAAGACAACATTCCAGTGCCAACTTTGCATCACCTGGTTCAATATAAGTTGCTGAGAAATTCTCGTAAGCTATTCTTTCAGTTTGGCTTCATGCTCAAAGGAGGAGTGTTGGCTTGAACTGTGCTGTTATGTCTAAGAGACCTGTATCAACACAAATTTTGTGAGAAATTTGTACCAAATTTTGTTCACAGATGTCTCTATCATACTTCTGGGCATTACTATTTATGTTTTTCTAGATCATGAATTAGTCTCAATTTTTTCATATTAGACAAATGCCATACTCCAGATTTTGCTGCATGTAGGAGCTGAAAGACATTCTGTGGCACTCATGTGTGCTAAGTAGTTCCTAAATAGTGATGCAAAACCGTGCAAGGTAGAAGCATAGATCTTCTATCTGCAAAGTGTTACCTGAAACAGAAACAATTTATCATTACTGGAAGCAAGTTATCTTATTTAAAGCTTGCTGTGGAAAATATGTGCCTTATATGATTTTTATATGCAGGTTATTAAATGTAAACTGAGTTTCCAGAGGAAGCTTTCTTAGAATACTGTATTGTCTATTTAGCCACATCTGTTTCATTTTGCCATTCTTTGGAGAGAGCTGAAATTTGTGTTGTGGCTTACTGAGTTTCAGGTTAGGTAGAATTTGTTTGTTTTATTTTCTTTTTGTCCATGTTGGCTCAATTTAAACTTAGATTTATCTAGTATTTAAGGCTGCCTTTTGTTTATGCCTGTTTGGAGAACATCTCCAAGACTCCTATAGGCCTTATGTAGTTCAGAATCATTCCAGACTTTTCTAACTAATATGTTCTGAATTTGACCCGAAAACATTAGAAATTACTTTCTGCATTTTTTTCAGTCTCTTTCTTTTTTTTTGTTTTTTAAATTCCCACACTGTGCTTCGTACAAACTTGATATTAAATAACATAACAAACTACAAAGCTGTTGACATCTTATGTTTTCATAGCTAGCAAGTATTATTTGCCTAAGATTTATCTCCTGAGAGGAGAAGGGATTGCTTTAGAGAAATATGCTTGCCTTCACTAGCCTAACAATTGGTAATCTGTTCCAGTGTGGGTGTGTATGCACACTCTTCTCTGAAATGTTTTCTCAGTCGTTAGGTTCCCTATAGTAAGTTCCCATATGGGAAAAGGAAGTGTGGTTTCAGCAGAAACTGATCTTTTTCTGAATGACAATTTTGGTGTCTTTCTTTCAAGCTCACCACACTTGGGATTAATTTCCTCTACTGCATTGGTTTGAATAAAAGCTGTCTAAACTACAAGATGGTCATCTACAGGAGCCATTTCAATTCTTGAGTCAGTGCAGACTTTACAAATCTGTTTATATGGACACATAGACTATTTTTGGATCTAAACAGAAAAAATTGCAGTTTGTTACTTCTCAAAATGGTGTAAATAAAAGCTGTTTAAATCAAACTGCTCTTTGTGTTAGGAACTTGTGTTGTTTGCTTCACTGACTAAATTGCTGCTGGTGTTCGGTTCACTGGCCTCTAGTCAGAGTTGGGCATGAATTAAAATCATAGGGATTGCCTGTATGTGACCAGCAGCATAAATTAGCCTGGAGGATCTTTTACTAGATGTGAGAGGTGAACAGTGTATCTTAACTTTTGCACTTGAAATTCTCTGGAGTGATGCATGCAAGCAAAACAGATTTTCTCCCACTGAAATCTGGATGCATTTTCTGTGGAATTTGGTGAAATGTACCAAACATGGAACAAGAATTTAAACTTCACATAAAGCTTTCTGAAGCAGGCAGCCAGATGAAATACACTGAACTCAGCGTGTTCCATCTTTTGGTTCTGTCCTCCAGATTTACTCCATTTGACACTTGGGAGTGGATGAGCAAAATGCTTCCTCATTTGTGTCCAGCTGCAAAGGAACATGCTATGTCTGTCAGTTGTGGCAGAAACAGTGACTATCTCGTTTTTAACATATGCGGGTCTCCTTGCTTTCCTTAACCAGCGACTGTGGCTGGCTTTGTATCTATATCAGGGAGAGAAAAATGAGAATTACAAAAGGGTGGTGTTGTACCCCTCTGCCTCCTTTCTTTTTAACTCTTGCAGAGGTGATTTCTCCTTCTGCATATTTTGAAGTCCCTGTGACAGGCTAAGTAAGCAGGAAGCCTTTTCTGCTGCTCTGTCCCAAAGGAAAGGTTTACTTTTCTTCTTGGGCCTGACACACACCAGAGTGCTCTTGAAAGAGGTATTTCTCTCAGTATTGAAAAGACTGTGCTGTTGTGTTTTAAATAGGGAGTTATGCTGTTTTTTTTTTTTACTTTATGCTTTTTGTTCTCTCTGAACTTAAGATTGTTAAGCCAAAATCAGCCTGTAGCAGTTGTAACTTAGTGAACTGTGTGTTGTCCATGTCAGCTACCTCTCTGAGTGTGAGCTATCTCTGTGTCTCATATGCTTCAGTATAATATGGGTTTCTGTCATCTCTGTGAAATGTCGAACAGCCCACAGTGGCACTGCTGGAACCAAGAATGGAACTACTCATCTCAAGGATGTGCACTGTCTTCTTTCTCTTTTAGTAAAACCAGCCATGGTTACTGGTTGTCCAGACAATGTATGTTGGATATTCAAATTAATAGATGTAAATCCAGACAGGTTTGTTCTGATCATGTTTATCCTTAATAAATGTTCAGATAGCCTCTAAACTACAATGCCATTTTGGGGTGAAAGTTGAAGGATTAATTCTGATTTGAGAATTTTCAGTAGTAAAAAATTCACTGTACTCTGGGCAAGAAGTTGTAGTGTTTAACTGCCTCTCCTTTAATGAATGCCTATGGCATTTTTGATCTTGTTCTGTATGTTTTGAGGAAGATTGCCCTTACTCTTTATCTTGTAAGGTGAATTTATGAGGTACTCAGTCCCTGAATTATCTGAGGCTTTTTTTCTGCTCTTTCACTGTTCCATTTTATTCATTCTTCCCTGACCTATTTGATTCTGTTTTTCTCCATATTAAACACTCTTTGCAGACGTCAGGACAAACAACAGCAGTGCTGTGGGATTGTTCTTGTGTCAACTGCAGACATCATAGTTTCTAACTTTTCCAATTTAGTAATTCCCTAATCTCCAAAGCAGACATCAGTCCTTTGAGGTTATAACTGATCCTTATAGATGCCAAATTTAGTTGTTATGCCCAAAAACATTTTCAGAGGCATTATTTTCCAAGGTAAAAAGTACTGTCAACTTTTTCGTGTCTGGATAGAAATGTACACAACTTCATTTCTTGTTAGGCCTGCCAGTCACTGCCTGTGCCCAGAACAGGCAGTGTGGCCTGCCATTTGCTTTCTCCAATCTTCTCTCTAAGATACCCAGTGCACATTCAGTCACATTAAACAGAATTATCTTCCTCAGACTCCTTCAAGTAGTGTCTCTTTTAAGTTTTGGTGTGTTACTGGACACCTAGTGATATATCAACAAACTGTTTTCAAGTTTTTTTTTCACTGTTCTTTCACTGTCTGATGATTTTGCACTTCTTTGGGATGGGTGCTCTTAAATATCAGGCGGTATGGGCTAGGTCTTATACAATCACGGTAGAAATGCATCAGTCCATGAAAGTGCCTGGTTTAAAGGTATAGCCGGGAGCCCATAAATCAAATAAACTTACATAGTTTTAGAAGTATTTTGTTGGTATTGGATTGTTCTAATAGGTTAAGGAAAATACACTGGCACTGTAGGGTATTACAGGAGACTAAGAATATTACATGAAGACACTTTTTTGCATGCAGTTTAAGAACAGTAAGTCTATTGTCTGTAGACCTGTTGATTGGCATTCATTGCATAATTTAATTTAATTGTTCATAATCAAATCTTTCATCAGCTATTTCACTACATAAAAATTATTTTTCTTCACAAAATCTTCTTTAGGCTGACAGGCATAATTATTTAGTGCATCCAATTTGTCTTCTGTAAATATTGACATAGCAGTTCTGTTCTTGCTGTTCTTGTGAACTTTTCCAATTCCAGTTTTTCAAAGCTTAATGACAGTAAGCATTACCAGTCTAGCCAGTACCTATGCTGTCTCTCAGCATACTTGAATCCAAGCTGTCTGGCTTTGCTGATGTGAAAGTGTCCAATTAATAGCTGCTGTTTAACATCATTGTGAGTTACTGTTGGAATGGAAACTTTTTCATCACCGTCATAAGAATGTTGTTTGCTTTTTGTCAGGCGGATGTGTGTACTAAATGTACGCTTTTCTTTATTATTGTCAGGAATTCTACAATTTCCATCAAATAATGTGGTTTTTTTTTTCCCAGAAGTAGACAACGCCTTAAAGATGATTTCTTCTAACAATTCTAGCTATTCTCTTCTCTTACTGTTCTTTTGCAACTTACATAATTTTCTTTCAGTATCAATAATTTTGTGATGAGGAAATAGCTGATACCCTGTTCATGAAGCAAGGTGATTTTGATCAAATTTCCAAAGATGATTTAGTATTTTCTGTGTAAGAAAAATAAAATTGTTGAAGTAATTTTCAGTATGAGCATCTTGTTAGTAATTATTTCTTTACTGCAGACTGGCTTTACTTCTAAATCTAAACATAGAACTAGACCTGTGACCTGAAATGTTCAGTTTTGAAAGGAAAGAGCTTTGCTTATGGAGAAACCTGTTTCCTTTTACTGGGTACAAAGAACAGTAAAGAATTCAGGTCATTATTAGGCTTCAGATTTACAAGTCACTTATGGTAAGTGTAAAGCATATAATCTTTTTCATATATAAAACAGAGGAACTACCAAAGAAGCATCTAGATTTCACTTACATTTTTGGTGTTTCTTAGGGTTTACCTTTATCCCTTTGTCGTGGACCCCAGCCAGCAGCCAAGACCAGGCAGCTGCTTGCTCACTGCTCCACCAGCAGGATCAGGAAGAGAATTGGAAGAGTAAAAGCAGGAGAACTTGTGGGTAGAGATAAAGGCAGTTTTACAGGGAAAGAAAAAGACACACACACAGGCAAGGCCAATAGGGAATGAATTCACTCCTTCCCATGGGCATGCAGATTTTCATCTATCTCTGGGAGAGCAGGACCTCATCACACACACAGTGACTTGGGAAGACAAACACCATCACTCCAAATGTCCCCCCATTACTTCTTCTTCCCGCTCTTTATATATGAGCATGATGTTTTTTTCTGTTATCAGTATATTGTCTCTTTACAGGTAGTGCTTACCTTTATCCCTTTGTTGTGGCTTAACCCCAGTCATGGTCTGGAATATCCCTTTGGTCAGTTGGGGTCACCTGTCCTGGCGATGTCTCCTCCTAACCCCCCTCCATACACCTCCACCACCATGGCAGCACAAGAAGCAGAAGAGGCCATGGCTCTGTGTGAGCCATGCTCAGCAATAACAAAGACATCTCATTTAATCAACTCTGTGTTCAGCATAAATCCAAAACTAGCCCCATACCAGCCACTGTCAAGAAAATGAACTCTACCCCAGCAGAAACCGGCATTCCCTTTTCACCAGTGACTTCAAGTAAAAAAGTAGCTTGTAAGAAAAAGGTAATAGTTTGCATGTATAAAATCTGAAAGTTAATTTCTTCCAAATAAATTCTTCAGGTTTAATTTGATAGTGTACCAGCTTGTATCTTAAAATCTGTTTGCAGATCTGTTAGACAGATAGAATGATTCATGTGGTCAGCCCTTCCAGATGGGAACTGTATGAAAATTGAATCTCTTTAGCTTTCCAGTTCATATTACTGTAAGGTGGTTTGGGTTGGAATGGTCTAATAAGATCATTTACTTCAATCCCCTTGGCATAGGTCAATACACCTTCCAATAAACAGGTTGCTCAAAGCCCCACCTAGCCTTCTTTTGAACAGTTCTAGGGATGGGTCCCCAGGTTCTCTGAGGAACCTGTTCCAGTGCCGCACCAGCCTCACAGTAAAGAATTTCCTACTAATATGTAGCACAAACCTATCCTTTTTCAGTTTGAAGCCATTCCCCCTTGTCCTATAACTCCATGCCTTTGTCATAAGTATCCCTTCACCTTTCCTGTAGGCCTCTTCGGGTACTGGGAGGGTCCTGTAAGGCCTCCATACAACCTTCTCTTCTCTGGACTTAACAACCCAGCACTCTTAACCTACCTTCAGAGCTCCACCCTCTGATCATTTTTGTGACCCTTCCTGGGTCTGTTCTGCCAAGGTCTGTGTCCTTCTTGTGTTGGCTGCCCCAGATCTGCTTGCAGTGCTCCAGGAGGAATCTCAAGAGGGCACAGCAGAGGAGCAGAATCCTCTCCATCACCCTGCTGGCCACTTCACTGGGTGCAGTCCAGAACAATACTCTTATTTTTGAGCTGTGAGTACCCATTGCTGGGTCATACTGAGCTTTTTGGCTACCAGATGTCACAAGCTGCTCTCAATCCATGATGTGCTCAGCTTGTATTTGTGCTTGGGGTTGCCCCAACCCAAGTGCTGCATTTTGTACTTGGCTTTCTGAACTTCATGTGGTTTGTACAAATCCTCTCCTCAAGCCTGTCAAGAACCTTCTGGATGGTATCTCTTTCCTCCTGCATGTCACCCACACCACACTGTTTGGTGTTGTTAAAAAACTAGCTGAAGGTACACTCAATCCCACCATCCATGTTGCCAGCCAGGATTTTTAACCAAACTGGTCCCGATATGGTCTGTGAGGAATGACACTCGTTACTCTCCACTTGGACACTGAGTCATCAGTCATGGCTCTTTGAGTGCAGCCATCCAGCCACCGAATGGTCCATCTATCAAATTCATTCTCTCTGGTTTAGGAACAATCTTGTCATGTAGGACAGTGTCAAATACTTTGCACAAGTTCGGGTAGATGATGTAAGTTGCTCTTCCTTCCTCCACCACACATTCCTAATCCTGCCAGAGAAGGCCACCAGATTGTCAGGCATGATTTTACCCAGCTGTGCTGGGTATTACTATTCACCTCCTTATTTTCCTTGTGCATTAACATAGTTTTCAGGAGAATCTGCTCCATGATCATGCTGGGAACTGAGGTGGCACTCTCAGCCCTGTAGTTTTCCATGTATTCCTTATTCCTCTTTTAAAAATGTGGACTGTATTTCTCCTTTTCTAGTTAGTTTACTGATCTGGCATGAACTCTCAAATATGATTCACACTCGCTTAGCCACTTCCTTGGCCGTCTCCCTCAGGACCTATGGATGTATATTACCTGTTCCCATGGGCTTGTGTGCTTTCAGGTTCTTCAGATGGTGTTGAACCTGATCTTCTTCTATAGTGGGTGAGTGAATCTGTATTCTCTCAGTCCCTGCCCTTTCCTTCTGCTACTTGGGCAGTATGACTGGAACATTTTTCAGAGAAGACTGAAAGCAACAAAGTCATTGAATAATTCAGCCTTCTCCTTGTTCTTGCTCGTTTCTTTCTGGACATGTACTATATTTTGCCTAATCTTCCTTTTATCAGTCACACATGAATGCCCTTGATGTCTCTGACCAGATTTAGTTTTATGAGCTTTTTAGCTTTCTGAATGTGATTCTTGATTGCTTGATATTCCTCCCAGGCTACCTGTCACTTGGAGAAGGAAGTTATCACCAACACATTCCAAGAACCTCCTGGATTGCTTATGCTCTTCTGTGTTGTTCCTCCAACAGATAATGAGGAGGTTAAAGTTCCCTGTGAGGACCAGGACATGTGAATGTGAGGCTGCTCCTGTCTGTCTGTAGAGGACCTCATCAGCGTGGTCTTCCTGTTTACTCAAACAGGCTTGTAGCAAATTCCCAGTATAATGTTACCTGTGAAGAAATTAATCTGTATTTCTTTTTGTCTAATGTGACAAAAATGCTGTGATTTGCTTTTGTGGGTTCTGCAGAGCAAATATATTTGCACGTTCTCTGAAGTAGTGTTTTAAGAAGAAAGAGGGGTACAGTATCTGCAGAGGTTTTTGGGAGGTTTTTTTAAGATCTTAAAGGTTCTTGAAGTTCCTAAAAGGTCATTCACATTTTAATTGACTCTGCTGTACAGAAACAAAATCTCTAAGCACCACCAAACAACAGCAAATTAAATTGTCTTTGTAACTTCACAATATTTTAATTACAGGTTTCACAATTATTCTCAGCTTTTTATTCTCACCTCAGTTGTTTTCCACCTCTACCACTTTTCACCATAAAGTTCAAATTACCACATATGGTAACAGGTAACTTTTATTGCCATGGAATCTGGGAGACTTGAATAACTATCTACTGTGATTATATGACACCTTGTGATTAAAGTGATCACATGGCTATTTGTATCCTGAAAAACAGTTACAACTTTTTTGTTTTTCATAATGAGGACATTCAGTTTGTCTTCAGTGTACTTACAGATTATGTTTCAGTGATTTTATCATCATTATTACCATGTGAGATGTGTTCTTTTAACAAAATCTGCAGTCTCTTAAAATGCCGTGCATCAGTTTCTAGTGGGTCGAATTTAGTTAGTGGGAGTAGCACTTTTGAGGACGGATTCTTCAAAACCTGTCAAGCTTACCAGTTGGACATAATTTCTTTCAGTTAGAATGGCAGTGGCACAAATATGTCCTTGAGATTAAATTCTCCAAATTCTTCATCATATCAAGATTGTGATTGAAATTATTTGAACATGTTGGTAATTTCCTGGCAACTCTTTTAAGCAGCTGAATGAAATACCTTTTTATCAGCTAGTCCACAAACTTCATTTTGAAAAGATTTGATTCTATAGCATTTGGTAGAAATAAATTTGTTCTGCTAAAATTGGAAAAAATTAGTAGTTGTTTTGCTTACAACACTGGGTATGTAATTCGTGTGGCCTTGTAATGTTTGTATGTATGTGAAAATTGATAGCTTCTCAGGATACAAACAGATTAATATCTCTACTCTGAAAAGGAATGGAAAGTGGAAAAATGTCTCAGTGTCCAGGAGTTGTACAGCTGCGTTGGTGGGAAAGCAGGAGAGGGCACTGTACAGCTACCTGGTGACTCTCTCTGGGGAGCTGCTGCCGCCCTTCCCTCTGTGCTGCAGTTAAGTCTGAGCTCTGTAAGACACTTGAGTAAAGAAACACAGTCTTTTGTTTAGTATAATGTAGAATTGTAGATTAGCTAGAGGAGTTACTGTGAACTATAGAATCGCAGATGTCTTCCCTGGGACTGGCCTGTCAAGGTTCTGTCTTTGATTCTGCTTGTGAGAGGTGGTGTTTTTAAGGTGGTGGAGGCTTTTTGGAGGTGTGTGAGAGGGTTGTGCTGCAGTGAGCAGTAGATGGCAGTGCTGTCCTGTTGCACAGCACGAAGGGGAGTAATTTGAAGTTTTAAGTCCTGCGAAACATGCCCTTCGCTACGTGTCTGCTGCTGAAACATTGGTAGTTAGGGCATATGTTGTTATGACTAAACTTAGGTTAGTTCTCTTAGGACAATGCTCCATGTAGACATTTGGAAGAGACAGGAGATTCTGTGCATTTCCAAACAAATACTAAGGCATGTGTTTTCTTCAGTGAACTGTTTTGTATGTGATTCAGACATAAGAGAGCTAATGCTAATATGATGCCATTTAATCCCATTGCAAATAGAATGAAAAATTGCTGTGATATGTACACGTTTCCAACTTTTTTTCCTCAAGGGAAATACTTGCTTTCTGCTGAAAGAAGTGTTGGTTTGTGATGCACAGTTCATTCCTGTAAATCTCCCACTTCCCCATATTGAAATATCTGTACAGTCTGAAAACTTGATGACTCATAGTGTATCAGTCTTTTGAGTCATAAGTCAGGGCCAATCTCTTGGCTTTTCTAGTACCGGAAATCTTTGTGGAGATTTTTTTCTGTTTATCTATGGATACACTTTGAATGGAAGGACTACTTGAATAGTCTCTTTTTTTTTATTATTTTTTAAATTTTTTAAATTTTTTTTTGTCTCAAAGTCATTGCAACAATAATTTTTTTCTGTCCCCCACCTTTTTAAAAATTTAATTTATGTAAAAAAAATTGTTTGTTTTATTGGTATGCTAATCTTTTAATCTATGTCACTAAAAAGAGATTATTATAATTGATCCTCTCAAGACATGGTAGCAGAAAGTTCCTCCGACTGTTTCATCTCTGTAACAGTCTGAACTTGTTTATCTTCTAAAGTTATTATTAAAACTGTATATATGTATAACTCAAGTATTTAAATTTTAAGACAATTCTAGCTTCTACAGAATTATTGAATTAAAAGATCTGGAGGACTGTAGAGTACTCTTTTTTACAGTTTTATTTCAGTGATGGACAACAATATAGCTGTTGTGATTTCATACCTACTTTTATAAATACATATATTTTCAAGTTAGACTGGGGGTTAAATTATGTTTGGAAGTTTAGTTTGAGTGATTTTTTGGGTGTTTGTGTGCATAGTTACAGGATTTTTGCTGGTTCTTTAAAGTAACTATGAAGTTTATTTTTCTGCAGTAATTTTATGAAATTTTTTAGGGATGCAGTGTTTTATGACAGGTCACTTGTGTTAACATGCAAGTTCTGTTTTTTAGGAATAAGGAAATTACTAATATCAGCTTATAAAAGTTTAAAATGCAGTTTTAATAGTTATTTAACTTCCATTGAGCTGCTCATAGTGGCAGAAGTAAATTTTGCTACTGGTCCTTATTTTTAATTTACAAAGAAAAGTATAAGGAGCTAAGATTGTAATCTTACAATGTTTTCAATTTAAAACACCACCATAACAGTATAGAGTCACAGAATATCCTGAGTTGAAGGGGACCCACAGGAATCATTGAAGTCCAACAGTATTCAGGTTGCTTTCAAAAGGTTTGAGAAAAAAACTTAAATGATAGAATGTCAGCATTTAAAGGTGGGACTTGTATCAAAATGATTGTTAAAACCTGCCTTTGCTTCCTGATTTGATACATCTTCAGGATCAGCAAACTAGCTTCATAGTTTTTCCAGAAAGGCTAAGGACTGTTTGTTGTAAACTTTTACATCATAAAAAGAAAACAGAGTTAAATAAGAAATATTTTAAATGGCCAAAAACCTGGGAACAATATAATTGCTGGTAGCCTAGTATTAGTGGATACTTGATAGAAAGAATGGTGGATTTGATGACAAAGCCAAGTGTTTTATGGAGAATCTTGAACTGGTTGCATAATGCATTATATTAAAAAAAATTTACAAGAACCTTTAGGATGGCAGTATTAAAAAAGCACCCTGGAAACTGTCAGAAGTCAGCTTTGCAGGAAAAAGCCCCCAGTAATTTTTTGTTTGTTTGTTTGTTTTTTGTTTGTTTGTACTTGTTTTTTGTTTTGTTTTGTAGTAGATGAAGCTTTGACAATTTGAAGTGTGCTGTATGCTGTGTAGTATGTTTACCTATTTAAGCTGTGTCATGGAAAGCCGTGATTTGTTTTTTTGGAAGCAGGAAAAAATTGGCTTTAGTTTTAGTAAAGTCTTGCATAGCCAGACTTGCTCTTAGGTTTGTAATATTTAGAGAAGTTCAATAGGGGGCCCTTGGTGCTTTGATCTAGTGCCATGGTGCAGTTTAATGAGAGAGGGGTTTTCAATATTGTCTGTGATATTGCAGATTCTGCCAGCTCTGTCTTAAATAAGAAAATGCAAGATTTACACCTCAGAAACCTTCTCCTTTTTCTGGGCACTCTTTCTGTTTGAAACAGGTAATTACAAAAACCTCCGGATCAATTTTTGTAAAGGGGCACCCTGATGGGTGCCATGACTGAAGTGTGACATGAGCCTTTTCCAATACAATGGGTGGCCTAACATTCCGCGGGAAGGCCAAGCTCATTAAATATTCTCTTCTTTTTTTCCACCCTCTCCCCCTCTTCATGCACTTAGCTTGAGTTGTGCTAAGTCTGAGGTTTCTTCACTGAGGACTTAGGAAAATTGCATAGAGTTCTCAGATTGAATTTTTTATGTGTATGACTTCATGATGGCATTAGCATGTGCTTTGATCCATGTGTGAATGGCACTGGGTCGGCTCTTATTGCCATATCCAGATGGTGTTACAGGGAACAAACAGTTGTGTTTTAGGATTTCTCAATAGACTGTCTAGACTGGTCTTGCAGCAGACAGATACAGCCACCCATCAAATTAGCGTTTGTCAGATTTATGGTAATGGTTCACCAAAGCCTTCCTGTCATTGACATTAAGATTTACGCCTCCAAAGTTATTTTGTCTTCCGCAGCGTGTAAAGTCTGATCATATGTATGTGTGTGATTATCTATATGTAGATGTATATTTGCATATATAAATTTTTAACTAAAGGGAAGGAAAGCAACTGAAGAGAAGTAAATGCTATGGTAAGAGGCTGAATTTTAAAAGTATTTTTTTAAGAGGCTGATTCCTACAGCTGGATTGATTAGGGAAGCTTTCCCTCGCCAATCCATCCCCTCCCTTCAAATGATAATACGAATGTTCTGTTCTAGCCAGTGTCTCCCATATGCCCTTTTTAGAAAGAAAAACATGTATGTGGATTACTACGGCTAGATTTTGCACTTTCATGTTACACTGCAGTAATATGAGCTGCTCCCTGTACGCAGTGGGAATAACCTTTTGACAGGCAGTATGTCCATTCTCAGTGGAAATGTTTTTCCAAGTCTGGCCAGCGCTCCTTTGATCATGCCACCTCAAACGTAGGGGTCATAGCTACTATGCAATGTAAGAACCACTGATGGTTGACCAGGGGAGAGATGATTTTGAAGAAAGCATATTTAAAATAAGCCAAATGTTTTGAAGTATCTTTTTGTTTCTGTTTTTTTAGGACATCAGTAATTTTTGCTGCAGTGGGAATGCTAAGCAGGAGCATTGGGGAAATTTTAAATTATGCTAGACATGCTGGTACATTTGATGGTGGAAACAAGAGGTGGTGTAAATTTAAAATATCTGAATTGCAGTGGCAAGCTCTGGGCTTTAACATGCCAGAGCATGTTTTGGAAGTGTTTTCCTGTTACAAGGATATTTCAAGAATAGCAAAAGGAGTAATGGGATGATGAAAGGATCCAGATGTTATAATAAACTATATATTTGAGGAGCACTACCACTTAATGAAGAAACAATTTTACACAATACTTGAATCAATTTGCAAGTCTCTCTGTGGTATGTGCTTTGGAAAGTCTCTCCCCTGTTTGCTAGGAATAATTATTACTGATCATGAATCAGAACAAGAATTCAACTAAATATAAAGCCATTTTATAGATAGCTTTATCCTCTGCTGTTGCTATTTTTCTTGCTCTAAGGAGCTTTGTGATATTGGAAGAAAATAAATAGATCTGGTAAATATTCAAATAAAATTAAATATGTAAATACTAATTGACAAGAATCAGCTTCAGGAAAACAGTATTCCCTGTGCATTGCTTTGGGGGCTCATAACCTCTCTGCTACACAGCAGCAGTGTATTACTGAATCTTGGAAAAAGCAGATAGTTTATACTTTGCAAATCTGTGATCAGAGACTTTGATGGCTTGTGTTTTTTGGTAGAATTCTGTGATTTATGTGTTCTGAGCATGTTTAACTGTTACACAGCTTTTCTCTTTAAGTTCTTTAGTGAAAAGAATATTAAATATCAAAGAAACAAATCTAACAACAGAATAGGAATTCTTTTTATGCGAAGAAGGCATAGAGCTGTTATTTCTTTGTTTATTCTCTTTTCTTTTTTTCTTAGGGATATTATCTATGGCTATTTGGTCTAATAGTTTGTCAAACTTTGTCTCTCTGTTTTACCTTCTCTTGTCTAAGTGGCAGCATGTTTTTCACTCTGCCTTTTAAGCAGAGTAAGAGAAACATTCTTGGTTCTGATTTTCTTTCCTGTGCTCCAGTTTTAGCAAAATAAGCATATGTCACATCAAGATATTTTAATTAACCTGCTAATTTTCCATATTAATACAGAATTTAAATAATTGAGTAAACACTGTAACTTCACTATAGTTTTATTCTGATTTTAACTGGATGTTGTGAAACATGTATCTACAAACAATAAATGTAGGGGGTTTTATTATTTTTTTCTTTTTATTTTATTTTCAAGACCAGTAAATTATATTTGGCTACTTTTTTTTACTCCTTGCTCATGGTGCGCTGGAAAGCTATATCCAGCCTGGGAGGCTTTTGATGCAAAATTTTTCTTAGAAGTTGAAGAATTGAGGTTTTTCTTTCAGCATACTTCTGGTTTTGTTTTGATGTATTGAAAACTTGGAATGAAATATTACTTCATGCTGCCTTAACTTGCATCAATCAGCTTAAAAATTTTACATAGTTTAAATTTTCAGGAATCACTACTTCTACAGCTACTTCTACTTACTTATACACAAGATAATGAGAGTATTTATATAAGCATTGCTCACTCTAATTAATGCGGTTTAACTTAACTTTATTGTTCATTGCAAGTGAATTTGTCAGAGATGGGCTAAAAGGTTCACTTTTTTTGTGTGTGTGTTTTGGTTTCCTCAACCCCCTAGGTCTCACTTTTGGGGCAGTCTAAACTTAGAAGAAGTGACAGAGGGGCTGATAATAAAACAGTGGGCCTGGCCAGGTTCCTAGTAGGATGGTGTGTTGTGCTGCCTGAGGTTGGTGTGCTACAAACTCTCATCAGTTCTGAGAGGCAAAGACCCCTGGTACCACAGCGAAGGACGGTTTGCTCTGTGAGCATGTGGCTGGAGCAGAGAAGGAAGATCTAAGCGCTGCTCAGTAGTGGTGCTAGGTGCTGCCCTCACAATGGCCAGAGGTGCTCCTTCACAATATGTTCTTCTAGAAGGAGGTGGGCCACCCATGTTGCCTAACTCAGGAGATGTGCAAGCAAGATTTAGCTTTGTGCTAGAGTGAGTCACTGACTTTTTTTTTTTAAGAGATTTTTTTGACAGGTGATGGACTGGGAAAGAAGGTGCTTCCATCTCCCTTTTCTTCTGACAATGTGAAGAGAGAAGTGGGAGTGGGGAGGAAACAAACTATGGCAACTGGTGTGCGAGACATGGGGGCAGAGGAGAGGAGTAAGTGATGAAAAGCAAGTGAGCAGCTGAGAGGGGCTTGATTTTTAAAATAAATTGAAACCAGGCTGTCCTGCCAGCCCAAAGGCTTTCTAAACAGCAGAACCAGGGTGCTCTAGTGCTGGACTCTGCCTCGGCCACTGATCTGAGTTCCAGGTCCACCACCTGCACTCCAGAGGCAGTGCAGCTTCCAGTTCTGCCCCTCCTCTATCTATGCAGACATTGAAGAAAATTGGGTGAGGAGGAGCAGAGCTGCTTGAGGTTATCTTGCATCAGAAGAGAAATCCTGTAGAGCCATGGCCTAATTCCCTTGTCAACGCACACTGCCCTCACACCCAAACTTGCAAGTGTTTTAAATCCCAGCTATCTGGCCTAGGTGGGAATATAAACTAGACCTCAGGTATTGTTTTAACTGCGTCTGGCAACCTGCCCTTTGTGCAAATGAGGATATTAAGTAAGTAGATCTGGCAGTCCTTCAGAGCTGTCCCACAGCTCTCCCAGAAGCACAGGCAGATGCTTGATGATTCTTTTTCAGTTAATGTGTGAGAGGGTTCTCTTCCCCCTGACTGTAAAAACAAAGCAGAAAACACCGTGGTCATTGTGATACACCTCAAGAGATGTTTTCACCAGTAAAGAAACAATAAATTGGGTACCGACTGCTCACCCTGTGACTAAGCTGGTGTGGGTGCTTTGGTTTGAGCACCTGGGCAGAAGTGGCAGTGAATCAACATGCCTACATTGGATCAAGCAGTCTGTGGAAGTCTATTCAAATTAATAAACTGTTTCGGCTTTTTTGAGAGCCCTCCCTAGTGATGGTAGCTTTTAAAGAGCCCTGTTAACTTACAAATTGTGTTTATTGGAAAATGTTGTCACTTTAGTCTTTTATAGATGAAATATCGCAGAAGAGCACTGTAGAATTTGTGTAGCTTTCACAGGACAATTGAGGTGGGAAGGGATCTTGGAAGGTCTGTAGTCTAACCTTGTGGTCAAAGAGGGGTCAGCTTAAGGTCTGACTAGGTTGCTCAAGGCTTTGTTCAGCTTAGTTCTGGTCTTGAATCCAAGTGGAAGAAACCATCAAAGATAAGGGCTGTGGAGCCTGTCTGGGCAATGCTGGACTGTTCCCGTGGGCAAAAAGTATTTTCTTCAATCCCGTCTGAACCTCTTGGGCTTCAATTTGTCCATTGTTTCTTGTCCTCACTCCATTTACAGCTGCATGCATCCCTTCAGAAAGTTCCCAGGACATTTATCTGGATATCTCAATTGCTTTAGATTGTCTCGAAGATTATTATGTGTTTATGCTGCTGTGGCTTTTAGATTTTGTAAGTGAGATTTCTTTTAGCAGAGGGTGCAGCTCAAGACTGCACTGTGATTTTTGAGAGCTGGCACATTCAATATGCCACATGTAGTATAAGTACAAAATAAATTTGAACAAATAGAAATTTGTACTTTTGGCAATATTGTCATCTGAAACATAAGGAAAAAATGTGATGCCTTGATGCATTTGCATTAACAAATGCCTGTTCTGAAAGAGAGAAATTGGTGTCTTTGCAAGTAACAAAGGGAAATAGGTTTATTTATTTTATATATACAGGTACATTTAAGGCTCAGACAGATTTTAATTTCATGTAGGAAACTTAGAACATCCATAAAGACACTAAAAAGTCAACAGAACCAAAAGATAGCAACATGTTAATATGGTAATATTTTTATATAGCAGGGAAGCCTGAAATTTATGTTAAAATATCCAGCTCTATGAAAACAGATGTCTTTATTCTCTCTGCTCCACAGATAGATTTTTCTTTAATGGCTATCAAGTAGGTAAGTGGTTCATACATTTCTTTTTTGTTTCCTTATGACTTTTTGATCGTCATAAGGAAATATGAGTTGAGCTACATGCCACATGGATACATGCTGAGCTGCAGTCTAGCCTGTGCACAATTTGCAGTGTAGTTAAAATTAATTTGAAAACACTTTAGGTACATAAGCACTAATCTATGTGTGAAAGTTCACTGAGTTAAGCTAACTTGCATGATGTATGTAAAGTATGTAAGTACTAAGAATCCACTTCTTAATTCATATTTGCTTTCTTTTTGTGTATTACCTGAAAGGGCTTAAGTATCACTTGTTTGTGTGTAGCTCTACACTGTCATTTGAGCTGTCTAGGGCCTGTGTAAAGCACATTACTCGCTTTATTTTTAAATCAGTGAACCCCCATTTTTAAAAAGGGACCATGTCATGTTCTCTTCCTCTGCCTGATCCGGATGCACTGGAGCTTTTGCTGTCTTGCACAGTATCTACAATGATTGCTTTCTAAAGCCTGTGCCTTAGGTAGTTAATTTTCTGCAGCGGCACAATAGCATTTTTGATGTGCAGAGCTGCATGTGAATAGCCAGTATTAAAAATCTAGCATCAAGGCCAGAAACTATTTTGTAATACAAGGCTTGACTAACAAAAAGTACTGTTTACTGTAGTGAGTAGCTTCTTTATTAGAGCAGAAAACTAGGAGTTGCTGGAACTGGAAGATATGGGAAATCTGAACTGCAGAATGGTCTTTGACTTGACTGGTCTACTTATTTATTTTACCTCTGTTCCAACTGCAAACCAACAGAATCGGATAAAAGAAATCTGTTGCAGTTTTTTTAGTCATATTATGTCTATGTAAAGCAGCATTTTCTTTATTTTTTAAAAGCTTTCTGTGCGACTTCTTAAATACTATTTTTTGTTAAGACAAAAATGTTGCTCAAACGTTCTGCTCAAAATGCATGGTAATGTGATATGAGCTCCTAGTGAAATTCAGTACGGTACCCTGAGATGGTGCTTTACTTTTTCTCTTTGTGGGCATTGAACACGTTCCTATAATCACAATGCTATCGCAAAGGAAATTTTGCTGAACTAATAATTGTCTTGCGGTTGAGACACTGCCACAAGTATTTCACTGCTGAAGTCAGCTGCAGTGGAAATGAGCTTCCCTCCCCTGATTTGGCCCATAGCAATGATCTCTCAACTGCCATCATCACAGAAATTCACGGAGAAACGGATCCCCTCCCACGCGTTAGCATGAAATCAAGCACCCGATCTTGGAAAGAATCTGCTAGCAGAGCAGCGGGCTGCCTGGCGCGGGTGAGCAATCCCCATGTGCCGCTTCCCAGGGCAGACTGCCTGGTGATTCTGTTGGAACGCCTCATCCCTGGGGTGTAGCGCTCAGTCATATCCAGCCTAGGGGTGATGAATACGTGGGTAACTATGCTTGAATCCACATTCCTGGAGAAGGGGTGCAGTCTCCTGGACAGCCAAAGATGGCAAGAGTTTTTAGCTACTGTTACTATGTAAGCATCTAGGAGTACTACAAATAGTTCCCAATAAAAAAAAAAAAGAAGAATCAAATTCCTCCTACACTCTTTGGGATATGTCAGTCCTTTCGGTAGTCGGGTTTCGAAGCCCTAGCCTCCTAGGGTTTAAAATTGGCAATTGCAAAAGGAAAAAATATTCCCCACCAAATAAGAAAAGAGCTAACCCCCCTAAAGGAATGAGAGTACACTTCGGGAAGGTTCTCTTTTTCTTTCATTTTGATGGGCCCTACCTATGCATAGTATGTGTTGATATTGAAAATAAAATCTTGACCTGTACTATGCTATACAGCTGAACCTGGGATGATGTGACTGTAGGACAAGCACTACTTGGCCATAGAGTCTCTTCAGGATTGAAACATTTTCCTTTGGTTGTTTGGATGGGAACATTGACTGAAGTGAGTTAAGCACTGATATTATTAGGCTATAGAAAAGTACAGAAAAAACCTAATTGGAACTTGATGCCATATTCCAAAGTATCTTCATACAGACCTATGAATTTAATGATCATTAAAAGAAATTATTTTAATATTGGCTCATCTAGTAAAGAAAATCTGTAATTATACTAGATGGTGTGTAAAATCCAGTGAAATAATTAAGGAATCTTCACCTTCATGATGTTGAATGCCTCTAGAACTTTTAGATACTCATGTTTCTGAATGAAACTTTTCAGCCTGCTGCAAGTGTTTGGAATGAAAAAAGTTATGTGCTCATTCATTTACATCGTGGAGAATACCCAAGCTAATCAGCAGGAAATGCTGAAGGGTATGGCTGACATTTCTGCCACATGATCTGCAGTGAAAAGTGGTTGAAAACTGCAGTATCATTTATGTCAGTGTTTTTTCTGTGGGGACAACATGTTGTGAAACTGCTAACTGAGATTTCTCCCTTTGACAGAATAGAAAATCAAATTTTTTGTTCATTCATTTAAAAAATAATCTTATGTCTGTATTGCAAGTGTTTTGTAATGTTGGAACAATATTTTTCCCTATGTGTGGTCAATGGAGAAATCCAGAAAGTATAGGATGTTTGCTTTCTTTGCCAATATTTGTTTTCAGTATCAATTTATAATGGCAAAAATAATGACATCAAATTCTTTAAAAACAAATCCATGCAATCTGGTTTTTGTTTTCACTATCCTAAGATATCAGTGATGAAGTCTGTTTCTAATAACTAGCTAATGAGCCACTGAAATAGCTCTAGTTGCTGAGATTCTTTCTGGGAAGATTGATTAAATTCTCCAGTATGCTACAGTAAAAAAGTGGATCTAGAGTGTTACCAACACAGGAAACATTATGTGCAAGTTGCTCTTCCACTCATGATGATTCTTACACTGAGACTAATGAATATTGCAGGAATTTGGAGTGCAGAATAGGACTAGTATGACTTTTCAAATATATTTGGAATTTGTGGAATGGCAAGCATGAGCAATCTTGCTTAATTTTTAACCCTAATGTGACTGGAAAAGTATTTATTTGAAATTTTTCTAGAGTTCTTACTCTGCTGACCAGAGATACAACATACATAGTCCAACTATATGTAAATGGTCTTTCTCTGCCTTAGAAGGATTAATAGTTTCAAAGTAGGATCAAAAGAATGTCTGATATATGTAACATATATCATGCATCTTAATCTACTTTAAGCACATAACACATATATAACACTGACCTTCACTTGGCATGTTAGTGATACAAAGGTGTTAAGAGTTTAGATTTTGTCTGAGCCTCAAGGTAGTGTTAATTCTTGTTAAAATAAGTCATCCACAATATGCACTTAAGGGAAATTCAAAGCTATTACAGCAGATAGCCTGCCAAAAATCTTAAGTCATTTATGACAGTCTAATAATGTTAAATTCTTTGAACATGTGTAAAAATGGGGAAACTTGCAGATCTAATTCCTAAAAAGGTGGGAAGCACAGAATTGTATGAGAAAACTAATGGATGAGTTGCACTGAAAATTTGCAGAGTTCTTTGTTATGTGTAGTTTAATTTAATGGGGTATTTAATTGTTGATAGAAGTTCAGCAATTTCTCCAGAAAATATGTTTTAGTTTACCGTCAATGAGATCCTGTGTGGAACCTGCAAGGTAACTTTTTTTTGCCACTGTTTTTGTCTAGCCAGGCAACACCAAATTATTTTCAACCAGAAAATTATAAAGGGGACTTTGTTATCCTAAAATGTCACATACAAGCTGTTTTTGTTTCCCCACATGAAACATTCATTATAGTACAATAATACGATACCATCATGCTGCTTTTGTAGACATTTTCAGGTTTTTTTTTCATGATTGGTCTTTCCTACTGCGTGACTTTTCTGATGCTTCTGAACCAACATAGCTTTAAAATTATGGAATGAAGTCCAAGTCACATAATTGATATAGTCAAATTTTGCTAAAATATGTATTTCCACCACATTTTCTGTGCTGATACATTCACTAAGGAAATTCTTAATTTCTTTGTTCAGTATTATTTCAACTGGCATCTGTGGTATATCAAACTGTCCCTGAAGGATTTTCTTCTGTGTTTATCTGACACACAAGAAAAATTTTTCTAGGAAATACCACTGAATAGTATGGTTGATTGGAGGAGAAAATATATTGCTATTAGCCTGGAATGTAAGGTTTAGCAGAAGAGAAAAGCAGGAGACAGCAGGAAGGAGAATCATGATACATTTGTCATTAAAATACTTCAGTGTGCCTGGAGGTCCAAGTAGGTTTTAATGTTTTTACAATGGACTTCATATGTATGCTTAGTGCAAAAATATTTACCTGGTTTCATATTGTTGAATGGTGTGCTTATTGCTGTCAGTCTGATTTTTCAAATGTGAACATTTCCAAATCAATTTATGGTCTGTTGGAACTTTATCTTCATCTAATTTGTAGAAGATTATTTTTCCAAGGATTTTTATTGGGATACGACTTAACTGTTTTTACCATTTAAGGCTGTATAATGTCCCCAGCTGAAAGAATCTTCAAACATTTAGACTACAGCTTAATAGTTCATTTTGATTCCTGTTTCTGGACAAAAGTCAAATATGAGTTTTTTCAGCTCAGTTGTGTCCTCTTACAATAAACTACCTTAAATGTCTCTCCCTTCTGCTAGATGGACATCACAATCATGTTCTCTTATTTTTTGATTCCTTTAAAAACAAAACTGAAATTTGTATTTTGTTGTTTCTTTAGACCATAGTTCCCTGCTGAAGGACTGTTTTCTTTTGAAGTACATACGGGTTAAGTCAGTGCCAAAACTAAATTCCAATTCTGAACAAAATTTTTAAAAAGCCATGTAATTATTACTTCTCTTCTAGTGTATGGAACGTAGACTCTTTGCAGCTTTACACACATTGCACTGTGGCTTGTATTATGTTGAACTTCAGTGGTATTTCAGTAGAAGTAATACATTAATAACAACATGTTTTTTCCCCTTCCTGCTAGTTTTCATATGTTTTTTTTCCCGGCTCTTTCTCTCAGTTTTACATTAACTTCAGCTTAGTGAAACTAAGTACAAAAATAGTTTTAGTAAAATTTGTTTCTAAGAATGTGCTTAAAAAGAACCTAATTTACTGCTAGTGTCAGTTTGAAAATTTAGGCAAAAGTGCATTAATTTTGGAAATCGCTATTGACCTTATAATAATCAAAGACTTTTGTAGTTTTTTTTTTTTAAGGAAAATTTTTGAAGACAGCATATATTCACTAGAATTTATATGGACTTACTTAATTTTGAACCTTAGGCCTGGATATTTTGTTCTTTTCCATCAAATCATTTCTGAGTTTAGAGAGAGCACTCGATGCTTTAAGAAAATTTTAATTTCCTGTGGTAAGGAACTTGAAAAATTCAACAGGAAAGCCAGTAGCTGTTAGCAAATTTTCAGATTTGATCAGTATGGTTAATAGCTTTTCTTAATATGTTGCTCCATATGTTTTAGTTTGATTTTCTTGGTACACATCAGTTGAGAATAGTGTCCTGACACAATTTGCCTCCTCTCTGTTGTAGTTGATCTAGGGGCTCATGCTATCCTTTGGGCACCAGAAATTTCTCCTTGTCAGAGAATGCAAATGGCATTTTTTTCCTCATTTATATAAGCTTTATAAAAAGATTGTATAAAAATGCATAGCAAACATTCTTTTGGAGTAAGTACTTCAAAATCTGATCTTTCTGCACTTGATCTGCAGACCTGGAAGTGACTGCAGTCTTGGAGGATCTTGTCTTTTAAGTCCTTTGGTATCTATCCAGAAGGTCCCTGGTACGTCCTGCTCAATGAAACAAGTCCAAGCTTGGTTGTCCAAGGTTGTATGGAGAGCTGATGCCTCACTACTAGCTCTTACTTTGCTGGGTTGTGGGGTTTGGGACAGAGTTTTTGCTTCCTACAGGTCTACAGATGTAGTGTTTCTAGTACAGAAGTATACCAAAACTCTGTTTTTCTCTGTTCTGCAAATGTGTTGCGTAAAAGTTCATCTATGTGCATGATTATTCCACCTCCAGGTATTAGATAAGTGCAGTGCACTAGGAAACCAAGGTTTAATGTCTCTTTACCTGCTTTTATAGATTGCCACTTTTTCCTGATTGAGCATTGATCTCTTTAAGACATAATTTGTGACTGTATGCTTTTCTGGCAATAATCTTGACAGCATAATCTTAAGAATTTCTTGCAAGGATGAGGAAACTTGGTCGATTACATGTTTCTTCAAATAAAGAGGCCTACATTATTATTATTGAAGAAAATAAAATTCTTCCAGTGCTTTTTCAGTTGCTCTGATTTTTTATATGTTTTAGAGCAGTTAGTTTTTTTCTGAAATCCTTCACTTTTTAACTTTATTCAATCAGATAATATAACATAACATAATCAAAGTGCACTCGCTGCACTCCTTAGTCCTTGTATAAAATTGTATGATATATCCCATGCCTTGTTGTATCTTTTCATTGTAATAAATTGCTTTGAAGAATTACTTGTGAGCTGTGAAAGCATCCTTTTCAGTGAAAAATCTCTGTGGCGTGAATAGAACTGTCTGCATCTTTTCTCACGCTCTATATGTTCCCTGTGTTTCAAAAATACTGATTTAATGATATGTAGGTAATTGGCAGTTGCTGAAGTTTCACTGTTAAAGTTTATTATACCTTTTTATTACAAAATCACAGCTTCCAGTTCTTTATTACAATTCTTTAGTAACCTGCCAGTCTTTAGGAAAGTGAATGTAAAAAAATTAAGATACTTAAAACAAAAAGTTGAGTTAAAGCCAGTGTACTGCTTTTACAACTAATCATATGTCTTAGTCTCTAAAAGACAACTGTCTTCTATTTCTTAAGCCTGTTTTTATTCATTGTCTCACTCTAAATTATGCTACCAGCTACAGATTGCTTATGTTTCTCTGATAGACTCTCATCATTATGGCAATTCTCTCTGGTCTTCAATGATTTTTTTCTCTCTAGCCAGCAAAAAGGAGTTTCCCAGCTTGGCAAGATTTATGCTGATCTAGAATAAATGATAAAATTTTTGTTCCCGTAAGAAGCAATGAGTCAGTTCTTACTGAAGTGTCTGCTGCCTGCTTAGAACATGTATTTTATCTCCCACAGCTAAGCATTAAATCAGCTGAGGAGCTAAGCATCCCAGAGCTGTGCTCAGTTATCTGAACAACCCGTTAAGTGTATTTCTGCTTGGATTTGTGATTGTATTCATCAACATCAGGTGTATTCTTAAGTAACAAGCTGTTGCTTTTTTAAGTTACGAGAATTTTTATGAAACTGTTGCATAATAATCTGAAAAAACTCATCATAATTTCAATGAAAGCAGTATCATTGGGAAACAGATTGCATAGAAAGGGTTCAGGCAGAGGGCTTCTATTCCTTTTAAAATTGGTGGTTTCCTAGAGCTGGCTGGAGGCTGCACCTACTCAAAGGAGAAAAATTTAATTCCCCTTAAAAGGCTTTCAGCAGTTCTGAGACTGAAAAAAATCTGGCATATTGATACACTCTTGTGGATTGAAGTGTTTCATGCCTCGTAATTGATAAAAAGTGGTGGTTGTGTCACCAGGAGAAATTTCTTGGCTTGGGCTGTCAGCACAACAGAGCAGGCACTCCGACATACCTGGGGGTCTGCGTAGCTGTATGGCAAGGCTGTTTTGTGAGCAAGGCCACAATGATTGTGTTTTCACAAAAAGAAAAGCTGGTTCTTGCCAACTTCCATTTTCACCTAAAAAACATTAAAATTCAGCCTTGGCTTTTCAAAAGCAATATAATCTGTGGGTCCAGAATTTGTCTACAGAATATTCTTTATCATTTGTTTTGGTTTTTTTCCCACCTAACTCAAGAAGATAAATAGGCATGGGTCAATACTTACTAAAAAAAATCCTGTTTGTGTGTTTTTTGTGGGGTTTTTTTGGCTCTTTTTTTTTTTAAATTGATTTTGTTTAGGTTTTTTTAACACTGGAAACTTGTGAAAGCAACTGTTATCTGTAGATGACACATTCCTCTGTAGGATCTGTTCCCTTCCCTATCAGCTGAAAATCTTTGTCTGAAATTGAGTTGTGTTCCCCAAACTTTCAGGCAGAAGTAGGGCATCTCTTGGCATTCTCTTTAAAACAGTTTAAAGGCTGTTGAAGTCCTTGATTTATGCATGCTCAGGAATAATAAATTTCAGTTCTGATTTTGCAGTTCTAAGTGAACAGAATAGCCAACAGAGTCTTCATCAGCAGGGTGTCAGCTGAGAAACTCCATGGTAGATACGTAGCCAGAAAAAAGTCCAAACCTGCAACTGGAGACAGAAGAAATGTGAAATGCCTGTTTTGGAGCATGAGTTGTTTTCAATGGCTGAAGTTTCTCAAACCTAACTCATTAAGAGTTTGATTGAGGCTAAACCTGTTCTGCATTCCAAGAGGCTCTCATTGATTAAAATTTGAAGAATTTTTAATGGTACTTGAGATTCATATGCCTTCCTCTAATTGTATATTTTGGATTAATGTTTTTGTGTGGGTTGGTCTGTTTCCTCCCATGGTAGTAATGTGCTGTGCTAGCCAAGTAAAACTGTTATGCTCTGTAAGGGGGAGGGAGGAGAGGTTCTTGTATATGTTACTACATATTTTGTATTCCCTAGGGTCTTTTGGTCAAAACAGGTATTTTCTTGAAGTTTCTCATTTTTTGGAAATACAGTGTATTGGGAAAGTAAAAGGGAAAGGCATCATAACATTGAAATTATTCATGGAGAGCCTAATGAGTAAAAGATAATTATAGCCTGTGACTATCTAGTGCTTGAAATTCAGTGCTGGAGACTGGTAGTGCCATAAACTGGTGATAGTCTGCTCCCATTTGTGACTGCAGCAATGCTGGTGTAATTCTTACTCCATTTTCTGGTGTTGAAAAGCAGTCTTGTCTTTAGTGTTCCAAGCAGAAGAATTCTTTGGCCAGAAGATTTGCACAGTCTGCAAAATCTGACTGTCCTTGTTCTGTCCACCTTCTTCTATTATCTAAATCCTCTTATTATTTCTTGTTGGATTGTGTATACTGGTAATGCTATTTAGATGTTAAGTGCACATACTGTTTCTGTTTTAATAACTTTTGTTGTATCAGTTTCTACTCATATCTTCTTTCCTTATCTCCTGATAATTTTAAGGCAACCAAACATTTGCTGTTTTGTTCACTTCTTCGTTGGTAATGCCTAAATGGTGTGTCCATTGTACTGCATGAGCAGAGAGCATCAGGGATTCCAAAGCAGGTTTAAAATTCACAGTTGAAACTGTACTTTGCTTCTTATTGTATTCTCACACCTTTATTGTGTTTAATTTAGTTTTATTTTTTAATTGTTTCTAAAACTCTCCTGTTTGTGGCTTCCCCTTCCCCTAAATATCAACGGTTCTTTTCTTTCTTCTTTTTTTTTTTTCTTGTCTGTTTGTGTGTGTTTGGTTTGTTTGTTTGGGGTTTTGTTTGGGTTTTTTTGTTTTTGTTTTTGTTTGGTTTTGTTTGGGTTTTTTGGGGGTTTTTTGGCGCAGTTTTTTTTTTTCTATTTTGATATTTGCAATCTCGTTGTCCTTACTATTCTGTCTCAGCTATGAACTTGTTCAGTAAGACCAGACTTTATAGAAAACAGTCTGGACTGCTGTCCTCAGAGATTTCTCCTATTTTCTCTCAGGTTTGATGTCAAATGTTAGTTTTGAAATCTTTCATAAGAAGGAACAAGACATACCTTGGGGCTTAATCTCAGAGGAAACTTTGCCTCAAGTAAACATTAGTTATTTCTTCTTCTTCTCTCAAAACACACTTAGAGTTTCTCTAGGTTACTTTGCTTTTTGATACTCAAGGGAAACACACTCAGCCCAGGAATTATTTTCTTTTATTTATGATTATAATGCCAAACAACTCTTAAGGCTTTAGATGAAACTAGTTGAGAAAAATATGCTGGAATTTGCCTGTTTCTGTAATGTTACTGATACAATAGATGGAAGAATTCAGATCTTGTTCCTTTTTTCAGGGATTTATTCACTGGTATTACCTGAAACCTCCTTGAGGTCTTCTGGCTGTTAGTGCATGAGGACACACTTCTCTTGTTTGCACTTGGCTATTCCCACACTTTTTCCATCTATGTTTCAAATGAAGTTGTGTTTATTTTAACCTAACTGAACTTTTTGGAGACCATTTTGCTATATAGATACTTTTGTAAATTTCTGAAGTTTCACTTCACATGGCATGATGGGTCCTATTCTCTTAGTGTGCTTCCAATTAACCTGCAAATTTTAGGAGTAGGCCAGCAGCAGTAGCTTTTCTCTTTCTTTACTTTTTAAAAGCATGGAATACAGTGCAAGTCTTCATTTACCTCCATCTGATGTACAGCTAGATTTCTCTTTGCACCAGATATATTTCTCTAATTTTTTTTTCCCCTTGACCCATTCTGGCATAGGGCTGTTTCAATAAATCCTCTTTTTGGTATTGTTACCAAGTAATCCTATGTGTGCCATGAATGTCAAATATGAATGTCCAAGGTCTTGTGTACTTGTGAATAGTTTTTGAGGAGGAAAAAGAAAAAAAGCATGCTGTTGCATATAGGTGGCATGCAGTTGTGTAGTTAGCTCAGAAAAAAGTCAAAGGACACCAAGTTGTCTATATGCTTCTTTTTGCTTCTGTGATCCCATGCAAATAGAACAGAATTAATCATTCTATGCTGGAAAAAAAATTGTTTGATAGCCCACCCTGTAGCACACGTAAATAATTGAAAACCTTTTTATGGTTTGGCTCAGAAACTGTACAGGGATGAGTTTTAGCAGGCCTGGAAGCTCAAAGGTGTGATTTTGTTTTAGTTGTTGTTATTTGTGTGGGTTTTTTGAGGGGGCATATTAAGAAAAAATGTATACATCTTTTATCCTTACCAGAAATTAGAAGTGACAGGAGGTATCACATCCTTAACTTTTGCACATTTGGGTGGTGCTGCTATTGCCTTTTTTGCTGGTATTTTTGACTATTCTTCAGGCTTTTTTTAGTGTGGTTGTGTTTCCTTAAGTTGTGAAACAAACTGTTTGCAAAGGCTTTCATTCATCTTTTTTGTTGCCTTTGTCTCTTGCTGTTAAATGTGAATGGACTGGTGGATTGAATGAGTTACTCTTGTGCAATAAAACAAGTGGAAAGCAAACTGTCAGAGAGGAAACAACTTGAGCAATAATTCTACACTTGATGGAACTTAGAAGTGTCCAAAAGCCCCCTTGGAGCTTGATTTGACACTGCAGTGAAGCGAGTGATTGTCTTCTGTTCAGTGTACCACCTGTGTATTTGTTTATAACTGTTTGCTAGCTTAGCTTTGGTTTATCATAGCTGTCTGCCATTTAGTTTTATGTAGGCTTTTAAATCATACTACTTCACTGAATATCTGAGTACGTCTAGAACAGAATGTTTATTAGTTCATTCTTTTTTCTAGTGTGAATGTAAGGGAGAGTCATAATTTGGTTTTCATTTTATAGGAAGTGTGCAAGAGAATAAGGTCAGAGAGGCTCATTTTCCATTTTGAATGTGAGATTTTTGGTTTCTTTTGGCTGATGGTAGGGAAGGGACTCATGTTGCCTTGCAACAGGGACATGTTGTCTTCCAGGGAAGCTGTGTCTTTGACTGCATTTATTGAATTTTTGTGATTCCTGAACTTTGGGTCAAGCCTTCCTTCAAGAGCAGTTCATCTGGTATCAGATAAAAAAAATTATCTCCTGCAATTTGACCCACTGTAATTGTATTACCATGAATATTAATAAAGTGAAGTCTTTGGAGGTTATATGCTTGTCAGAAGTCATCCAGTTCTTTCTTCTTAAATGTATTTCCTCTAAGCCTTCTCTGTTGGTAGCAGAGTTATCAAATGTGTTAAAACATGAGGATGTCTGTGTCATTTGTCTGGCTTTAGTGCTTCAGCCTGTGTCTTATGTCTTGTTCATCTGGGACTACAAGGGAATGTTGAAAGTTTTTTAAGGCTATTGCTTCTTTTGAGATTTCACAACCTGACTCCTTCTGAAATACCGAGATCCTTTTGATAGGGGATGGTAAACAATTTCAACCAATGAATCAAAATGTATTTCTTCATTGTCAGAAGGCAGAATTTGAGATTCCTGCTCTAGACCATATATATTGCTGCTTTGTCTCCTGTAATAGAGGAGGATCTGTGTGAACCTTACTAAATTCCACAAGCTCAAGTGCAAGGTTCTGCACCTGGGGCAAGACAATCCCAAGCACCTCAAGCTGGGCAGAGAATAGGTTGTGAGCAGAGAATAGATTGTGAGCAGCCCTGCTGAGAAGAACTTGGGGATGCTGGTAGAGGAGCGGCTGGACGTGACCCAGCCATGAGCTCTCATGGACTGGAAAACCAAATGTGTCCTGGGCTGTATCCAGAGGAATGTGGCCAGCAGGCCGAGGGAGGGGATTCTGCCCTTCTCCTCTGCCCTGGTGAGACCTCATTTGCTACATCCAGCTGTGGGGTCTCTGGCACTGGAAGGACATGGAGATGTTGTAGTGGGTCCAGAGGAGGCCTGAGCACTTCTCCTATGAAGACAGGCTGAGAGAGCTGGGCTCACTCAGCCTGGAGAAGGAAATGCTTCTAGAGATCTTATAACACCTTCCAGTGTCTGAAAGGAGCATCCAAGAAAGCTGGTGAGGGACTTATGACGAGGGAATGTAGTGATAGGACAAGGGTGAATGGTTTTAAACTACAGGAGAGTAGGTTTAGGCAAGGTATTAGGAAGAAATTCTTTACTGTGATGGTGGTGAGACCTGAGGCAGGTTGACCAGACAGTGTGGTGAATCATCCTAGGAAGTGCTGGTTGGGCCCTACAATAACCTAGTCTGGTGAAAGGTGTCTTGGCCCCTGACAGGACAGTTGGACCTAGATGACCTCTGTGGTCTCTTCCAACCAAAACAATTCTATGATTCTATGATTTCTGTGAGTTAGGATATCACCAGGACTGTTTGCTCTTTAAAACTGTCTCACTTCCTAGATAAATTGTTTTGTTCTCTCCTTTTTTATATTATCCCATATTTGTTGGTCGTTCTGTAGCACAGACTGATATAAAGTTGAAGAGGAGTAGATGCATGTAGAGAATGAGTGCTTTTGGTTGAATCTATGGGCTGATCACTCACTCCTAAGCCAGGTTAAACTAGAGGATTGCTTTATCCTGTGCGGGGAATGGTTAGGAGACCTTGAGCCTTCCACTGCAGTTTGGATCATTACCGTGTATTGGGTGGAGGATCTTGAGGTTGTGGACAGTCAAAGAAGGTGTCTATCCATGATGTTAGGATTTTTATCTGTGCTGAGCATCACTCAGGCTGGCAGTGGCTATGTGCATCTACCTTCATCTCTGTTGGTAGCCACAAAATGAACAGGTATCTTATGTTTTGTCCTTAATACTGAAGTAATATAGACAAAGTTTGACCCTGTTATTTTTTTTGTAGAGCTATAACTACCCTACAGCAATATGGAAACTGAAGAGTCTGCAACTTTAGCTCATACTGTGAAATGTGTGGAATTCTGTTGTACTAATTTAAAGTTAAGGTATCCATACAGTTAAAATTTAGTTTATTTATATATCCTTTCCTCCCCTCCCCGCCATGCACAGTGTATAATTTCATTCTGGTGCCTTGTGTGTTTTATTACTTGCATTCAATTATTCCACTGCTGTTCCCAGTTGTTCCATATCGTTAACATTATAACTGTCTGTCTTGTGTGGTTGTGGCCCCCCTGCCCCATTATCTTTTCAAGGTTTTAGGTTTCTTTGTGCTTGCATGATCTCAGACAATATCAGAGCTATGCAACCTACTGTGTGCAAATGTTACTTTGTAAAATAAACTACTTGAATTTTATCAACAGCTTCAGATGATTAACCAGTCCTCTGGATATAATTGTGTACAAGTACTAGAAGTCTGTTAGTTCAAAGATACCTTAAATGAAAAATGAATTGTAAAAGGAGACCATATCCATAAGTATAACCAAGAGGGGGGAAGGGAGCAGAGTTAGGGTTGAGCTTTCAACCTTAATTCTGTATTTCAAGAGTTCTGAATGCTTGGTTTGTTAGCATTAGTGCTGCACTAACTTAGGGTATTTTTCCATGAGAGTGTGTGTGTTTAACCAACTAAGCATGAAATCCCTTGCTTCTGTTTGTCCCTATTAAATAGTGGCAACAAAAGAAACAGACAGGAGATGGGTCCAGAACAAAGCAGAAATAATGGAGTATTTCACCCCAAAAAGGAGAGTGAAACGAGAAGTACAATGAGTAGGCAAAGACAGACTCAACAGCTGGAGGCAGTTTAATGTGTTGCAGAGAGCAGTAATTCAGGGACATTTGCTGCCCAGAGCTTCAATCTGTGATCTCCGAGCAGCACACACATCAGAAGTGTTTGGCCATCCCTGCTATAAACACAATATGCTTTTCCCAGAAGAAATCTCCATAGGGCTTTAAAGGGACACTGTCTAGGATTGTCAGCATAAATACTGATCCACCAGTACTGATCTAACCTAGAATCATCTGTTTGGGTTAGAAATGTGTAAGGAGGAGTAGAACTGGCTAGTTTCTTTCCATAACTCTAACAAAATGATGATACATGTACATGCAGCATTCATGCATACTTACAAGTAAAATGAAAGTAACAGTACTGCTAAGATTTTTGCAGACTGCAGTGCCTATTATGCCCAGTTTCCTGGATAAATCCATTAATTTTTTCAAAAACTAACTAAATGCATACATTTTTAAAAGGTGCCTTATTGTTTTATTTTCACTGTGTAAAAATATGTTTGTTCATTAAAAAATGAACTTCTGACTCTCCCTGCTTGCCTCTCTTTGCGTGTCTCTTTTCCCCTTCCAGTGGCTATAGCTTTGGGTGTGATATTCTCAAAAATAATGAAAGCTGACAATTTTGTATATAATTTCCTTTATATTAAGTAAGGTCTTACCCTGATAGGCGGAGAAGGCTCAAAAAAAAATTCAATTTTTTTTCCTAGCAGTGGGGTTTGAATATATGACTATATCCCAAACAACTTTTCAGGGACTGTGCCAACTAGCTCTGCTTGACCCTGCATTTGCAGTAGTCCAATGTTTTCTTTTCTGTCTGCTCTGACACTTCCTCTAAGAGGCTCTATTTGGGTTTAGAGTTTGTTTCGTAATACTTAAAAGGCAAGATTTTATTACCCATTGAGCAAATCAGGTTTGGGAATCAATGAAAGAAACTTCCAGGTCCATATCTGGCAAGTTAATTTAAGCTTCTTTTATGCCTTTTGGGTTGTGCAAATGAAATGGAAAGTATGCTGGTTTGGGAAAGAATTGACCACTAGTTGTGAATTGAGCAACTTTCTCAATGTTTTTGATATATTTGTGTTTTGGAATTCTGGAATGACTTATTTAGTTACTGGTACACATTTCTTGCAGTTTTGTGGTTTTTGGAGTGCACTGTAATATGTGACGACATCTTAAATAATGTGTTACTCTACTCCATGGTTATAAAATATTTCAGGATGCATTTCTTGTCCATAATAAAATGCAGAATATAAGGTGCAGTTTTATTTGCATGGTCTGTGTCTTCTTAATTTTCTACTCTCCACAGATACTGTGTAGCTACTAGATGCAGATGCCACAGTTGTGACAATGAAGTTTAGCCTATATAATGGATGCTTAAATGGCCCTAACTTGGTTAGGGAGCAGGTAACTTTAGGCTGCTGAGAGAACAGGAAGAGAGTGATCAGGCTGTTTGTATAGTGATATTTCCAGTGGGAAAGATGTTGAGCTCGAGTAAGGAGGGTTGGGAAACAAGTCTAAATATTTATTACAAGGATCCCCTACAATGTGCTCTAGATTTTCTCATCTCAGCTGCTGCTAAGTGCTATACACAATAGCTTAAGTTTCAGCAGCTTTTTGAAGCTAGAATATTAAAAAAATGTTTTCATTACAACTAAACCAATTTACTGAAGGAAATTAACCTAGCAGAAGGACAAAGTCATGAATATAGCAAAGACAGGGGAATCATATCAAAATATGAGAGTGGTCTGGAGGGAGCCATGTTCCTGTCTTCTAGGGGGTCTGTCTCTGAAATTTTCATGTCTAATTGTGCTTACTAGTGAAGGATAAGTGAGAGGATGGTGAGTCTACATATGCTACTTTGGAGATGCAGTCTCACCTGGATTTTTGATCACATGTTTAATCCACAACATATAAAGATTCTCCAGACTAAGTTAGTCTTAAGGAGTTTGCAGTAGAGAGATCATGAAGTTCACGAAACCTGAACTGTCACCTACAGAACCTCCATATATGTTCTGCAAAGAGCAGAAATCATCTTTTACAGAACTATATGTTACTAGATGTTGTCAGGGCTCAAGAGTGTCTGGTTGCATAAGAACTGGCGCAGTGGCTGAACAGAGGGAAGCACTGAATTCCATCAGCTCGTCTATTCCTTTATGTTTTTCAGTGTGACATCAAGAGGTTATTGCAAAGATGCCATGCTGACGGGGACAAATTGAATCCTTTTAAAGACTGGCTGTAGAGGGTCTGACACACAGCCTCAGGAGCTCTGGCAAACTCTTACGTGGCCTTCAGCTTGATATCCATTAAGCAGAAGCTCTATTTAAAGGAGTTTATCTTGTTCAATGAACTCAGTTGGCCTTTCTCACTTAAGTACTGCAGTAGAATATTTGCTTTGTAGAATCTGTGAGATAAATATAAACTAGTAAATAAATAGAACATCAGTAAATAAAGCTAGAACATATGTTTATTCCTTTAAGGAATGGACTCACGGAAGAGCAAACCTTCTTAAAGAAAATAATTTTTTATCAAATCTTGATAGAATCAAAGCCATTGTTTTAAAAATCTGTTGCTTTTATTCAGCTTAAATATGATGGTAAATATTCTTACTTCTTCTGAAGTGTTTTCTTTCACTCTTTTAAAAAGTGCTGAAGTAGTTTTATAGCTTTCACTGAATTTATCTTTTGCTTCTTTAAAGCTATGAAAACCATTTTGGCAGCATGTGTAATAGCTTACCATCTATACTGAAAGAATCTAATTAAAGTTCTATGTTGAGTGAGCCGTCCTTTTATAATCACATTCTCACTGGACGACTTGCTCACAGGGTCAGACCCCACTGTTTGCATTAGAGCAGTACTGACATCAGTTCAGTTTCTCTGCTCCTCCAGTAGCCGTCAGTGATAAAACGTGGGCAGTTGTCAAGACAAACTAGGTTAAGGTTGTAAAGACTGGATTTCTTTTCCCGCAATCAGTGCTGTAATTGACTTGTGGTTAAGATGGAAATAAAGAGCTGGGGCTATGTAAAAACAGAATGTGTGAGAAAGGGCTGCTTGCACCAGACATGTTTTCGACCCTGTTAGAGCAGATGTCATCCTTTGGTATAAAGGCTGCTGATGGTGGGAGAAAATGTATTTTCATATATATATATATTGGGGTGGTGGAGGTCTGCCTTGGAAATTAATGGGAAATTATGGCCTATACATAAAATATAAACTTCCTTGCTTTCCTGGAATTGTATGCTTTTAGATTTTTACATAAAAAGTTTCTGAATTGCATATGAACAAAGAACTGAAGAACTTAATGAGGGCCTAAGGAACCTTTTGGATAAACTTGGCCTACTTTGGCAAAACTGTTTAAGAGAAGTGAGCAAACATCTGAAGTAGGCTTTGTGTAAGAAATTTTTGTTTACATTGTGATTAACTTATACTTCTGCAGGGAAAGTGAGAGATCTATCTAGTTTTTACTAGAACTATGTCCAGAAATTTTATTTATCTATTTATTTATTTATTTATTTATTTATTTATTTACAAGCTGTACCCTTTAACAGCTGTTGTTCTAAGCTAAAATGCATGACAAAGCAAGCCCAGAAATGACATTAGTGGAGCAAAGGTCTCTGATTCTTTTCTGTGGAAACAGGTAGAGCCTGGCCAGAAGCTGCTCAGGAGTGGCTCTGATGTTCACTCCAGGTACTGCATGAAAATGGCACAGGAAGGAAACTAATAGTCAACTGCAGAGCTGCATAGGGGCACATGCCTGTCTTGTGGTGTGAGCAGTTTGTGCTACGTGGGAAATGGGTGTCATACTCCTCACATCAGCTTTTTGAGGTTTAGGTGAAAAGTTTACATGTATAGTTGTGTTCTTGTAAAGTTGTTCTAGATTTTAGTTGAGGAGGTCTTAGTCTATGAATTGTTGACTTAATCAAATAATAAGTTGGAATAATAATTTGCTTCTCTCCAATTCCTTTAAGTTTATGAACTTCCTTCTTAAAACATTGTTGAATAAACTTTTACCAAAAAAAGAAAAGTAACCTTCTCCTTTTGTTTTTATTTTCTTTGTTTTCCCTACCCTTGCAGTGTTTTAGAGCACTTTGCTGCAAGGGACCGCCACCACCACGACCTGAGTATGACTTGGTTTGCATAGGCCTGTCTGGTTCTGGCAAGACAAGTCTTCTGTCCCAGCTGTGCAGCGAAAGCCCAGAGAATATCGTGTCTACCACAGGTAGGATGCTGCCTTTTGTCATGATGCACTGGAACAGTGCCCAAATGTGGCTCCTGAAATACACAGCAAAGGCTATGGAGAAATTGAGCCTACTTATCTCACTGTCGAATGTACCTAATGGATCACTCTGATCACACTTTCAGTATTTGCTCATGCATTGGGGAATATTCATGGAAATACACAATTTAGAATATGTTAAAAGTCCAAACAGTGTGGTCTGGTGAAGCAGAATCATAACATACGGTAGCAGTGTACTGTAGACTCACATTAAAATGTTTCTTTCTTCTCATTTTACTTTTGATTTTTTAACAGTCTCACTGTATGTTGTAGGGAAAGAAGGAGAATGTGCTGAGAAGTAGAATATGACAGTGATATTATGAAACTTAAATTGGGATTTATTTATGTACATGCTTGGTCCATACTGCCTTGTTTATGCACCAGCAACCAACAGAATAAAGTAATGGAAATATGGTTTTTTTGGTGATAATCCCAGCTTTTTAGATGAGCAACAGGCTTGTTTATGTAGTAAGGGCAGATTGAGATCAAAGAATCAATTTACAAAAACTTTCAGTGGTGCTGAGAAGCTACATAAAAACAGACAGCACAACCACAGATAAGAAATATCTTAAATCCAAAAAATTTGAATAGGCATGTTGATAATGGTGAAGAGAATGCCTAATACTTAAAAGCTTGTTTTGATTGAAAAAACCCCAAAACAAAACCAACCAAACAATAAAAAACAAACCAAGAACAAAACAGCACCAGAAAAACCAGAAACAAATATGTGAAGTTCAGAAAGAGGGCAGATTAGGTCATGGAGGTTGAAGAAATCTGGATCACTGGCTGCAGCATTTATTAAGGTTGATTTGCTGATAAAAGAGATACTAAGAGTTGTGCAAGTAACTTGTGTTTACAGTTACATGGCTTTGTACTGTAGCTGTGGTTGAATTCACAGGCTTGAATTTTATGATTGTGCCTTAGCAATCCTAATTGTTTTTCAGTGTATGTTTTCTTAATTTACAAGAACATAAGACTATTTAATGCAACTAAGTAAAATATAAAACATGTACAAGAAAATAGTTTTTTTTATTGTAATTATTAATTAACCTGTGTCCTTCATAATGGTGTCACTATCAGTGAGATCTGACACTTGATTGTGGGAAGGCGACTAACTCAAAAAGTTTAAAGGAAATTGTAATTAGCCTTTTAAAATTTTTTGTATACCTCTCTTAAGCTTTATCTCTGGGATTAGAACAAATTATACTTTAATACTTTAGACCCTGAAAGAAATGGTAGCAGGAATATAAATAGAAGTATAGAGCTATCAAAAGAAGTAATGAAAATATCATTAATTAAAAATTAATTTGATTTTGTTTTTCTAGAGAGATACCATTATATAATTAGGCAACTTGAGGAATGAAAACCAACTCTGGAGAATATTAGGCAGGCAAAGCAAAATGATGCACATCTAGGGTATTCAATTTATAATAAATCTACTTAAATGTGGCATTTCAGACAATACTGTGGAGAATCCAAGAATACAACATGACATCTTCTCTGCTTGGGTTTCAAACTATAATGTATATTTTTGCTTTTTCATCAATGCCACTCAGGTCGATTCCAGTTTTTCCTTCTTTCAAGGAAGAGTTTAGGATTCCTCTTAAGACAACAGTCCCTAAAGCTTTTCATAATTATTATCTTCAGATTTTCTTCTACTTTCCCCTATTGCATCTAGCACTGACCATAGTAGGAGTGCTGTAGCATCTCATTGGTCTAACCAGGAGAAAAAACATCTTGTTTTTTTTAAACAATAGCTAATAATTGTGAAGTGAAACACATTTTCTCAAAACTTCTTTATTCAGTTCACAGGTATGAAGTCATGTTGAAATTACTTGTGCTAGATGGAAATAAATTTAATGTCTGTCTGGATATTTTATGCTGAAAGAGCAGACATATTTTTTCTTATATAAAGTATTATATACACTTACATATATGCATGCACTAAATGTGCAAAATTTAGTATGTAATACATTGATATGGCTGGCAGCCTTTCACATTCCCTTTCTCTTGTCTGTCTGAGCTTTCAATTTAGGGTAAAGTTCACATTTTGCTGGTGGGTTTTTTTTGTTTGTTTGTTCGTTTGTTTTAATTTTTATTTCCATTTTAAGCAAAAATCAGGCTAATAGAAGATTCATAGATGTTTACAATGTTTTTATAACCATTTTAATGCATCCAACTAAGTTCTGTAGAAGGATCTTTCAGTTAATAGCATTTACAGACAGGATTAATAATCCAGGTGTAACCAAGACCTATAAAGTTTAAATGGAAGAAAACAGTGATTTGAATTGCGCATTGTCTTCAGCATCTCCTAAAATTTGCAGAATGATCACCTTATATTGCTGGTAGTCTGAATTATCTGCTTTAGCTCCAAATGCAGTAAAAGATGATTTTATAGACGTATATTCTGTTATATAATTTCTGGATGGAAGTTTTGTGCTGAATTTTTTGTGCCAGGTACTTGATAATTGAAAATTGCATTGCTTATACTGATTTTTTCTTGTCCCACTCCCTACCACTCCTCCACCTCCTCCTGCCCCCTTCCCATCCCCTTCTAACTGACTTTTAAATCATATTGAAACAGAATTTCACTTGCAAAATCCTGGTTCTTGATGGAAAAAGTTGTTTTTTCTGAATATATGAAATTGATTCCAAATGGCCCCTTAAACAAATAGCTTACTAAAGCTCTTTATTTCTCTTCTTAGGTTTTAGTATAAAGGCAGTGCCATTCCAGAATGCAATTTTGAACGTAAAAGAACTTGGAGGTATGGCATTTATTCATTTGTTTGTAAAACTTGCAATGTCTAAATCTCATAATAATGGTTAGTTGCTTTAAATTCTTAGTTATTTTAAAGTTTTAAATGATAGATCAGTGCAGCTGAAGTTAAAAATCTCAGCAGGCAAAGTTGAGAAGGGTTCTACAAATCTTGACCTTAAAAAAACAAAGGGTAGAAAGCAGGAGTGAAAGGTATGTGGTGTATCTCCTTAATGTAATTTCTTGTATTGCAGTGTATTATGATTATACAGAAATTCAAACTGGACTGTAATTTTAGTATGGCTCATGTGGCAGCTCAAGGAAGTGTATGTTCCTTGTGTTTATGTTTGTATAAACATTTGCTTATGAGAACTGGCTCAGGTAACTATGTGAACATTGGTCAAAACCAATATATTTACTGCACCACTGAAAGTGTTGCAAAGGCAGCCAATTTATAATGAGTTATATTCTTTGAGATCTGTTCTCTTGTTGGTTGATTGGATTTTGGAGCAATGATTGTTTTATGGTCGTGGGATTTAAAGAAAATTTCTACATACAGGCAACCCATTTGGCTCCCAGTTCTGACTCTGAGTCTCAAGTGTTCAAGAGGTTGTTGTTACAAGCAAGAAGAAACTTTCCTGATGAGAGTTCTTATGGAGTCTAATGTTCTTCTAATTTAAAACCCACATAGATCTTCTTTATATTCTAGGATTTCTGTATATCTTCTTTATTATATATATAAATATAGTAGATTTAATATTGAGGGTATTTATTAGATTTTTTAGCGAGGTTGGAACCTGTCTTAAATTATCTGGGGTAGAATTTGACTTTGTTCTTGAGGAAAGTTTCAGGAGATCTAGTTGCATGATAGTTGTCTTACCTGCAGTTGTTTCAAGAAGGCTTTGAGATAAGCGCACATGGAAAGCACAGCATTTCTTCTTTACTACCACTGTTCCTGTTTGACCATGTATTCTGCAAAAAACCCCAATAGTTTTCTTTCATAAAGGGACCCCTCCTCAGGGATAGTGCAGATTCTGACTGAGTTAGGTACATTATGTGCACTTTATCATAGTCTCACATTTTGGATTTTTAAAAAAATAAGGTGAATCATTTGCAGTCAAATTTATGCATTCTGCTACCTAAGCTAGATAAACTATATAATTCATGTAGGTAAATAAAATTTTGGTGAAGAATTGGATCTGTGTATTCTATAGCAGATCCTTGATAAAGTCTCTTAACCTTTTCTGATCGTATGACTTTTATGCAGGTATCTGTGTTTTGAGAAATCTTAATGGAGAGTTTTGGCTCATGATGAGCAGTAATCCGAATATTTAATTTGTTGTTTTCATCCATTTCTCTCTTCAAAAAGAAAGAAGGATTGTCAGAATTTTTTTTTCTCCTTTTGCTTCCTTTTTCCTTTGACTATGGGTGTTTCAATATCTATTTAAAAATTATGTAATCTCTTTTCTTCTATGAAATATTGCAGAAAAAATGCTAATTATGTTACATTTTCGTTGTCTAGGTAAGAGAGCAAAAGTGAGTTTCCAAAAGTTTGTTTTGTTCCAAAAGTTGGTGGTCACAAGTTGTGTTCCCCAGCACGCATTTTGGGTCCCAGTTTTGTTTAATGTCTTTATTGATGGTCTGGACAAGGAGATCAAGTGCATTCTCAGTTTGCAGATCACTCCAATTTGGGTGGGTGTGTTGATGTGCTGGATGGCAGGAAGGCTCTGCAGAGGGATCTGGACAGGCTGGATCAGGGCTGAGGCCAGTGGTGTGAGGTTCAACACGGCCCAGTGCTGGGTTCTGACCTTGGGTCACAACAACCCCAGGCAGTGCCACAGGCTGGGACAGAGTGGCTGGAAAGGACCTGGGTGTGCTGGTGACAGCAGCTGAACATGAGCCAGGGTGTGCCCAGGTGGGCAAGAAGGCCAATGGCATCCTGGCCTGGATCAGCAATGGTGTGGCCAGCAGGAGCAGGGCAGGGATTGTCCCCCTGTGCTGGGCACTGGTGAGGCCACACCTCGAGTGCTGTGTCCAGCTCTGGGCCCTCAGTGAAAGAAAGACATTGAGGGGCTGGAGTGAGTCCAGAGAAGGGCAGGGGAGCTGGGGAAGGGTCTGGAGCACAAGTGCTGTGAGAATGGCTAAGGGAACTCCTCAGCTGAGGAGGTGTTTAGTCTGGAGAAAAGGAGGCTCAGGAGTGACCTTATCACTCTCTACAGCTTCCTGAATGGAGGTTGTGGCCAGGTGGAGGTCATTCCCTTCTTCCTGTCTACCAGCAACAGGATGAGAGGATGTGGCCTCAGGCTGCATCAGGAAGATTCAGGCTGGACATCAGGAAGAATTTCTTCATGAAAACAGTTGTTAAACATTGGAATGACTGCTGAGGGAGTCAGCATCCCTGGAGGTGTTTAAGAAACAACTGGATATGGCACTTAGTGCCGTGATCTAGTTTACAAGGTGGTGATAGGTCAAAGGTTGGACTTGACGATCTTAAAGGTCTTTTCCAACCTAAATCATTCAGTGATTCTCTAGTCAGCATTTAACCTTTTACCTGAGAAATGTGTTCCTGTTTGGTGAGGGTAAAACCTGAGCTTTCTGGAGTAGGCATGGATTTTTTCTTGCTCCTATGTGAAAATAAAACAAAGCATTTTACATATAGAATCACTGTTAGATTTTATTTTGAAATTTCTGTTTCTGATGTTGAAGAGAAGCTCATGTCTTGTCTGATTGTTGGGTTTTTTTAGTGTTATTCCTGGTTTTTGCCTTCAGTCGTTATGCTACTGTTATATAATTTCTCTTCTGTAGTGTGAAGGTTTTGATCAGACATTCGATCTTGGATGCTTGAAGGAAGGCATCTTTTCTTAATAACCACTGTCTGTTGTTACATGTTATTTACAGAGTGAAGTTCTATATAGTTTTAATTTTTGTTATTTGTCTTTTTAGGTTTAGGTAACAGAAATCTTCATATATCATCATACGGTAACATACTAACAGCCGATATTTAAAACACAGCAGAAGTTATACTGCTTAAGTTCTTGTATTCAGTAGCCAAACAGTTATGTGAAATGCATGCTGACTGGGTAGTGTCCTTTCTGTTTTGTTGAAGTAAAACTCTTCCTTGAGGTTGAAGATGGTGCTAGTTTTTACTGTGCTGGTTGTCTCCAAAGCTGTTAATGAAGCCAGGTTTTATTTCTTCATTTCTACAGGGATTGTAAATTTTCAGGCAAAATATCTAGAACATAGTCTCTCTTCTTTAATCTGTTCAAGGGCTGATTATCTCTTCATCCTCCTTTAAGATTTATGGATGGAACAAAGTATTTTGGGCTTTCTTTGCAGAAATTTTTCTTAAAAGTACATGATACTAGAATATTAAAAATTGAACCAAATTTCTGTGGTTTTTTAAATTCTTTTTGTATCCTAAGATAGGAAGTTGCCTTCCTAACAGAAAATAAAGGGTTTATCCAACTAGATAAATGGTAAATGTTTTGTTTAAAAGCCTCTACTTTGATCCTGAATAAGAATATATAGAGAGATTTCAAATCTAGGATTAGGCTTTCTTGAGCTGTTTGAAAAGAAAATCTTATTTTATTTGCTGACCAAGTTGAATTGCCTGCTCTCTAAGTTGCTATTTTGCTGTACCATTAATCCTTTCCTACTTCCCAAGAAGCTAAAAAATAAGTATTTTTCCCCCCAAAATTTGGTCTATAAGATAATATGTATAATTTAAATTATTGTGGAGATATGCCATGCCCTAGTCCACATTCTTTCATAGTGTACTATTACCAGGACAATTGCAAATATCTGTCTTTATTATGTGGCTCAGCTGAGTAATGGTATGGAAAGAAGGGGCAGTTGTGATGATTTCCTCTTATGGTGCAGTAACTTTTTGTGGGAGCAAAGGATGAAATTGTCTATGATGAATATAGAGAAGAATGGGAGAAGAGTGTAAAAATAAAGCAGATTATAACATTTGTTGTTCAGAAGATTCTAACGGTATTTTGCTGAAAAATTTTGGGATGGTGAATGCTGAGGTTGGTTCTCAAGATAGATAATGGAGGTGTAAACATAACAAATTCCAACCTGGAGTCACAGTGGCTGAAATTACCATTTATTCACTGTTTTTTCCAGTAATTTTCAGTTGTAATGCTGTGAAAATAGAATATGAAGTTGTGGTTTAGATATTTATTCAGGCCTATATGAAGGAAGATTTAAGGTCCATCCTGGTAGTCAACTAAAAATTTCCAGTTGTCTTTTTAGAATTTGTTATTTTACAATTTAGTTTGGTACCTTGTAAATGCAGGCTTAGAAACTACAAGTGGGATGCCAAATGTTGAGCCAAGTCAAGATTATGGATGTGAGCAGCTCTACTTCTTCTTAAAAGTTTAAAAATACTAACAGCATGCTATAGGTTTTAATAATGTTCCCTGGTTTGTTTATTAAAATAAATAGCATCATCATAAGTTTGTGTTAGGTTTTGTGATACACCCTAGAGCCATTTTCTCCAACACAGAGACTACATGTTGTGTAGTCATATTGGAAAATTCATTTAAGACAAAAATGTGTTAAGTGCTTAGCAAGAGTGGGGCGGTTAATATAAGGAATGCTTGTGTCTTCAGTTGGTTGAGCATGTCCCGGAAAAGATATGAGAACTTGCCTTCCCACTGCTGTTTCTTCTTAAGCTTAATTACCAAAGTCATAAATTCCCATTCTTAGGCCAGATAAATTAATTGTTTAGGTGACAGCTTGAGAACAAATAGCTTTAAGTAGGTTTGGGTAAACAAAACATATGTATTTACCTTAATTTGGAAGTAAAGAGCAACAGAAAAGAGAGTAGGAGGAGAAGCCACACTGTTGTGCAGTACAAGTTGAATGGAAAATATAAACTTCTGGAGAAGACAGCAGCAATTCTCAGGTAGTATCTGCTGGTTAAAAAAAATGAGGAATGTGGGAGAAAATAGTGTTGCTCTATTAATTAGAATTTAAAATTTAAATAATTTTGGGAGATTTCTCTCTTCCTTTACGCTATGGAGGTAGAGTACTGCACACCCTTCTAGCAACACAGATTGTTAAAGCAGCTAACATTTCATCAAATTAGTTATCAAAAAATGGATCCCACACTAAGTGCCAGCCTAAGTCATCTACACATGGATGAACTAACACAAAGCAATGAAATCTCCATTCTGTACTTGACTAAAAGGCACTTGACACCTCTACAAAACCTGGTTGTGGAGTACATGCAGTGCCATCTGCGACATAGCTACATCAAACAGTTTACAGAATGTCTTAGATGAAATTTTTAGATGACCCTGTTGAGCTGTCCATGCTGTGAGTTGCACAGAGACATTCAGCTTCCAAAAGCATTAAAGTTGGATCTGTTTGCCATCAATCATGCCCAGCCTGCCGTTCAAATGGTCCCTAGAACCAGGCTCTGTAACATAGTTTTCTCATTCCATAGAAAAGGAAGATCATTTACACCTGCTTATGGACCTCTTTAACATGAGTCTGAGGAAGCTCTAATTCATCATAGTGATCTTCCTGCTTTTCTTTGGAAATATTGCTAGAATATTGGAAATTTTGCTAGAATTAGGTTTTTACAGCTTGAAAAGACAACCTGCAGTTAGTTTCACTGCAAGTAGGAACCATGCAAGCAATGCCTATCACAACTATGTAAACAGGATAAACAAAACACAGAATTTTCTAGTTAAGCTTTTTGTGGGTGGGGAATGGTTGGGTTTTTTTGTGTGATGTTTTGTGGAGAGAAAAGCAGAACATTTGGTTTTCTTAAAAGTCTCTCTGTCATGTTGGGCTTGCAATGCCATTTTCTGCAGGCAGAATCAGAGGATAGAGAGTAGCAGCCTAGTTATGCATCAGAAATGATGCAAATATTTTACAAACATCCCCCCCTCAAAAAAAAAAAACCCCTTTGATTTTAGGCAGCTAAAGCTTTAGACTTCTGTAGGCCAATTAGCACAAAGGCTAAACAGAAATACACAGCTGTGGCAGACTTGTTGCTTCTTTTTGTATGCCTACTAGTTTGATGTGTTTAGAACTTTATTTGAGATTAGCTGCACTGTTACCAAAGCTATACTGCAGCTCAGGGAAGGGTACATTTGAACCTTGCTGGGTGTTGGCAGCAGTCTAACTGTGTGGAGTTGTGCCTCCCATTCTGAGACCCTCGCTGTCTCAGAGTCCTCTAGCAGATGGGGGTGAAGGACACAAATGGGGTAATAGGTAGAGAAGAATATGGTAAAATATTTTCTTGTTGCCAACCAGTCTCTGTTAGCCCTAGAGGGCTTACTGTGTTTGTAAATTTAAAAAATAAACAACCCCAAATTCATTAAAAAAAAAGAAAAAGAAGTGGTGAAGAATGGCTCCCTGTGCCACCTGCTACAAACTATTAAATCTTTAGATATCAGGCTTAAATAGATATTAAAGCATATTGCAAGGCATATCCTTGCACATATCCTTCTCTTTCTTTTAAATTAATTTGTAAAAATTTCTAAATGAACTTTATAAAGAATTTTATGTTCTTGACTAGAACAGAGATACTTGTTTCAATTTGCATGTTTTAGCATGGTAGTAGTATAATACATACACCCAAGTAAATCAAACTGGCTTTCTGCAGGCAAGTATAAGTGTAATGTTGTTAAAACTTCCAAGGGCTTGAAACCTGTTTGTTGTTCCAACAGATTTAAATATCAGTGTAAGGTGGAGATTCAACATTGGAAATAGCACTTAAGTTAGCTAATAAGGAAAATACTGAAGGCTTGACTTGCAGATTAATCTCACTGGGAAAGCCTGGAAGGCAGACAAGAGATAAGTTCATAAACTTTGGTATGATAAGGAAAAGAAAATTAACCACTGTAAATTTATATGCATTTCTGGTTTTGTATGTTTTGAATACAAAGGCAGAAAATTTTTTCCTCAACATTTTTTGTCTTTTTTTTTCATTCTATGCTATTTTTTCACACTGTATTAGAATTGTTGCAGTGAACGTAGCTGATTTGGCAATCTCAAAATATTCCTCTTTCTCTGGAAAAAGTGCCAATTTCCTGCTGCTATGCTTTGTGCATTGCAGGAGTGCACTGCCTGAAAGCCTAGAGAAGGCAGGCTATGATCACTTGGTCTTAGACCCCAGGAAGCAGAAGTCCTGAAACTTTTGAAAATGGAGGAGTTTCTGGTTTAGCATCTGTATTGTTGCAGTAGCCATACGATGTAGCCATAGAATGATGACTGATGTTACACCCATGCAAAACGTTTGTATCTCTGTGTAGATGTGTCTGTCCGATGGGGCAAATTTCATGCACATTCATAGCAGGGATCTTAAAAAGAATTTATAAATATGTTTAAATAAAAGGGAACTAACACAAAAAAATAAATCTGTATACAAGGGTGGAATACTGGGAATCCTGCCCAAGATAGATAAGGGACGACCACATCTCTTGAACGCGTTAAGATTTTTAATGTTTAACTTATCTTCTTAACTACTCAGGAATATACATCAGTTTTATTTTTGAGGATACCTAGATTTAGAAACATTTTATTTTCCAAAGGTTTTCTTGGAGTGAGAGAGTGTGGTATATTTACAGATTCTACAAGAAAGGGTAAAAGATTTCTTTTTCCCTTCTCTTCTTTCTTACTTGCTCACCCGTGGGCCAGTGTTTCACACAAAGAGGTTTTGTGGCTGAGTCCTTGGCATTTTTTCACCTTTATATTTATTACAAATGTTCCGTTTCGTATCAGTAGAGGAATAATCTATATAATACTTTAATTAATTGTAAAACTTTCAGAGTATGTAGGTGACTTCATTTCAGGCGAGTGGATAATACATTTGAAGTGGTAGAAAAGCTATTTGCAGCTTGCATTCTTTCACATCCCCAACTTAACTGTTTTTGATGGGAAGGAAGAACAAAGTTCTTCCCTCTATTTGCGTCTATAACTTCTCCAGACCTGTGATGTATTTTGAGGTTAACAAGAGCTTTCATTGGCAGACTAGGCTGTGTTGAAGCAAGGGCTCCGTGACATTCATTGTGCTCTCGATGGACAGTTACTGCAAGTCTGACAAGTAACAAATGTAATGCTATGTTCTGTTCTCCTGAAAGTACTGAAAATGAGGGAATTGAAGGTAGCCTCAAACCACTACTGTGAATGAAGATGTAAACAGAAATATTCATTGCTGAAAGGAAGATTTGCAGCTCTGTGTGTTGCATAATATTTACAGGAGTGTGTATTTGTACTTGTGTGTACTGGTTCAGGTGCATATTAAACTGCACATAATTTAAGATCTTCCTCCCAGCTCCCAAGGCAGTACTGTTAACACTGAAATAAATAACTAGCAGTGTTAATATGGGCACACTGTTCCTTTGACTGATGATAAAGAAAAATATATTTATTTTATATTTAAAAATATTGAAATGAAGGTCTTTAAAATTATGGTTAGTTTAGTAAACCTGCCATGTAGTAATGCTAAATGGTTGGGGCTTTTAATTGCAACATCCTCTAATTTTTCTGTACGGAGAGGTTTCTTTTTTTTTTCTGTTACAAAGTAATTCAAACCTATGTATGATTGAATAGTAATTTTTCTTTTAGAATAAGTGGTGTGATTGTGTTTTAGTGTGGGTTTTGGTGTTTTTTTCCCCCCCTAGTTTATTTGTAAATTGCATGTTTTAGTCACATCACAGGATTCAACCCACTCCAGTAAGTTCCTTCTTTGCTGAGGGAAACAAATAATGCTTAGCCATAAGCATTGTATTTGAGGAAGCTGCTACCCTGAATGTCATATTTTAGTGAATCTGACATTTAGCACATTCCTTAGGTCTAATGTGATTTGTGTTTTCATGATGTTTTGGAAATATTTTCTTTTTTTCCCTTTTTTTTTCTTTTTAGTCTTAGTTTAGGCAGCTTATTGGTTGAAGAAACAGTCATATGATTCAAAACTGTTAAAGAAACACACAATAGCAGGCTGACAAACCAAAGTGCTTATTCTATGTGTTAGTATTGTTTAATGGAGTGTTTTGGGTACTAGTTAAGTTAAATTCTTGCTTTTATCACATCAGTCTTCTGAGAGCCTAAGGGTATTTAATGGATGCACATTATATTTTGGATCTCCGAAGACCTCAGACATTGAGTCTTCCTTGGAACCTTTGGAATAAATGAAAAAATTAATTAACAAGATAGTTTTGCTGAAGTGCACTTAAAAACAACTACTTGCTTTCTAAAGCTGTATTTGTCGTGTTACAAAGTGTGAAAGGCTGAAACACTATTCATAGGCAAGTGTTTCCTGCCCAGGATAACTCCTGCATAAATCTACTCCACTGCTCCGAGGAACAAAACTGGCAGCAGATTCTGTTCCCTGGATATGAAGAGTTAAGGCAAGGAATATCAGGTTATACATCTTGTAGAAATTGTGACTTCCAGCTGCTGATAGCTTATTGATGCCAAGAATTATTTTTCAAGTGCATTTGCCAGAAAAATGGTTTGAAATGGCACCCTAAGGTACATGCTTTATCAGTCTTTTTTCTTGTCTGCCTAGTGCAAATTATTTTTATTCCTAAACCTCAAGTGGTTTCTTCAGAATTGACATGTAAGCAATTTCAGAGCATGTAATTAGAGTAATGGAAGATCCCAAAGAAAATACCAAGTTTCATGGGACATTTTAAGTTGGTTCTTATAACTATACCATGGTGACTGACCAGGGCTGGAGAAAAAAGGACTGCTATACATTGATGGTGGTTCTTTCGGGTCAGCCCAAAAAAAAATAAAATAAAAAAAAAAAATTTGGTCTGCTAAAGAACCTGAACCAGAAAGACAGGACCATAAGGTCAACAAATCAGCATACTCCTTTTCTGGTTTCAATGTCCCACGTAGGGATCCATGAGCTGCTTTCTTCCATGTGCCTGGATACAAGAGGTCAAATGCTCTGCAGTTTACCACAGTTTTTCTTTTTAGAGTGAGTATGGTTACAAAGATAAGACTCAGGTTCTAGCAGTGACATGTGATTGAAAAGTAGCTGACTGACGCTTAGACCAAATAAGACAGATGTTATGTTGCTGGAAAAAAAAATATGTTCAAAGCACTGATCATGGTCTTGGTCTTTAAGTTCATTGAAAAACATTCTCTATTAGTTTTTAAAGTAATGTGATACTTCAGATGCCTGTGACACTGCTGTGTGTGGCTATGTAAATAGTGTCCCTCTGGCAGCTTGCTCTACTTGGTTCTGAAGTAGACAGCTGTTCAGAAAGACTGGGGCATCTAACAGATGCTATAAAATTCTTTAAAAGTGCAGTTGTCAGATGATCACGTGCTACAGAAACATAGAATTAGCTTTCAATGCAGGCCCTTTTCTGTATATATAATATTTATCTTCAGATGTTGAGGATAAAATAAATAAAGCATCTGTCCTATTTGTGCATTGTTATATTGAGTCTGGTTAAATTAACAGAGATATTAGGCAAGGTGTTGACTAAGTCCTGTGACCATTTGCCTTTAAGTAGTTGACTCCGTAAGTCTCTTGCAGAAGAAAACCTATTAGGTAAGACATCAGTATTCTGTGTAGGAAAAAGTGTGTGTGTGTATGTTGACAGTGTTTGTGCTGGGTGCAGATACAGAAACTGTATAAGGTTACAGTGTGACTGGTAAAAAGACAAGAGGAACCCCATTAGGTGAGATTTGAATACTCTTGAGTTGCATACCTGAATCAGATGGAGCAAATGGTTATTTCTTCCTTCACTTTTGTTTAGTGACTGTCCTTTTTGTTGTGCAATGTGTAAATTAAAGTAAATATTTTAATTATTGTATAAATGTTATGGTAATTATTGCATTAAAATCTCATGTTGCTCAGAAATTTGGTGTCATTTTGTTTCAATCAAAAGTGGAATTTTTTTATTTTCATCTCTTGGTTCTTGTAAATATATGGAAGTTCACTTTTCCCTGTCTCTAAATAAGAAAAGTGTCTGTAAAAGGTACCTCCAGCACATTTCTGCAAGTCACTGTCTGGCAGACATGTCGAATTTTCTACTAGACTATTCCTGCTGCTGCTCACTGTTTAGTGTTTGTCCCCATGAGTGTAGTGCCAGATCCAGACATACAAAGAATAGCCCATATCCAAATCATAGTTTAGATAGTTTGACAGCTGTCAAATACAATTTTTTTTTTCCTACCTCATTGCTACAACATATGCTGCTCTCCAGGGGAGACAAAAGCTTTCTGTTGATAACCTTAGTGCTTGGCTTCTGTTGAGATGGCTGAGTGCTGCTGAACTGTGTCCTAAAAATTACTGTGGCATATAAGCCTATACAGTCACTCATGTGTCTACTGTTGGGCTCTTCCAGAATCCTTAGTGTGGTTGACAGAGCAAAAGTAGTTGAACTGAATGCCTTTGCATGTTGTCACCATAGCTCCTCATTCACTGTTCAACTCACTATTGTATCATCATTCTCCTCATTAAGTATCTAATTACTTTAATAGGCTTTCCTGACACCTTTTTTCCCCAATTATGAAGTGGTTGCCTGATGGTTTGGAGATGAACTGGAAGACCTTATCATGCTCAGAAATGAGCAACTGCCATGACAGAAGCTGCAGGTTATGACAAGGGGCTGCAGGGCAAAGTGAAAAAGAATGGGTAAAGCTTTAGGTATTAGTGCCAAGATATTCCAGTGAGAAGGTAAAGGATTAGGCTGTGTGATACTATAAGCATGGTAGTTCTGATAGTACTCATCAATAGAGCAGAAGCTTTAAGTGAAGAAAGCTGCATTGAGTCAACATCCTTCCTTATTTAAACAAAGTTTATTTGACATTTGTGTGTGTGTGTGTGTGTGTTGGACTTTTTTTTCTTTTTATTCTTTTAATGATGTTTAAGAGAGAAAATTTAAGTAATTATTATGATCATTCTAAGTAGATGTTTTATTTTCATTTACAAATGTTTCATTTGTTAAATTATTCTTGTTGTAACCAGTTCTCATTGTTGTCTTGAAAGGAGCTGACAATATCAGGAAATACTGGAGTCGTTACTACCAAGGATCCCAAGGGGTAATATTCGTACTAGACAGCGCCTCCTCTGAAGATGATCTAGAAACTGCTAGGAATGAACTGCATTCTGCTCTCCAGCACCCACAGTTATGTACTTTGCCGTTTTTAATACTGGCCAATCACCAAGACAAGCCAGCAGCTCGCTCAGTACAAGAGGTATGTTAATGTGGCAGCTTCTTGCCTCTTTGTATTTACTGTCTGCACACCACTGATCCACTATCAGTTATTACCCTGACATCCTGGTTAAGAACTTGCCACAGTTTCTTCTTTACTGTAAGTACGCAGACCAAGAACAGTCCCAATCCCTAAAAACTTAGTTCACTGCACTCTATACAGGCTTAGTTGTTCTGGAAAACAGACAAGTAATACTTGGAGACAAACAGATCTTTTGCTTTCACCATATTTTGCTTAAGGGAGAAAAGATGTTTTTAGAAGTACTCTTATGAGAAGCTGCTGGGATAGTGATTTTTTTGTTCAGCTTGGGTTTTTATTTGCTATTAGTTTTAATTTTGCACTATTCCATTACTCCATTCTTTTCAACTGCTTAAAGCTATACGTTGCAGCCATAGGTTGCTTCTTTATGTAAAAGCTTTTTTCTGAACTGCTGTGTACTGATGTGAGGTCAGAATTGCAATTCCTGTTCTGTAGTCCTTTACTGCTTCTGATTTTCCTGTTCCAAGGAGTAATGTTTTTGTCTAATTTCTAGCTATCACACAGTAAATTATGTAATTGTTCTATTCAGTGTACCTTTTGCTCTTCAGTTTCTGAGAAATTCATCTTGTCTACATTCCTATCATGTCAGATACATTTGAGGAAATGCTGAAAATTACTCTGAAATTGTAGGAAGAAGTTAAAATCTGGTTGTGTCATTCTGTTCATAAGTGTCATTTAAAGGACTCCTCCTCATAAAGATTATATGTGAAATCCATTTGTTCTGTGAATGCAACAGAGTGAAAACTGTTTCAGCACCTTACTGTGTTGCTGGTTTGTATTTCAATTTGATTCTTTCTGAGATTTTCTTTTTCTGAAATACGAAGTTTTAGACTTTCAACTAAGAACAAACTGATCTATAGAATAGCTGCTCTTAGTTCAGTATAGTTGAACATACAGCCTTTACTTTTTTATTGCTACTTATGCCTCCTTTCTGAGTCAAAAGAAATTAAGTTTATTATGTGCTAAGAAGTGGTGTAAATGAGACTGGAATATAGCAGTGTTTTTAAGACGAGATTGTGACAGCTATGTGAACAACACTTGAAGTATTTTTTAAATTTTTGGTCATTTTCTGTGAGAATTTATTGGTAGGAAAAAGGGAAAAATAAGGAATTTGGATTTAATATGTCAAGTTACATAAAAAGGTAAACAAATATTATGCAGGGATAAGACCTACAAGTTCTAGGTCTTGTTCATATAAAAAACAGATTTAGAAAGAAGTAATGAATATTTAAAGGAAATGCAATATGGATTTTGATATATAAATTTAATAATTTGGCCTCATTTTTTATTTAGCATAAAAGCAAAACATGCAGTCCTAAATCTCCCACTTAAAAATGACAATATCTTGAGACAAAACTTGATTTGATTTTTTCATCCATTTTGATTTTTTCATAGTCTACGTGCCTTGGCTTTAGCTTTTCATAGAGCAGTGCAGATCACATTTTTCATCAATTAAAGTCTGTTTCTTACATGATTTTTACTATTTATTATTTTACTATATTTTTCATTTTTAAAGTGGCCAAATTAGATTCAATATTAAGTGGGGTTTTTGATAGCAAATAAAATTTAAGAAATGTTTCTTGTCCAGTTTCATATTAATAATAAATGCAATGCCAGTTGGTTTGCTTTACAATAAATTATACTTGTAACTCTCTCATTTTGCAGCTGAGCCCATGTGGATAGACTTTCAGGCCGGAACTGAATATTTTGTGTATTTAGAGTTTCTTTTCTTTTATTGGCAGTACCCTCATTTTCACCTAATTCTTCATTACCAGTTGCTTGAAATCTCAGTAGGCTAATAGATCTCTCTGTGCTTATAATAGCATTTAAATGGATTTCTACTGCATGCTTTAAAAAAAAATCCTTCAGTTTATTATCGGAGCAGACAAGTCTTGATTGCTAATGTGAGTGTATATGAAATGCAGAATATAAGTTTTATTAAATGTGCACAGCACATGCATATTTTCAGGAAGAAAACTCGCCCTGTATCAAGAGTTCAGTGATTTTGAAATTCTTTAATTAAGAGTAGTGGAAAGCAAAATTAAAAGGAAAAAGAGGAAAAAAAGGGAAAAGAACAAAAAGAGAGAGAAAGCGTCACAAAGTTGTTACATTGTCCCTGAAAAAAAAGATTATCTGTGTTTGCTGTATATACAGAAATAGAAGCCTCCTTTGGTGATTTTTACCTATATTAAAGTGGTAATTTCTTGCTTTCCTAAAGGCTTTGCTGTGCTGTTGACCTCATTGAGATGTGGTATAGAAGTAAAATGATGAATTGTAAAACCATTGCATATATCAAAACCAACATACTAAATTATTTTACAAATGTAATATGTTGAGCATTGAGAGTTTTATTGGACATTTTTGCAGAACTAAGTCCATTAACTGTAGGTATTTTCTTGATTTTTTTTGTGTGTCAGAAGACAGATGAATCACAGTTGAAATTTAAAAATATGTATGCATTCTTTTAGGCAACAAATTGCCTTTCTTTAATGGATATGAAAGGACTCCTTGGAGTATAATTAAGGAAAATGTCTGAGTTGAGTGGTGCATAATAGGAAATGTAGAAAAATATTTATCTACAACAAAAATTCTTCATGAAACTGTGCAAGTGCCAAGCAGTTTCTGCAACAGATGTTAGTTATATTTTTTGTTGGGAAGTGCAGTTACTTCAGTTTTTCAAAATGTTGTACTTTATTTAATGTGGTTTTTTCCATGCATTGTTTAGGTAGAAATGATATTGTAGAATCTACATACTGTAATTAATATGCAATGTCATGAATAGTTCAATTCACAGCTATAATAGATACTTGCAAAAATATCCAAATAACTTATTTAATTTATGAAATCCAATTTAACCTAATTCTTTTTGCAGAATATACTTCATACTATGGAAGTGACCAGGGAAAATTACACGAGAAGTCAAGCTGAAATACTAATCAGTAAATGTAAACCTTTTTTTCCCTGAGTTCAGTTGCTGGTTAGCTGTTTCGTAGTCATATTTTGATTTTAAAACTAAATCAAGAAAGTAAACTTGGCATGGTATTTCATTGTAGAAACTATAAATGAAGACATCCCTCATATTTCTCTTATGTAGACTTCTATGGTGGTTATTCTATCTTTCCTTGTCAAAAATATTTGTAAGTTGTTTTGTTTATCCAGTGACAGTAACACTTATTTAGACATTTTCAAGTATTTGCTAAGTGATTTCAACTGAGCCATGCTGAAATAAAGACTGCGTATATTAACCAGGCCATAAAACTGATAAAATTGTTTGTTTTTCAATAGAGTTGCTCAAAAATAACCTTATTTTTTATTAAAGTTACAGTAATGAAGAATTATTCATATGAAAGTCAGTTCTGACTGTTGTTTTGGGAATAGCAAATAAAAACTTCTAAAAATGAAAAATAAATTTAATTATTCAGCATATGAGGGAAGGTGGTGGCATATCAGTTTGGCCATGGTTTCCAAAATACAGGGTGCAGTTCCAAAACAGTTTACCTAATTATATGTTTTTTATAAATAAGTATCTTGCTGACAGAATGTGCTTTTGTGTTTCCACACAAAAGTACTTTTGATTATTGAAACTGGTTCTGATTAGTCAGATATCTGTTACAGTTTAACATACTGCAGGAGAATGATAGTGATAAAAGTGCTTCAAATTGCTCTGAAAGGGAAGAGGCATTACTGTGATTATCAACTTGTTCATTTTTATTTTGGAATGTCTGCTACTTTGTGTGTGAGCATCAGAAGCTGGGTATTGCAGTGGATTCTTTGTGAGTTGAACCAGTATGCAGAGAGCCACTTTTCTTGCAGGTCAGAGCAATATTTAGGAACTGCATATGTTGGAAGTTGTCCGTAGCCGCTATAGTTTAGGAGCAGGCTATTCTGGAGTCTCCTCTGAATCTCTTCAGTACTCCTGAAAGCCATATAGGACTGGCCAAAGGAGGAACCAAACTGAACTAGTTTTTCCAGTTCACTGGTGAGCCAGGTACTTGTTTGGCAGTGTATTGACTTTAGGGTGTTTCTTTTTTTATATATAGAGCTGTTTTTAAGATTGTTGTTGCATTCGGTTATCAGGGTATGTCCACTCCATTTGTACTGTTCTATTCTAAGGCCATGTATGTGAAGACATCCATATAGTATAACCTGTTGGTGGGTTTTTCTTCAGCTATGCAAAAATTCGGGCAACTGATATATTTCTTTCATATATTTAAGGTGGTGACCTCTATTAATGGGAGAATGTTCCAAATGTTCCAAATTCTCATTTTAAAAAGTGCTAGAACTTTTTTATATAGACTAACTAGCTAACAGTAAATCAACCTATTCTCAGCCTATTTCAATATTATACTATTGTTTTAAATACAGTTGTCAGGAAAAAATAGTGTAGAAAACTTGCACTGATCAGAAGCGCCATTTTTTTTCTTGCATACAAGAGTTTACTTTACTCTCCACAGGCAATCATTTTGATTTGCCTTTTTCTTTGATAGAGCAAGATTTAAAAAAAAAATCTTCTAAGTGCAAGCAACATTTTCAAAAGTGAGTGTGAAAGGATTGTTGTGTATTTAGATAGATGTATTTATCTATTTGAGAATATATGGATTTTGAATCACTGACAGCGTTTAATTGGGTTTTCTGCTAGCAGAATAGTGAAAGGTGACTCTTCTTATGAGAAGACCTGTCTTAGGGCTATTATCTATTACCCTCCCTGTTTCTTCTCTGTTGTTTATGTCTAGAAATACTTTTGTAGATAAACAATGTCTTCTTGAAGCCTTAAATATCTTAAAGCTAAATAACCATTGCAGGAGAATGCTCAGGTTTGCCAGCATTTGTGGAGGCTTTTACTGGTGGTGGGGATCTGGAGCACTCTGGAAACTGGGCTTTCTGGGCCTGCCAAGGGTCTAAGTTGGCTGCGTATGACGGGCTCAGTTCCAGGATGTAATCACTTCTTTATATTCCAATTTCTTTGTACTGTTTTTCCATAATTTGTGCTGTTTGTGGTTTCTGCTATTTAGAAGAAAATGGTTTCTTTTTGGAAACCCTTTCAATGTTTGAGTTATAGATGTCATTACTAGCAATCTGAAAAACTGCATTGAACAGTGACACCTAAAGAGGCTTGGTTTCAGAGAATCAAGCAGTATCATAGCTAACAGTTTTGAGTGAATGTTTTCTCCAGGAGCAGGTACTGCAAAAACTTAGCCTAAAACCAGGAGTGAAAATGAAAGTTTCCTCTGCAGTCTGTCCCATCCTCACCCTTGTCAAGCCTCTCAAATCTGAGTTTTCAAAGACCAGCTGTTGCAAATCTGTGTACTTTATGACAGGGACGTCCAGAGCAAAGTTAAATCGGGGACAGATTTTTGGTTCCACAAGAAACTGTTTCTGAGATGATTTATCTTCAGATTACTGCAGTAAATAGCCAAAATATAGATTCCTACCCTGTTTTTGAGATCATAGTGACCTTAGTGACCTTAATATTTGCAATCCCCTCACTGCAAATACTTCTTTTCGTCCAAGGTGTATCCCCTGATATTTGAAGATTGTTTTGGAGCTGGACTCTGCTATTTTGAGTATTGGCTGCTTCCTTCACAACTGTGGCCTTTGAGGGAACAGAAGAGTTATTTGTCAGACTTCAGTTATGAACACATTTGCAGGAGAGGCAAATATTATTAAAATGGTGTTTAGACAATATTAGCTTTGCCCTGTTTAGAACAATGGAAAGTAACTCCTATATGCATTTCTCACATGAACTTCCATTCTGATTTCTTCTTTTTGAAAATTTCTTCATGCCTATTAAGAAGATGATTTAGGCATAAGAGGATTATATAATAAAAATAATATATATAAAATGTAATATAAAAAGATAAGCAATTTAAATAAATGTGAGTAGATCTCTATCCTAGCTAAATGTAAACAGCAGTTGCAAGACTGAATCCAAACAGTAACCACACCTTTTCTTTACATTAATTTGTGTTTCAATTATGTTTTAAAATAAACGAAGCCATTACAGATTAAAATGGTCAGTATATTTTCATTAGATAAAAAGATAAATTGATATAGTTGATAATTTTTTGTGAATATCACTTAGCACTGCTTAATATTGCTTGCTGTCCCAGTGTATGTGGGACAAAGAAACAATAACTTGACAAAAAAAAAAGTCTCTCTGAATAGCAAATTCCTACTTGTGCTCTTGATAAATGTATGTCTGTAAGGAGAGTTCAAAGACTGCCCCTAGAAACTCTGATTTGGAATGATGTTCCTGAAGATAATAAAACAAATGCTGTACATATTGCACAATGTACAAGGAGATAAAGAAATGAGAGTAGAATAACTAAGATGCAGCCGTGGAAGTACTGTCCACATACACCAATTTCACAACACGAAACTGTATTTAGAGAAATAAATCTTCTGAATGACCTTTTATAGTGAAAGATGCCAGGTACACTTCTGCAAAAAAAAGCAGCAGCATGTCTTGGGATTGATTTTGAAGAGTATTATTTATAGTTTTGAACATCAACGTGTATTTTTACAGTACTGTTTGGGTCTTCAAATGGTTGTTTAATATGTATATAGATGGTGTGTGCTTCGAGGATTTCTTTCATCAGCAATGTTGGTTTGCTTGCTGGCCTCTTTGCCTCTCCCATCTTTCAGGTTTGACAGTCTGACTGTATGACCAGGTGATGAACTGGTTTGGACCTAAAAATTACTTAACTACCATCCTTCCTCTAGATCTTATTTTTCAATAGGCTCCCATGAGGAGACAATTGGGTAAGTTGGTGTACAGGCACAAACAAGAGGTGGGAGGAAGGTGTAAATATAGAACTGGTGCAGAATTTGGGACTGTGGAACTCTAAAATCCAGTAAGAGTTGGACTCTTCAACCTACATATTACTTCTCAAGCTTTTTTCCTTATCCTGCTACGGTGAACCACAGTAAAGGAAGATTATACAAGAAATACTGGAAAATAATTTTTCCCTCTTACTTAACAATGTTCTAGAGTAGGTGTGTAATTCCTTTTACTGGACATGAGAGAGAGATAGGAAAGTGCATTTATTTTCACTATGGGCTCTGAAAATTTAGTGTCTTTCTTGACTTTTAAGCAAAGAAAAAAGAGAGAAAATGTCATTCAAAGAGAAAGAGTTGGCTGCACTTGCAGAACTAAACACAATGACTATAAAGATAGAGCATACAGTCTATTAATAAAAAGTAAATTTATGATAGAAAGCTTAAAATGCTTTCAGATACAAATCTATATGCATATTTTAGTAAATGTTTTTCATAAATATTTGTATAGTTACAAATGCTTATATGATATTCAGTTAATACTGTTGGAGAAGAGCACAGCTTTTTACAGTTCTTTCTGAAATCTTTTTTGCTTGATAAAAAGTTGGTGTGCTTTAGTAGAGAATTAAATGAAATCCTGAGGCCAGTTGGATACAAATCTGACCACACAATCATTATGATCCTTTGAGCCTCTATGTCTGTGATTGCTGTTCTGGGGAATTCTTGAATGCTTAAAAAATTTAATTACTGTTAGTGACATCTTACAAGAGAAGATATATTCCTTTCAGAATTAATAACTCTTACAAATGGAACAAAATAGTGGCTATATAACTACTTTCCAAATATAACTCTACCATTTTAGCAAAGATGGTCTCAGGATCAGTTGAAAAAGAATGGAAAAGTACTTAGTAATGCATTGGATCAAGTTTGTGAAAACTCTTCTATTGTAAAAGTGATTTAGTATGTGTTTTTCTTTCAAACTTCCATCTTATATGTATTAGAATGAAATCTTGAGTTCAATAATACAAGCTGCTGCTCTTTAAAAGATGAAGACTTTTCCTCCTATTTTTCTTTTTAGTGCTAAAATAAGTTTGCTGATTAAAGGCAAGTTAAATGTACTGTAAACCTTGTATTTAGCAAGAAAAAAGTTCATTTTATGTAACTGAACTACATAATTTATATTTGGTACTCAATATAAAAAAGTAACTTTAAGAGAAATGTTTTTCAAATTGATTGTGATCACATAATCTTCATTCCATTGGAGTAGGTATGCAGTGTATGAAATTAATTTCTGGCCACAGTCCATTCTGCAGGAATTAGACACTCACACACATGGGAAATCATGATGAGCATCTTTATTGGTCATGTCAGGGAAGTTCAACAATAACCACAGCAGGGGAAAATCTATCCATTTTATATCTATGTAAGTATTTCAAGTTGGATTTTAATTATGTGCCACAAAAGTAGAAAATTTTCAGCTGGATCAGTACTACCTGCACTGTGACACAGCATAGATTAATATTGTCTGTAATTGCCAACATCCTGAAGACCTTGCTGGGAATATGTGTATGCAGAGTTTCTTAAAACCTGCATCAAATAAAAGGTGCTCAGAACTCAGCCTGGATACGGGAGGCTTTCTATTCCTTATCAAATTCAACATTTCTGAAGATGCTTGAGGAGAATTTCTCTTTAATATGAGCTGCAGCATGATGGAAAGCAAACATGAAAATTGAGGTGACATTGACCCTTCAGAGGCTGATTCTTCTTCAGATTTTTGAGCATAAAATTCCTCTGCGTGAAAACAATCCATAAACCTCTGGAGATGGAGATGTTGGCATATATGCAAGTATTCATAAAACAATAATGTATTCGCAAGTGACAGGAATCATCTTTGCATCAGTGTTCTGGATGTTACTGATCCAATACTACAATTGTCAAAGGCCAGGAAGGAAACTCGTACTACTGTAAGGTGAGACTAAATTCATTCCTATTAATTCTCAGTTTGAAGCAATTTTTTTTGCCCTGGATTCTTTCAAGCCTTTATGCTCCTGGAAACATCTTGGATGCTCTCTGGGTGTGATGGAAGACAAAAAAATCAAAGATTGTTATGAGCTTGATTGCTGAACAGGACTATGTTGTTTTTGCAAATGGAATGAACCAGCAATAAGGAGTAGCAGGAAGAATGGAAGGGGACTGTTGACAAGTCTCATGCACCTCTTTCCCTGTTACTTCCCAAGACATTACTGGCAGAAAAGCAGAAGAGGTGAGTAGAGAGCATTCCAGGGTTCAAACAAAAATGAAGAATGGAATGGAGTTCTGCAAATTCAAAAGTAACGAAGGGCCCCACAGTTCAGTGATGATAAGGATGCAGTACTATGAGTTTTTGCTTAAAGAAAATTGGAGCCATTGAAGGCCTTCTTCTATAGTGATGTAGGCTGAGAGCAGTGTCCATTATTTCCTCAGAAAGCACTTCTGTTCAGTGCATAATGACATTTGGTTGAAAAAGAGGAAACCATTTTCCCATCCGCTTCTTGCAGTGATTCAGCAGCAGATGCAGACATGCTTCTGAAGAAACATGAATTATCCACTCTAGCATCTGGGAACAATCGTCTTCATAAGACTAGAAGCAGGGTTTTGAATATAATGACATTATTCTAATGATGATTTGTTGATACTGAAGCATATCATTAGTCATGCTGGAATCTTCATAAGCATAAATGTTTTCTCAAAATAGTTTAAATGTTTAGAAAATCTATTACAGCAGTCTGACATGAAACAGTAACTTCTTCTGTTAGAATCTGAACAGCCTGAAATTTTGAGTTACTCAAAAAGAACTTCGTAAGGGATCATATAAATTAACTAAAAACATATTAAAGAAGGAAAATTTAAGCAATTTTAAACTTGAAAGTGTTCATTTATTGTTCAGATTTGCACACATCATCCCTATATTTTTCCTACTGCTTTCAAAAGTATTGACAATGTATTGAATAATCTATAGCTATAACTACATATTTCTTAATATCTCTGCTTTTCTGATCTTTTCTGTTATATTGAGTTGATCAGAATCTGATTAGATGTAAAGTTGCAAGTCAGAAATTATTAATTATTAATACTGTTTCAAAAGTAAAGACTCAGTATTAGTGAGTGGGCATCTTTAAAGTTAATGCATGCTGAAGTTCCATTTCAAGTATTAATATACAGTGTGAGCTATCTAGCAAACTGATTAAAAAAAACAACAACAAAAAGCCCAATTTGCATCAAGTGAATGAGCTTTTTTTAAAAGACTGTTCATTTTGTCCACACATATCTACAGAGGTAGATAATTAGGATTACTGCATATATTGTTATATATTTGTTGAAATCTAATTATTTATTTAAAAATAAGTTGTTCATCTATCTCTCTGTTAATACAAACTTATTCTGTAAAGTTTTTTCAGTATTTTTTCCTAATGTATTATCACATCATTTACAGTCTCATTTTAGTTTTTATGTTACTCTGGTAATAAATGATAGGAAATTTTTTCTGCATTATATGAAACATTTAAGTACTTTAAGGAATTATTTTCTTAGATTTCCTATAGCTTTGTTCTGTTGCAGTAATGCTTTTACGGCAGACCATATATTAACTACAAATCTACTATAGATATTCTGTTCCAATTTGTTTACCTTTTTCCTCTTTTGCTAATTATGCCTTTACTCATGGCTGAGGATAAAGGGAGTAAGAGAGTGAAATTTGAGTTACAGGAGAAGAAATCTTTTCAGAGCTGTAAACAAAAAGATGCTCTGTCACCAATGTTGCAGGAAACAATTAGGTCCCTTTAGCTGCAGCAGCATCTTCATTAGTGGCACAGTGTGTGTTTGTTGTTTTAGAAATACATAACTCATTTTGAATAAGCAGAGTTATGCATGTGATATCTATAATCTGTGTTTGCACAAAACCTTGTTAAACAGTCAGCACTCTTCATTGAGTAATTTGGTCTGTTCTATGTACCAAAATTTATTACTTAAAATTATTACTGTTTTTAAAGACATTTTAATTTAGTTTGGGCTTTTTTGTTTTTGTGATTGCTACTAAAAATTTCCATATGTACTTTAAACATGGACAGAGACTACAGAAATGGTACTGCACATTCTTGAAGTATTGCACGTGCCTGCACATCTGTCATGTACCAGAAGAGTTCAGACTATGTAGTTTTGCTTGACTACCTTTTTTTGTGGACGTGCTACCTGTATCATTTCTCATGAAGTTCAGAATGTTTAAAATAAAGTCATAATTGAATGAAAATTGACGTTGGCTCATTTTGGAATAGTTAACTATTTATGTGATGGACAGAAAATCTTCATTATCTTCCATTATTATTCCTCTTGCTAATTTTCTTAAAGCAGGTTTGAGTTTTATTGAAACCTCACTCTTAACACTTTAAAAATACTCTTATAAAATCTTCTGAAAAACAAAAAAGCCATTTTTGGCTTTAAAATAGACTGTTCTTAAAGGGGAAAAAAAGCTTAGTATTTTTCTATTCTGATTTATTATACAGAAGGCTGTTTTTTTACAAAAAAGGGCTTTTTTTTTTCCCCCCTTTTTTTCCCTCCACTATTCTCAGTCTCTTTTGATCATTGATCTGGGTGACCCCACGCTCAGGGGTTTTTTCTTCATTTGACATGGACAGATTTTTGAAGTATAGCTCTCCTTTGGGAACCTCGGGCAGTTCCACTTGACTAACCTGTGATCTAATGAGCAGTAATGCAGGGTTACAGTGACCATTTTGTTTGCTTTGAGGAAGGATGGCTAGACAGAGAGTGGGAGAGAGGCGGTGTCTGCTGAGAAAAAAGATGCAGGGTGATCGAACAGTGTGAAAAAGACTTGTTAGCCCACATTAGTGTGCCTGATTTACTTCACAACAGGTCAGGAAAGGCCAAAGGCAGGGTTGTCATTAAATTGCAAAGTTGAAAATCCTGGTATTCAAAAGCATTCAAATTTCTGAAAGTTGTAAATTAGAAAGTTTGTGGTTCATGTTGAATTTGGCAGAAAGATATACAGAAGTACCAGCTTCTATAAAACATGAATGGTACATTATAAAATCATGCTGTAAATAAAAAGAAAACCAGCTTTTTTAAGTACTTTCATGGTTGACTGTTTTACAATGAGACTGGGTGCGAAAGAAAGGCCAAACACTAACAAGGTCGTTGCACTTTCTTTATGAGCCCTGGGGACCCCTTAATTATGTGCCCGTGCTGCTTATTTTGAGATCTGTAGAGTGTATGTGTACACGTGTTTGTATAATATATAATTTTTATTTGTATTTATTAAGTCCCACACATATGTATAAACACATATGCATATGTATGTAAAAATAAAATTTTAGCTCTACCTGCCCAGGAATGTCAATTTCTTAATCTTCTACAGCATGTTATGGTACTTTTTTCTGTATGTCCTTGATGGTTTCTCTTGGAGTGAACATTAATCTTCATGCCTTTGGTCTTGAAATAGGCATAGATTTATCTTAAATTTACATTTATAAATGCAGACACACACAAAAATTGTCTTTATGTACTAAGAAGTTATTTTTCCTAAAAGTAAGGCTTGCTTCCAAATACTTGAATTGGACTTGACAGTCTGCTGCTTTGCAATTGCAAAAACAAAAAGTTAAAGATACCTATTCTGAAATTACATTTTCTCTTCTATTTCATTCACTTGCTTGGCAGTGGCCTGAATCTCCATGAGCTGAAGAGTACAAACAGTTGCATTGATAGCACAGTTGCATTGATAGCCTTTAACTCATAGCAAACTCCTGTCATTGCTGTTTCTGATCCTGATCTGGCTGGCTTTAGTGAAAATCGAAGTGCAGCCTTTTAGCTATATTATCATTGTGCATTGTAGCAGTAGGTCATAAAACAAATGGGTGGTCTTAGGGGTAAGGTACTTTTCTCTGTCTGCTACCAGAAGTTTCACTAATTGATTCTTACTCCTATTGGCTGTCAAAAGTCAGGTTTTCACTATTGCCATACAACTGTGTTAACTTTTAGATTGTACTTCATAGACAAAAGTTGTTGTCTTGATCCTTGAGTCTTGTTGCAATTAGAAATATATGAAATTAAACAGCAGAGAAAAGCTGACCCATAATTAAGACTATATTTCTTACCTGACTTCAGGGACTGTGCTCCCACTGATCATTCAAATAATTTCACTGACATTAAGGGAGTGTCTCTTCTTGGTTGAAGGAAAGAGAAGACAACAGGATGTCAGGCTTCGGTGTTCACACTGAACATTAACTTTCGGTTTTAACTTGTATTGGATTATGTATTAATATGTGGTGCCAGATTATTCTTGGTTTATCTTGGTCATCTTTTGTTTACAGTGAATATATAGTATAGTTTTATCTCCTGATAACCTGAGGTTTAAGTGACAGTTGAATGTGGGTAACAAAGTACATTTTTTATATTCAGTGCTGCATTTCTCAGCTAATTTCACAGTATGTCACTCCTGTTTTTAACACATTGTAAAATTCACTTATTATTATAATTTGAAATAGGATTAGTTTATTTTAAAACAGCATGGTGATCAAAGTGGCTTAGTTGTTACTATACCCAAAGACTAGTCTGAAAAAATTTTGCTATGGTGTGTATGCTTCCATTTTCTCGATTATTTTAACTGATATTTAGTTGCAGTAACTTGGTGGAGATACATTCTAGGAAACTCTGCACTCAGCTAGCTTTCTATGTAGCTTTAGGTCATGTTAGTCAATAGAAATTTATTAGGGCATAAGATGATGGGAAAATGTTTAACAAATCAGAATACTGAATCAAGGCACGTTTAAGCTCTACTACTATTCTCTTTCCATTTACTTTCTCCATTCCCTAAATAATGTTGCCTGTGCAGTCTCTCTGCACTCTTTATTAGCTCTTCTATTTGATTTAATTATTCAGTTACTCAGTGTGTCTGAATTAAGTCATCTCCGCCAATCTGCTTATTACAAAGCATTTGGTCAGTGAGAAGAAACTAATGTCATCTTGCTGGACTAATTTTTGCGGGTGTGCGTTCAGGAATTAAGACACTGGAGCAGTATTTCAAAATTGGCTTATAAAAAAATGTCATTCCAGGAGTATATTATTGATACTGCCAGTCACAGGCTCTGGAAGAGTAAATATTACTTACTCATCTGAAGAAAAGGAAAATTTTCAGATGTTCTTCTTAGCTTTCCTTAAGATGTGAATAGTTTTTGCAGGTCGGCGCTTGGAAACACTTTTTAAAAACACAAGAAGTTTGCTGCAGCATAAATTGTTTTCATAAAAACTTGCCAGGTATTATATTATTAGATTTTTTTTATGCTAATATTGTTGCTTTGGGACGACAGCTCACAAAAGAAGAGAGGATATAGCCAAATGCAGGCTTTTTGGAATTTTTTTTTTCACAGTTCATAGTTGCATTTTTAGAAAGCATTTCTTGTAAGACAAAGATGTTAACTTTTGATATAGGCAGTAGAATGCAACATTAGAAGTCTTTCCTATTTATCTGTATGTCATGATATAAAGCCTCCAGCAAAACCTTCCTGCAGGTTAAGCTACAGTTTCTGTGAATTATTCACTGTAAAATTAATAGTATTAAGGAGTTACGATTTAATTCACCTCATGAATAGAGTGCAAGCACAAAGTTTAGTAAAATAGAAGAAGCAAAATATAAAAGTAGTTGCAGGTGCTCTTTTTCTAAAGAAAATGGATGTGCCTTCTTACATTTCTCCGAAGCCATTATTTGCATCTCAGGGCTATATTGGTGAAGTATAACTCTCAAACTGTTCTAAACTGGGAGTGCAGTAGCTAATATGTTGCATAAAAGTGAAATGTTATGTTCTGCCAATGGACTCTGACAATTCAGTTTTTAGTACCTGTAAAATGGGCTTAAAATGTTCCCCAGATGTATTTGGCTGCCTCTCCTTTTGGAAGTAATTTCTTCTGTGCAATAGGAAAAAAATTTGCTTAACTAAGAAAACAAATTCAATAATGCCACCCTTTCCCTGCATAAATAAGAAGGTGGGGGTGGTAATACTATGTCTGGGAAAAGAAGCAAAAATGCATGCTTGGATATCCATTGCTGGCTGTTTTAGGGAGTGTGCTTGCCAGCAGTTTCTGGCAAGCTTATTCCTTCCAAACGCTCTCCAAACTTGCCAGACATTTAAAAAGTCTTTTGCCTGTTAGTCACCTTTCACTTACTTGTAGCATTGGAAGAAATGTTTATTGACTGAAGAACTGCCTGTTTTGAAATCAGGAACATTGAATTAAGTTTTTTGTTTTGTTACATGTTGGTTTGTTGATATGTACTTGACAGGAGGGTTTATTTAGGAATATACTTACAGGCTGTTAGTAACCAAACTGGGTTAAAGCTCAAAGGGTCTGCTCTTGTGGCTAGTGAAGCTCAGGGTTTGGCTGGTGTTTTTTGTGCATGTAAAAGGCATCAGGTCATCAATACCTGACCCCTGTGCAGAGGGATGGATGCTGCAGAAGTGGACTGCATTCAAAGTATGGCAAAGCACCATCTCCATTTATAGTAGAACCTAGAGAGAGAATTAAAAAGTTTCCTGTGTCTGGCAGTGGGTCCTGTAGGGCCTCTTTGTGTTAGTTTTGCTCAGTTATGGTCTGGTGTTTAAATCCTCCTCTGTGTCATATTGATCAGTATGTGCATGGGTCTGAATCTCCCTAAGGCATTTGAGGACAAAACAAGTAGCATATGTATGTGAGCCCTTAATCAGACACCATTCAGACAGAGAGGGTTTGGAGGCAGGAATCAGATACAATGAAAGAGGAGAAACTTGACTATTGTCCTTGGTAGAGGTACGCCACAGGGGAGACTAGAAATCTACCTTCTTTGACACAAAATATTTTGCAAAACTGCCCTTCTCAGGAAGGTTCAGATTCATAACTGTGTTTCTGTTCTTTCTACTCTATTTTCTTCTCATAGTTACTGAATCTGAATTAAAGAGAGACCTCAGTTATAAGTCATTATACCAGAAATGGCTGGAGTTACATCTGTGACTTCATTGCACCTTCCTTCAGGATTTTTAGAAAGAAGGATGTCTGGGTCGTTTTCATGCATCTTACTCCCTGTACTTACATGTTTAACTGAAATAGTAATGTAGTATTGGAGCACATTAAAGACTGACATATTTTAATGTAATTGCTTGTCATTTCTGAGGTATGGAAGCAGTCTGCTATTAATTTTGCAGTAATTTAAGCACTGGTAGACTTATCAGCTACAACCATAAAGCTAATGGCCTTTTAATTATTAGTGATTCCAATGAGAGTCTGTATCTGAAGCAGGAATTAAGAGCTTAGTGCAAAAGTTTGGACAAACAGAACAGAAAAAAAGCACCAGAGAGTGGTATCATTCTAATAACTGAATACTTCTAATTTTCTCAATTTCTGACATGGTTCTGACATTCAGGCTGCCTCACGGTGATTTTTTATGCATAGAACCTCATATACACAAATTAAAGAAATGTGATATCAATCATAAGAACTGTGGTCACAGAGAGTCCCACACCACACATATGGTTCTGTTCTGGTCCCCGTATTGTCCTCTCTCACTGAAGGAGTAATGCAAATAATTTAAACAGTAAACCAGCATAATGGTCTTCTGGTTCTGGGTTTGCAATTATTTCTTATGTTTTCTGAAAAGCACAATTTGGAGTATTGAGAACTTGCAATGGGTAACTGGAAGTGCTTGAGAGTATAGTGTGTATTGTCAGGGTATTGTGATAAGGCAATGAAAGAAGAATTGACTTGCCCTTCTCAGGATTATCTGTCAGACACTCTGTGTGTTAGTTGCCTAAAGTACATAAAATGCTGGAAAAATCTATCAAAACTTACTAGGTTATTTTATGCATCTAAAAATTAATTTTCTTTTTTGAATTAAAATTTGGTTTAAATTTTGAATTTATTTCCAAAATGTAGTTTTTAATGTACTTATATAACTAAATGTCACCTGTTGGAGAGCAATAGCTGCAAATTAATTGGAAGAGGTAGTGATGTTCTCTGACACTTAAACACTGTAATTTGAAACCTTTCTTGATCCTTTGAAAAAGTTTTTGATTTCTTTCGTATCAGTTTACTTTCTCTTTTATTATAATAATTGGAAATAAATGTAGCACTTTCAAGTTCTGAAATGGTATTCTTGAGTTTTCTGAGACATAGATAATATAGAGCATCTTATCATTAATTATCTCTTGTAAAGAGATTACTCTGCATTCTTCATTAATTTTGGTATGTAATAGTTTTACGATTTTCCTATGAAGGATGTCTTAGAAACAGCTGAGTCATTCTCTGAGTTTTTGAGAACTATGTTGATATAATATTCTCGATTTGTATGATCATTTTTCTCCTTGTCAATTCAGCTATGGTGTTAGAGGATGCAGAAATAATCCATGGACATTTTGCTAATGAGAAAGCTGAAGGCCATAATTCTCCTTACCTCATAGATTTAAAATTTTCTCTTACTGTTTAGGTTATTTTGGTTGTTTCCATTTCTTTTGCATGAGTTTATGTTCTTAATAGAGTATTAATTTATCTTGTGTGCAAAAAGAAATTGTTTCTAGTTGGAAGTATTTCAGAATTAGTAAGTAAGACTTTGGGGCTATTACTCAGACTACTAGCACAAATCTACAGAATGTAATTGCTAATAGATAACAACTCTTTTAATTTTTATTCATATGCAAAAAGTAGTGCCAGCTAGCTTGTTCAGTGGAGTTGCTTGCAGGCTTTAATAAAATTCTGAATTTTTCTACCCATGAAAAGAAAGCTGTTAATCTGAATCCCAGGTCTCTTCTATGGAACTAAAATGTTACTTTTTCAGTTACTTAGTTCTTAATTTAGACCAATGATGCCCTTCAGAAGGCAATGGGAGTTTTGTTGAAGACTGCTATAAATTATTACTACTTGAAATGTGTGCAACCTTGTACCTATGAAAGGAATTTTCTATTTGAAAATAGACTCCACAATAGACTCACCAAGAAACTTGAAATACAAGAAAAATGTGCCAGAAATACTGCAAAACACCGCAGGGTTCCACAAATGTAGCATTTTTCAGGACCCTCTCTCTACAGCAGTGATAGGACTGATCGGGACCATCAGCCTCACAAACTGTAATAGTTTTCTCTCTTACATCTTCAGATGTCATTAGATAGATGCTTTGTGCAGTGTTCAAAAATAGTGAAATGTTTTATCTGCAGCTTTTTTTGCTGGGACAGAAGTGAATATTCATTACCAGGATGTTTATAACTATGTTAGTCAAAATCACTCTAAAATCTAAATTTCTGCTCATAAGAGGAAAATTGAAGTCTGTTCCTGTTTTTATGCAAATTTTTACTTCTTGGCTATTGAAAGTCTTTCAAAAAGTATTTGGTTCTGTCACCTTATAATTTAAAACCTCTCTGATTTTAGTTTGGATTTCTAAATATCATAGAATGGCCTGGGTAGGAAGGGACCTTAAAGATCATTCAGTTCCAACCCCCTTGATGTGGGCAGGAGTGCCAGCCACCAGCCCAGGTTGCTCAGGGCACCATCCACCTGGCTTTATCTACCCGTTTAGTGGAATACTTGCTGTTCCTGCAGTGAAAGAATGGCTATCACCACCGTAAGCTTTCTGTTCATGAGCTTTCAGGCACTGAGGAAAATTTCCTAAATTAAACTTTATCATCATCGTTTTCTATGGCAAGCATCGATCAATACAAACCTTCTAATCACTCAATTTTGCTTCTTCGAATTGTGTGCTTGGTACTGGATCCTGCAAGGTTTTCCTGTACTATGATACTATATTTTAAGGCTATATCAGCTTTTTTGTACTTCATAACACTACGAAAATATGATTTACACATAGTATCCAAAGCTTTGCTTTAGAAAGGCCAAACTACATGTCTCTTGTAGTCTGTTTCTGAGGCTGGCAGGCTATTGTTAGAAAATACAAGAGGGGTTTTTTGTCATGCAGTAGTAAGCTCCTGCTTGTCTTTGCAGACTCGAGGTTTTCATCTTAAGTTTAAGAGGCAAATAACAAGGGAGAAGAGATGAAGAGGAGAAAAGCAGACTAGAGGCCTAGAAAATTCCTTTTCTTTCTCTTTTTCCCCCATGAAACTACTTCTGCAGAAAAAAAAAATATTGACAGACAGGGTGTGCCAGCTAATGTCACCAAGCATTGAGTGGAAAGAAGAATACTAAAAAGCAGAAAATTAGAGCTGTGCTTGCCTGTTCACCTCCCCAAAAGAATTGAAATTGTCAGCGTTTGGGACTCCTTGTCAGAGGCTGAGATCCTCACCTGTCTGGTGCTCTGCAAATCTGCTCTGGTGACCATCATCCCTCAGAAATGTGTGTCTGAGAGCAATTAGAATTTTACCAAAGAGTACTGAAAAAAAAAATTAAGTACATGTATGTCATGTAGTTTCTGAATTCTTTAAAGATAAAAACAAAGGCCACCACAGAAGCAAATTAAAGCCCCTGGGAGCTGACATGGTTATTGAAAGCTTTAACAGAGCTGCCCTACCATAGAAACCTGCTTTCCTATTGTCATTCATTTTGGTCCCTGAAAAGAAATTTATGATCAAAGTTTTGTTTGAGCACAATGTAAGCACTCAGATTAGATTTTAGCAAAGTTAGACAGGGATTTAGATATTTTATTTTAATTTTTTCATTTTCTTTGAACTTGTCTTCTAGTGAGAAAAATATTTTGCACTTAAAATGTTTTGCCCTTAAAAAAAAGTATCTGTTTACAATATTTTTCTGAATTACATTAGATCTGTATTTCCTGTTGTAGTAGTATCTCCTACTATTGTTTCATGATAACTCGGATCTAGAGCATCTTTTTGTGGGTGATGTAAATGAAAATACATAAATGAAATAAAAACTGTATACTTAAAATATTTTAATTCATTAGTTGCTTCTATATAAAGTTTCCACCCTGAGGATTCTCCAGCAAGTACCCACTGTCCAATTTTTCAGTTGTTTTTGGCAGAAAGAGGCCTTATTTTTAAGAGACTATCATAATATAATGCTTTCTGAACATAAGAGCTAATTATTGATTATTTTGCTGGATAACTAATACATTTTGCTTTATTCTGAGGGGGTCTTTTGAGGGAAAGAAATTAAGGTGAGAATTAACCATAGTAGGAGAAGTCATTACAATTACTGAGATGTATGAAATATAGATTCATTGATTGTATTTGCTGTTGACTTGCTGCATAAGACTTTGTGGAGAGGTTATTCCTGTTCTCCAGCTTATGTCCATATAGAAGTCTTGTAAGGGCTCTAAAGGATAATGAAGATACAAAGTTTTGAATATCTTGGAAATTCAAGTACTAGAAGAAGAAACATTGGTTTCTGTGAAAGATGAAATTTCTTCCCTACAAAAAATGCTCCAAAAGATTGTGACAGTGAAATGAGCTATTCAAATTTTTAAGTGGTAATTTAAAACAAGGATCAAGAAAAATCTGAATGTATACAGTTTCCTTAACATACAGTCACACTGGTATATGCTAAAATTATAGAAGTGGCTTTAGAAATGCTGTCTCATGATGTGATAAAAACAAAAAGCACAGACAGCCAATTTGGGTCTTCTGTCTTGAATGCCCATGGGAAGTAGGAGTATTAACTTTGTCCTATATGTGAAGTTTGTAAAAAGAGTGTATTAGAAGCTAAATAATGGATTTAAAACTCTGCCTTTTAAGATTGTGTTAAAAGAAAGAAATCGCAATAGAGGTTCCCCCTCTGCTGGTAGAGAGTTCAACATTCAAGACATTTCAGTTTGTGTAGACACAGGTAAATTTGGTTGAGTCAGAAGATATGTATGCAAAGAAGGAGCTGCTGTTACACAGTATTAACTATTGCCAATCTTTTAAAAGAATTTTAAAGTGAAATATAGTACAGTGAAGTTATCAAGTTCCATGTCCATTTAAGTAATTCGTGTGAAGTGCCCAATAGGGAGTGTGACCTATTGTATTGCCGGTACCTAGCCACTGACTGTTCAGATTGGTATTCACCCATTTCAGTGTTGTTTAAGATTTTTGCCCTAGTAAACAAACCCTCTTCATTTAACCTTTTTAAGAGATTTTCAATTTGATTTAATTAATTGTCTGCTTAAAATATTGCCCTATGCATGCTTGTCAGGAGAATTTCTCAACTCCTTCTGTGGTAGGAAGAGTCTGTGCCAAATTTTGCATATTTCCTTTGAGAACTTGTGAAGAAGAGTGAAAATTTTAGAGGTACTGGAGACAAGAGAGGTAGATTATGCATGGTGAGATGCATGTACTGTGATCCGGTAGAAGGAGAACTAGCAGGAAAGTACAAATGAAAAGACAAACAAAAAATCCATCTAAGTGAAATTCTCAAAGACCTGGGTGAATTCATGCTGCCTGATGTGTTTGTCCTGAGGCTGGTATGAAATCTGTTGTCCCAGTAACCTCAACAGCGCAATATCCTTTCCTCTACCACAGGAAGAATTGCGTATCAGGAAAGCAGATAATTCTGCTGTCTCTTTACTGGTTTCTTCCAGCTTCTCTTTCTTATGTTTGGCTAGTTAAAACTCATTCAAAGCTGCAGATGAGGTGTTCAGTGAGGTGGTGAATCAATTAATTTTTTAAAATTTTGAATGTGGCTACTTGTTTACCTCTGTGCGTGTGTGAAATAAAATGTAAATGGTTACTACTTTTAAAGAAAATATATCAAGGTTTCAGGTTTTGAAATATATAATGAAATTTTTATATTTTGATATAGCAAGTATTAATGTAACTTTGAACAATTATTTGGAATAAATGTTATGACCTACCTCAAGTAATTTCAATTTCTTGTGAATGAAATTAAGATCTATTACAAAACCTTTTTTTTGTGTATTCATGTATAAATATATATATAAAAGTTAAATTTATTTACGCAGGCTTAATGTTGTCTCTCCATACACCTAACCAGTGTGAGACAAAATGTGGTTTTATTCCCTTCAGAGATGAAAATCATAAGAGGACCATGAATGAGACTAATATGATCATTGAGCTAAACATGAGTGGAATTTCTTATAGCAAAGAAACAGCACCATTAGGCTGAGGGGTGTTCACCTTCTTTTAAGCAGTGGGTAGTCTTGCAATTCTTACAACATGTTTTTTTAGCTTTTTTTTGCATTAGAAATGGTACACAGTGGTAATACTTCTTTCCCTTCTCCCTTTATTTAGTATAAGAGAAACGATTTTAATGTGTAAGAAAGCAACTAGGCATTTTGCCACAAAATTTGATTTTGGTTTTCATATTTTTAAGATAATCGTGGATTTATAAAGGCCTTGTTGATCATTCTGTTGTTTTGAGAAAAAATTGCTCTGGCCTTTTGGTAATTTGTTTTATATGCAACTATTGCTTTCTGTGGCAAATGTTAATCCATTTCAATTGTACTTTCCTGTTTTGGTTACTTATCTTAGATTTGAATTAAGAACAAGTATGACTTCCCAACTTGCAGTTTTATGCTTGCCTTTCAGAATGGTGAAAGTTCTCCCTACAGCTAAATCTATTACTTAGTTTTGGGCAATATAATTAGATGTGAGTATATTTTCTCATTAAACTATCACAAAAAAATAATCAGTTACTGTACAAACAAGGTCATAATTGAAACTTTCCTGATAGCTTCTTATTGTTTCATTTTCTTTGAATTTAGAAAAATTGCATCTACGTTTTGAGGCTGGGTATTCAAAACCTGATTATATACTCACTTTATATATTAAATAGTAATAAAAACTGGTGTAAAGTAGAGTTGATTTGAAAATTTGGCTACTCCTATAAGCATGGTAAGTTAAAAATTTTCCCTGTTTATACAGCCTTTGGCAATTTAAGCAATGTGTTTTGTCACCTGTTTTGGTGTCTCGTGAAGAGCTGGAACTTTTATGAAGAAATAGAAAATATGACTTTGAATCCTTGACGTCTTTAAATAAATGCACATATTGATAGTGACAGATTGCTAAACTTGGCGTTAGACACTTAGTTGTGTTTCTTGCCAAAAGTAATCCAGATGTGCATAATTTATCCGCCTGCCATATGTGCACTGACATGTCTTTCTATAATCAACTGTCTGTTGAGTATTGTTAAACAGTTAAATGTTCTTTATCAACTATCTTTTTGAATAATGCTAATAATTCCTTTAAGGAGATGAGAAGCATCAAGACCATAAAACCAGCTTTCTTAAACTGAAGAATGCAACTTCAGTTTTTTGATTGTCCAAAAAAGCATGCTGTTTCAGGAAAAAACTGTGGGTAAAAGAAGCGTATTTAAAGCCCATCTTAGGTGGTGTTATACAACTGACGTGAATGCATATTTTACATAATCTCATTATGATGGGACAGATCTTTGTTGTGACTGTGTAAAAGAAGTTGCTATGGATTAATAACATTAATTAATAAGGATGATTTTTGTATGAGGTGCTTGTTGAAAGGAGAAAATGAACTTAACTTGACAAGCAGTAACCAAACATGTCCTGGCATTAAGTTCAGAAAGATTAGTAGGAGGACATTTGTGTCATTTGGAGTATTTCATCATATCGTCGGAAGAAGCAACTCCCATTTTATGGCATGTTTTGCAATGTGTGTTTGTTCTTCGACTGTCTTCAGAAAATTACTTATTGATTAGTAGAGTTACATGACCCAAGTGGAAAAATTTCTGTTTAAAAAGATTTTCTGTCCAGTGAGTTTCCACTCTGAAATTCTGTTTGCAAACAGAATTCTGTTTGATCCATAGAAATAATCCCCCTTTGTTTCCTATAAGCTTATCCTTTCACCTCATTGACATAATGTTATCAGAATATTAACATGGGTAATCTCACATTCATCAATCTCTGAGTCAGATCCCAGTGTTCACCTCGGAGGTATATAGGAAGGTATATGGTGGTCATGTAGAGCAAAATGCACAGTGTCTCATGGTTCTGAGTTTCCCCTGAGGAAAAGGGTGTCTGGCGCTGTCTGATGTTCCTGTGCATACAGGTAAGTATTTATCCCTACAGTTATATAGATATCTATCTGTTGTACATAGGCCTGTCTTTGTAGCTATCTGCTTTGGTTTTTTGAACTCCCCCCCAGCAGTTGCATAACTTGTGGCATGATTAGCTGCTCTTCTTCATCATCCTGGGAGGTCTCAGTCATGACCTTTCCAACTGCTGATCTTTGTCATTAAGATGAGAATAGGTGTACATAAGCTGTTGAGAGCACCAACTATGTGATTCTTATTTCCATGAAGTCATCCACATTTGAGCAGTTCATCTTGGTTTGTACTAGGAAGAAGGAGAATGCCTACATGATATCCTGAAATTGGGTTGCCATGCTAGGCAAGGCAGCTATATAATAGCATCCTGTTAGAAGGCATCTTTGCTGAAATTATCTGAAGACACTCCCTAGTTTGTAGAAGCATGCTCCGTGTTTATAAACTTTGCTGTTTAAGATTTCAGATTAACTCTCTGAGCAATTCACATGGTTTGAATTGAAATACTGATTCAGTGCTCTGAGGTGTTGCACTGTGGAAGTTCTCAAAGATACGGACTGTGTGGATTTGGTGTGAGGGGTACTGTCATGCAAATGCCAGCAATAAGCAAGAAGGTCGGAAAGCTTCTTCAGCCAAGTTTCTTGGGTGTTGGTTAATATTTTGAAATCATCTGAAGTTGCTAGGGCCTTACATAACTTGATTTTAGATTAACATTGATCCACTGCTGCTTGAAACCCTGTGCTCATTATACTGTGCTATAGCTACTCAGTTAGAAACTGTCCTTTCAAAACAAACAAGTCAAACATTGAAATCAAAGCTGTGCGGTGTTTTCTTAACTGCTTCTGAGAATTGATCATCATATTGAGCTGTTTCCTAGAGAATGTAATTTGTGACTGATTTTTAAAGTTATGTAATGTTTATTTGTCTGATGAAAAACTAGTAGCATGCAAAATACAGGGAAGCACATTTTCTGAAGATATTATAATTGTTTCTGATTAAGGCACAGCTTCTTGCACTTGAGAAATATTGTGGAATCTACGTATCCTGTAGCAAACCAGCAATTTGCCCCTGCAAGGAGACCTAACTTATTTTAACAGTTGTCTTGACAATGTAAGCTTTCTTCAAAAGTGTAAATGACATGTTTTGACATTTATATGTTATGGGGTGGAGAAACTATTGATGCTTTATTCTCTCATTGTTTCCTGGTGTTTTGTCCTTTGTTATAATCCTTAGCAAAATTATGAAATTCATGCATACATACACACACACATCAAAAAAACCCAAAACCCAAAACGAAAACCCAAAGCCTCACACATCACATTGCAATTTGTGATATTCCTTCAAGCAGCATATTTTGGGGATTAATTTCCTCCTTTATTAATGTGCATTCAGCATCATACTTTACCTCAGTTTTATAATTACTTACTAAAATATACTCTTTATTATTTGATCACTTCAGATTAAAGAGAATTACATCTTTATAAAGAATTCTAGGTGAGAAAATACGTTTTTTCTTTTCAGAAAATCTTATTGTGAATTCTCAGATATGTATTGATACTTGCAGAATATGAAATACTTTGATATTTTCCATTTTGTATCTTAGCCAGTTTTCTAAACCTCTGAGAATCCTTTCATGTCCACAAGCCACGGATATGTCTTACTTGAAAAAAATCTGTTCTGATTAGTTATGTCCTGAATATGATACAGCTGTCACTATAATCCAAAGATTAACTGAAATAGTGTGTATCTGTACACTGTAGTTCTGCTGCCCAGCAGCATTTAGTCACTTCAGTTTGTCTTCAGTTACATTTACCCAAAGACTAATTAAAGTACTAGAAAAGTGGTTTTGGCCCATGAAGAGCTACCCTGTCAACTGAACTCTCATTTCATTTCCATCCATCTGTCTTGCTAAAGTAGGCAAGGCCCTAGATTGACTATAGTTTGAAAGGTTAGTTGAAAAGATTAAAGGTGACTTGTAAATGGAAAATGGCAACTTTGCACTTTTGAATTCTAAACACATCTGGTCTAGTGTTCTTCTTGCTGAGTGGTAGGTCTGCCAAGACTTGTTGCAGACTTTGTAGAGCAGTAATAATAAACCTGTTCAGAGGTTTAAAAGAACTTGGCATGCCATATGACAGGTTCTCGAGTAGTTTGTCAGGAGCCAAGTGTACTGTAATAGACCCTTTTAAAATTGTTGGCTTACACGAAAACTAGAGATGTCTGCATTTTCTCCTTCTTTCTCCCCTTCCCCCAAACTACAAAAGGCAGATGAATTTATTAAAAAGCTTCTTCAGTGCATGTTATTGAGCTATGAAAGAGACCAATAGATAAACATTATTGTAAGTTTGCAGATGCACTCTCATTTATGCCTGTAGGCAAGATAAATTTATCTACTTATGTTAGAGGAGCTTTAATCAGATAATCTGTTATTGCAAGTAGTTTAGATCATGAAGTGAGTAGTTTTTCAACAGGCCTTTACAATGTGTGTAGACTTTACTGGTCCTGTTCTTCATCACGAGAAACATAAGATTCAGTTAGGTGTAAGAAACACAAGCAGTATAATTTTCACTCTTGCCTTCAATATAGTGTATGTAACTGCAGACATATACAACATTTCTAGAGGAATACACAGCCATAAAATATTGCTCATTATATTACAGAGAGAACAACAGATCCAGATATTGGGATAACAACATTTTTCTAAATAAGTAGGAGAATCACAAGAGAACTGAAATATGTAGGAATAACATCAAAAAGAATTTTGACCCTTTTTCCTAGGAAAGGGGTTGGAATTATAATAGAGACCTAAACCTGTAACATCCAGCATGAGTTCTCCTGTGCTGAAAAGATGTGCACTTTTATGCAGAATGAGTTTTCTTACTGTAATGTACAAGTCTATGCTGCTCTTCTGGTCTTTTGCTGTCTTTCAGGACTTACATTTACACAAGAAAATATGTGGTTTATTATGTGGGAACCTTAATCCTTTTGACATCCTCTACTGCTATTCTGGAAAGGCTAAACTTCTGAGAACATCTTCGTCTTATTCAAGATGAGACAAAAAGTGAATACCACAAATACATGTTTTAAGTGGTTGGATGAAAATTTTCTCTGAGAAGAAGTCCTACGTTCATGCTTCTTTCTTGCATACAGGTCAAGTATTTAAATGGTCATTGAATTTCTGGTGAATTTCACTATGTAATTGAGCAAAAAACAAAGGACAGAATCACTTCAGTCTAGCTGTGTCATTCATCTTGGTTTTAGTCTTCTTTCTTCTCTGTGTGATGGAGAGGCCCCTAAAGAGGGGATAGCTTAGGAGAAATCAGGGAAATCCCAGACCTTATTTATCTCTCAGAATCAGTCTGTTTTAAATTGTATTTTATTTTTTTATTTGCAAATTATTTATGTATTGTGCAAAGTACATTTAACAATCCTAATTTCCCCAATATTTTCAGTCTTATTTCTTTCAGCACAGTAGTATCTCCTTAATAGTTCCAAGAAAGTTTTTTGCAAGTTTTTGTTGTTGTTGTTGTTTCAGTTGTTTAGGGAGGTTTAGATGTTTTGAGGTTAAATTGTTGGGTTGATGGTTGTTTTCAATTCTTTTAAGCCACCAAAACTCCATTAGTGACAGGAAAAATCACATTATCATGCCAGTAATGACTGTTTAACATTATAGCATACTGAAGAAAGCTACTTTCCAGCTTAATATAAATGGGGGACAAGACAGCGAGGAAAAGAGAGAGGAACTTGAGAAGCACAGGAGATTTTAGAGGATTAAGAGAAAACTTGAGGACTGATCACCTAATCTGCTCCTCCCAGATAATATAAAAGGGAAAACAGGAGTACTCCCAGCAGGAGTACTAATCTGTAGTAATTGCAGTTAAGGGCAAAACTATTCATGTGTCTCCTCTCAGAGATTTTTAATGTTTTGGTAATCTGTCGTAGTTACTAATTTTAATACTGGACAAAAAATTAATTCCACTATCTATTTTCCTTTGATCACCTAGAAAAATATCCAAGAATATAAAAAATACCTATATGCTCAGGAAAATAAAGACCAGTTAACAGGCCTCTATTCTTCTTAATTCCCCAAGCCTCCTGTGTCCTCTTTCTCTCAGTAAAATACAGACTACTGCAAACTTTGAGCAAATTGAGCAAGATTTTGCACTCAGGCAGAAATGACAGGCATGAACAGTGGAAGCTGACCTACGAGTTTAACTTGGAAATGTACTCTGATTCATTTGAAAAGTTTTTAGAATAAGGTTAAATATATCTTTATATGAATTTAGCCTGAATTTAGCTTCTCTTAAAATCACTTATAATGGAAATATGCTCTTCTAAGAAAGGTCCTGATGAACATACTTAAGGACTCTGAAAATGAAGCAAAATGAACAAGACTTTGGCTTGGGTTTTAGAAAATAATAGGGAGAAAAGTTTTCTGAAGGTATCAATTGTGTTTGTTGCAGTTGTGCAGTTGCTTGGCTGCTCTTCCCATCTCTGCCCAGTTCTGACATGGAGGAGAGAAGCAATATCTCACTGGGTGTGAGAAAGCATCTCTGCCTAGGTTTCTTTGCAAGGATAATGATGGAATACAAAACTGGACTGAGACTTTTTGTGTCCAGTGACCAAAGCCCAGAGTAAATGCTCAAAGGAGCTATAGTTAATTTGATTGCTGTGTTATCTTTGACATTTTTCACAGAGCACCTGGGGGCAGGGTTGGGGGGAGGGAGGTGAGAAATAATCACCAGGCCCCAACTTTTGTTGGAATGTCCTGAGTTGGAAGGCATCCACAATAGTCATTGAAGTCCAGTTCCTGGCCCTGCACAGGACAGCTCCAGGAATTACTCCATGTGCCTGAGAGCATTGTCTAAACACTTCTTGAACTCTGGCAGGCTTTCTGGTTTTAAAGTAGTTAGTCTCTTGTCTCTGCCCTAGTGAGAATTCACAGAAAGGGTGATCAGATGCTAGAATAGGCTGCCTAGGGAAGGTGGTGGAATCGCTGCTTCCAGAAATGTTGCAGAAAGACTGGACTTAATGCTGTGGTCTAGTTGACATGGTGGTGGTTGGTCATAGATTGGACTCTGTGGTCTCAGAGGGCTTTTCCAACCTAATTGATTCTGTGATTCTGACTTTCATTTGGTTTTATATGTATGATGGTTAAGACACAGGGTTTCTGTGGTGATGTTTCTGACATGGTTGTTGTTTCCCTGGGTTCCTATAGCCCTTCTCTTCTCACTAAGCCTTCCTTGCATACTCTAATCTCATATTTTCTTTATTTGCAGAAAGAGTACTTTGTGGTCAGCATCAACACCGAAGTAGTACTACTTTCTCAAGGAAAGTTCCACTTAGGTTCTAGGCTCTTTTTTTTTTTTCTGGTTGTCTCCTTTTTTTAGAACCTGCTACAGTGCTTTAGCAGGTTTTGAGGAGATGCAGTTTCCTCATCAAGATTTGATTAGCAAAGGAAAAATGGAATTTTTTTCATATAAATGTTTCCCAAGGGTCTTGAAGTAATAAAGCTACAATAATAATCAAGGTCTATCGTAATCTCAGGTCAATAGATCAAACTACTTTTAAAGATGCAGTTTCATCAGTTTTCTATGTGGGAACAGAGATTGTGATTACGTGCAGGAGAGGAGGAATGCACTTGATTGTCCTGGCTGGTTCCATACAGTCATCATGCCTGCACTGGTTGAGAAGCTGGTGGGCAGTTAGAGCTTAGTAAAATGTATGTGTATTTCATCTTACTCCTTTCAGAAGCCATTGATGTACAATTATTGTGGCTGGAGGCCACATCTCACTTTGTGCAGCCCTTCATTTGATTTAGCTAGATCTCTTTGATCTCTTTCTCAATCTGAATCATGATCAATATAGTTTAATTTTTAATTTATGCATATAAAATACATAAAGCAATATTTATATTATCATTATTATTGAGATATGCATATAAATTCATATCAGCAGAAAAATATTCTTGAGTTTATTGTTACCTATTCATTGCAAACATAGAGAAGTGATTTTCGCCCCCGTGTCATGTTGCATAATAGTTCTATAAACTCAATCTCATTACTTAAAGCAGTGGCTTTGTGGCATCTCAGTGGTTTCCTGGTATATGAGAATTTCACTGGACCCCACTTACAAGAGAACTTGATATGGGATTTAATAAGAGCCAGCTTAATTTCCATATGATGTAAATCTAAGAAAATTTCCTGCAGCAACCAGTTCACAGTATTCCAGCAAAAAAAGTTAAGATATCTTATAATATTTAAGATCAAGTAAGAAATGATGTGTAAGGCCATCCAAAGATGAAAAGCATGTCTACACAGTATTTTCCAGCCACAGGAAGACTATGAGGAGACCAAGTGTCATGCAGCCTTGTTGTGGCACTGGGTTCAGGATGTCCTGGCACATAGGACACCACTGTAGGCACTCCTGTCTTGGTCTGAAGTCATAACTTAGCTATACATGGTTAAAGCTCAGGAAAAGGGAGCTCAGGCCAGTGTTTGGATACATAAATGAAGGTCCTTGCAATGTACTAGTACAACATATGTATAGCAATTTAGGATGATACTTTTGTGCATATTCTAATGGAGCAAAATGAAGATGATGGTTATTTAGGCATGCCTTCGCTCAGCTGAAAGTTGGAGCCACTGTTTTAATTGATGTCTTTACTTGATAGATACTGTGAAGAGACTTTTTTACTACTGGTCTCTGAGCCTGTAATTAATAGAGACCAGAATGTTGCACTGCATTCAAAGAATTAAGTGTTGTGCAAAGCATAGGACTGGCTACCTGTGCTGCCTCAGCACTGCAGGCACTTGCGAGGGGAATCTTCCATGGTCTGAATGCAGGGCTTGGTGCTGTGTGTGCTGTTGCTGTCCAGAAAGCTGCAGGGCAAAGCTGCATTTTATAGAGACTGAAGGATCTGCAGTGTGAAAAAGTTTATTATTTTATTATTAACTTCTTCTTTCTTATTATTTATTCTTTCTTATTATTACTTATTCTTTCTTTATTATTTATTCTTCACTCTTACCAGAATGTCTGCTGAAGTTAAAAATGTAGCTGTGCAGGAAGCTTGATCCTTCATATTGGAGTTTTAAAAGGACACTGTCAAGTTGGGGGTTTTTTGGTGGTTTTTTGGAAGTTCTTGTTACAGCTAAAAGTCCCAGTAATTTCTGTTTGTAAAGAGCTTTAACGTTACTGTGCTTTTACTGGATTTAGCAGCCTTGACAACATTTGCACAGAGGCATCCAAAATCTGGAGATGCACATTTGGGGAAGAAAACAAGTGTTGTGTTACATTAATTGATCTAGTTTCCTGTCATGCAGCATCACTGCAAGCATAGGTGCCTTGTGATGTGATGTGCAGCCTGAAAATAGCTAATTGACTCTGATCTCTGTTAATTAGTGCAATTAAATCTTATAATGAAGCTTTGAAGAGGTCATCTGAATTAGATGAAAGCTGAGGCTTTACTCAGTGTCAGAGCCTTGATGTTAATTATTGAGTCCTGTGACCCAGCAAAAGGAAGAGTTAATGATAATGTGGTCTTAATACGGGAATTTCTGTTGTTGTAGTATTTTAAAAAATGTGTGATTGTATCATCAGCTCTGTTTCACTATAGCCATACTTCAGCACATGATGTAAAATAATTAGACCACAACCTGAGGGCAACCCTGCATTATGCTTAAGACATAGTTTAAATTCTGAAATTAGCTATTCTAATATAAAGAAAAAATGAATCTTAAAGTAGTGCATTTATATTAAAATAGCAGTTTTGGAATGCAGAAATGACTCTTCTGTGGCTGAAAAAGCCTTTTGCTTTCTTTTTTTCTACCTGAAATTGCAGATTAATCTCTAAAAATGTTACACACTACAGTGATCATATTTCTATTTAATCAACCTGACCTTCTGTGTGTAGGGACTAATACTTTGTAAGCTACAGTCTCAATTAGTTGTTATTTTTGATACTGTATAATTTGTTCAATCTATAAAAATGCATTTACCTAGTTTTATAAATGAGCTATATAATGTTAAAAATTTGCTAGTTCAAGTGTCAGATTTCAATAATTAGAAGGACTGAAATGAGAAAAAAAAAAGCGAAACAAACCCCAAATCAGCCCTGATGGGGCCTCAGCTGGGACGCTGTGTCTAGTTCTGGACTCCTCAGGGCATGAGAGACATGGATGTCCTGGAGTGGGTCCAGCTCAGGGCAACAAAGACAGTTAAGGGACTGGAAAATTTCTATTATGGGGAAAGGCTGGAGCCTTCAGGCTCAAGAAGAGATGATTGAGAGGGCACCTCATCAGTGTCTGTCAGTGTGTGCAGGGAGGGATCAGAGGAGGGACCAGGCTCTGCTCGGTGGTGCCCAGCTGGAGGACAAGAGACAATGGGCAGTAAGTGATGCACAGGGAGTTCCACCTGAACATGAGGAAGGACTTTGTTACTGTGCAGGTGAGCAGGCCCTGGAACAGATTGTCTACAGAGGTTCTGGAGTCTCCCTCACTAGAGGTATTCAAGAACTATCTGAACACAATCCTGTGCCGTGCGTTCCAGGGAGGTTGGACCAGACCACTGTGAGTCCTTCCAACCTGACCCATTCTGAGAAAACTGAAACTCTCAATCCCAAACAGACATTTTGCTGGGAGATATTTATAGACTTTAATGTATTTAAAGGATTTATTATTTCCCAGAGTACAACTAATTAAGATTGAGTGTTATATGAACAGAAGATTGTAGGTCAACCTTTCTGGAAATTCCTGATGATAGTTTGCTCTCTGAGACCTCGTAATTTGAAATAAAAATTTGTTATTAATTTAGTTGAACTTTCTTTTTAGGGGCTTAACTGGTGCGGGCTGGATAGCAAAAGATTAAGCTTATAGCTCTGAGTTAAACACTTTTTGATTGGGTCTGTCCGATCAGGCTTGTTGCATTCTTTCACTCAGATAGGCTAACTTCATTAAATTAGAGATGGACATGTGAGATACTCCTGTAGGATTCTTTTTCCAGGGTTTTATGTTCACTGCAGATGTCAAAGAAAAATGTTATTCCAGAGGAGTTAGAGAATTAAGAGCAATTTTAGTGGACTGATTTTTGGACAGCATTTATTTTTTAAAATAGTTTAGAGAATTGCTACAATGTAATTTATGAAGCTGCTTTGGTGAGTAAAAATTATGTTTCAGCCAAAGTTCTCAACATGTATTGATAGACAGCGGCTTAAAGGACCAATTGTTAGCTGGGGAAATGATCTTAACTTCCATGTATAATAAAAGATGCTGGCACATCTTGTTTGTTTGGGCATTGGAATTGTGCCATAAAATGAGTGCTTGTTTCAAGAACACTTGAATACACAGAAAATGTTTTGTTTGTCTTACACAGAAGATGTGAGGTTTATTTTCAGCATAACAATATAAAATTAATCTTTATGGCATTAGGTGAAGAATATATATTTTAATTTTGATTAGTACGGGAAGGCAGTACTCATTAAGGTGATAGCTAGAAAAACATTTGTGTAGAATAATTGCAGATAAGTGTTGTTGGTCAAAATTATTTTGTACATGTGTAATTTCTATCAGTTATTACAAATGAAGGGCTTCACTGTAGAATTTTAAAAACATGGAGAAAACTGGAGAAAACTGAGCTTGTGTAAGTTAATTAAGCTACTTTGTGTAAAATAGAATATAACCAATGTCAAAGCAGAGATCTGCCAAAGGACAGTGGTGGTTTCTTGATATAGAGGAGAATATTGTACCGTGCAGATATGTGGAAACTCCTGCTTTAATCTGCTGTGTCATAAAACATATTTTAATATAAATACCATGGCCATAAGGAATTTCATAGAATGTGGCCCTAGTTGCATACCTGAGCTATTTATAGAAGGACAGAGAAACATACCAAACAAAAATACAGTTTTGTGAAATGTGTTCTTTGTGTGACTCAGTCACAGCCGGGAGTGTTTCCTTTTGTACCATGATGTGAGATGCATCCTTCACTATGCCTGTGCCTTCATCAAATCGTTAGAACTTGCAGTGTGAAGGTCATGATTATTTCCTAATTGTTCCTGGATGGTGATTCAGTTTTCATTTGTCTCCATCTTGTTCCTGAGATCCAACTGCCAGACTGAGGAAACAGGGTAGGATGAGACAACTCTCTCATAGTAACATAATCACATCCTCTGATGTGGGAGCGTAAAGTAAACATGTTAGGTAAGGTAGCCATGCAGTTTATGAACACAGGGATATGGATGTTTCTCTGCCTCTCTGCATTGTGTGTATGGAAGTTTTTATCCAAACGCTCTCCTCAGAGATAAAAACAGCTGCCTTCTCACTGCAGTAACAAAATAGTATCTGTTTCCTCTGCTTTGGGCTCCAATTTTGCCTGTTTTTAATTAAAATTATGTTGAACTATTTCCCATTTACCCAGCTGAAGATGGCTTACAGTTCTCTGTAGTGCAGACTGAACCTGGGGACATTTTGAATTTCCTTGGCTATGTCCATAGTAAAAGTTTTACAGAAAAATGTCCTGATTAACTTGATGCCAAAACCACTGAGCTAATTTCTGGACACTGTTTGGTAGTCAGTGTTCCAAGGATCATTCCCTAAAGACTGTTTCTGTGAGGCCACTCTATTTTGCAGACTAAGGGAGTTTACCACCCTAGACACATGTCGTTTTGTACCAGTTGGCCTCAGTTCCCTGGAAGATACTCATGGACATGTTTAATTTACAGTTACAGATGTTTCTGCAAGGTTTGTTGTATATGAACCATTTTGGCTGAATAAATACTGTGTGGTACTGTTCTCTGCTGGGTGACAACGGACAGGTAGTCAGTAGTGACCTCATTTGGTTATGCAACAAACACCTTCGTGGGCAACAGGGGGAACTGCTCACATGTGCTGAATTATGTAGCCAGCAGCGCATACAGAGTGCTGTGCTTCTAACCTGCATGACTTTTGCATTAATGCTGTTGCCCTCTCAACTCTCTGCTGATATCTTGCAGATGTGTGTAAAATATGTGAAGCTAATAATTTTATTTTTTTGCTCTTTAGGAGGTCACAGTGTTTATTGCTGCATTTTCATTTGCTCATTTTAGTTGAAGTTTTCTCCCTTTGACTCTCATGCAATTATCAGAATCATGCATCCCAATTCAGATGAGCATACCTATTTCCAAGACCCTGTCATACAAGTATTAGATTTTAATTAAACTGTGAAAGATCTCTTTCAAATACATATGACTCTTAAGTATAAAAACTATTTTTAAAACTCTTGAAGATAATTTATTGTAAAGTATTAAACTTGTCACCATTCTAAGCATCTTCTAAACCTAAAAGAGTAAATGTGTGTAGACATTTGCTTTCTGTTTCTTTTTTATAGGAATACAAGTAGCAGTAGGGTTTGAGCTCCTCTGTTCTTTTGCATGAGAACCAGGGTTCGTCCAGCTTCTGTCACTGTCTTGGCTGTGAAATATATGGCTGGCTTGGACTCTAAACGCTAAATAGAACCATTGTGAGTAAACTGGTCTTTCTGCAAGTTTTATGTAAACAAGAGTTAAGTCTTTGGTGTAATATACATGAGTTAGAAGTAAACAGGCTTTCATTTCAATGCTAGACACTGCCTTAAGGCAGAAGAAATTACACTGTCATGCAGAGGATATGTAGCTGTTGCTATTTTAGTGTTTGATTTCTTCATTGTCACATAGTTGAAAGTTGTCCAGGAGAGGAAGAAGTGTAAACTGACAAGGGGAGAAAATGACCAGCTTATGGAGAATATAGGAGTGAGGAATAGTGTATATATGTAAGAGTAATTTGTACTACTTGCAGCTTTTCTTCTATGTATCTGTTCATTCTCAGAAAAGTATTGGTTCCCAAGGATAAAATACTTCAAAAATTGGCAAGTAGCAAAGACGTAAAAGGGTTAAATACTGATTGAATGTTTTAGTAATCATTTGTGAAGTTGGTGATCATCTGACTGCTGATAGTCAATTTGACATATTAAAAAGATGTATTTTAGTAACAGATACAGCTTTTAATACACAAGATTTGTTGTCTTGAGTTTTGAAGGAAAATCCTGGAAGTATTCAGTGCTGGAAAAGGGCTTGTCTGTAACAGCTTGTGAAAATATGTAGACATCATGCTTGTCACTGTGTGTTTCTTCAAAAGACTCGGGGTATGTTGGACCCAAGTTTAGAAGTGGAGATAGACAGTTTATTAGGAGGTTCTTTTAAATACATATGCTGCTGCTGCTGAATGAGCAAATGCTAATGAACTTAGGCAAATACATCCGTAACAACTTCCAAAAAAAAAAAAAAAAAAAGGTAAGAATTAACATGAGGCACATGTAATTGAAGCCATCAGCAAATATTAAGAAATCCTGGTAGCTGCCAATAAATCTCACTTGGGAAATGAAACATATCTGACCGATCCAAGAATGAAGTATGCGACAGTATTCACGATCACCTTGCAGCTCTCACCCAGACGCTTTCAAACATCTCAGTAGCAGGACAATAACTGCCTGCATTCTTGCATACAAATTGACTCCCCTCTAAAGAGGATGCTGCGACTGGTTTGTGAGGGCTTAATGTGTACAGCCTAGTGAGCTACATGCAGGCTATGAAAGAAATAACTGTTTATGTATTATTGAAGACTAATAGGTAGGGAGGGTTTGTTCTGATTTGTGTAGTAATAGAAATTAGTATTGATGACATTAAAAGATGTCTCATATTTTGGGATTCTTTTCTCAAATGATACTGAAGGCATTGGAGGAGAAATGGTATAAAGTACAAGAACTGCAGTATTTAAAACCAGAGCAGGGCAAATTCAACAGGGTTCTTGTAAGAGGTTATCTGATATTGGGAAGGTTAAGCAAAGTACACGTCCTTAAAGATACTTTCCTCTAGTTGTTTTGACACACTTTTATTGCGTTTTCTTCAGTGTTTCCAAAATACAGTGAAAAATTACTCCCAGTAGTTCTGCAAGGGAACTGAACATTCTTCCTTTCAAAATGGAATGAAGAGCCAAGTAGTAGGCTAGGCTAAGGGAAAGAAGAGGTGTAATGACAAACTTATGGACTTGCCGAAAGAAAGGTTGTTTAGGATCTCAGTTAAGCTGCACTGGCTGAAGCTCCCCATTCCCTTGTAACTGTGGTAAAATCACCCCAGAAACACCTCTACTGCTTTCATTCAGAGCAATATAGGGAAGTAAATACTTCTATTACCTTAGTTTATTCCATCAGCCTGAAATCCTTTTTTTTTTATGTTACCAGAAAACCTTACAGCAATGATAATATTTTCTAAAGAAGAAGATTTTGGGCTCTGAATTCCTCAGGAAGATAGATTTTTTTTAAAAAAAAGCAAACAGTGTGTTGTTGAATTTCAGGAAACTGATCAAATTCATTCTGTTTGGGGAGCTGATGCTAGAACAAGAGCAAAAGGAAAATCTGCAGAAAATATTCGATGGACAAAGAGGGCTAAATAGATAAATATCCTACCAAAATCTCTACCAAACACTTTTTAGTTGTAATTGTAATACCATATAAAACTACATCTTTGATAATGAGGGAAATCATAGGATATGCATTTTGAAGTCTTTGAAGATATGAGAGGGAGCAAAACTTAATGGCAAGGGATGTGCTGAGTATATTACTGACTTTTTTTCTAATGTGAATTAACAAGTTAATCTCTGTATTTTAGTTTTGGAGTGTATTTGCTGGTTGTCTTAGTATATAATCAAGTTTCCATCAGTGAAAATGTTTAAGAAAAAATGCGGTTGGATCTATCTTTTGTATGGAGGCTTAAATTCTTTCCTTAGTTGCTGGGAACAATTAGTTGCAGGAAACATTAAGAGATATCCCTGTCCTCCAATTCTCTCTCATCAGTTGTTGGCAGTAATTAGTTTTTAAACAAACAAATAAACAAACAGACCCCAAACCAAACAAAAAAACCCTCCAAAACCCTAACAGTTTCCTATTATATAACTTGGTCATCACCTTTCTGTCACAATTTCTTTCTTATATACCCCATATAAACCAAAAGTGTTTAGTCAGTGTGAATGAATCCTGTCCCATTTCCCCCCTCCCCAGACACTGTACTTCTTCAGTTTATCCAAGTTAGAGTTCCATGCTTTTACTTTAAATCTCATAGGAATTTGAAATGTAGTAAAGATTTCACTGCCTCCCATTCTCTGTTTATTAATGGCAGACACATTCTGTATAATTCAGATAGTTTTGCAAGTGTTAAGATCTTTCACTGCAGATAAGATGTTTTGCAGCAAACTGATGTGACTCCCATCTGCTATTATATGCTTATTGTTTTTAAGCCATGAAAAGAAAGAGTTCTATCTTCCAATCGTGTTAGTGTTTTCTTTGACACCTCAAGCCTCTGGAAGAAAGAAAAACAGAGAACAACTTTCTTACCCTATCAGATTTGGACCATCCTTTTTTTTTCTCACTTTTGCATCTCATGCTGTCTGATGACCTGTGAAAATACTTTCATCTACAGATTGACCACAATTTAGTAAAGAAGTAAACACTTCACTGAATAACAGTTTGTTTTCCAGTGTCTGAGAATACTAGTTTTCTTATATACACTTACAAATTACTGTTTTCTGTGTAATTACTGTTTCTATTTAGCTAAATTGTCTAATGAGGTTGTATGTTTCTGTTGTAGAAAATTAACTTAAATATTCATTGACTGAGCTGGAAAATATGTTTGTGTATATATTATATATACATATAAATATAATGCATGTTATTTATACTTTTTAAATTATAGTTTTAAGGCCATCAGCATCAGTATGCAATGAAATAACTTATGTCTGTCTGCCTTATTAGCCTTGTCAAGCAGTGTCCATCACAATCATTTAACACATTTTCAAGATGCTGGTGATGTGTCCAAGCTAATTCCTTTTACGTATTTTCCATAATTACTCTGTCATTTAAATGAGGTCATCATCTAAGATTTAACTAAGTGCAAAAAAATACAGACTTCAAGCTTTATCATGAAGCAAAGACTAATAAATACTTCATTATCAAATTGTATGTTTCTTACTAAATAATATCAGAGTGTCACCAAACTGCATTCAGTTCTGCTTGAAAAAGAAAAGCAATGAGAACGTGTCAGACAGGTTTTGTAATGGCAAAATAAATAGGCATGTAATATTATGGTATATTTAAGTTATATCAAGCTCTGTGTAGTAGATTGTGTAGTCCAGTGCTCCAATACAAGAAAAATGCATCTAGAAATTGTATACTTGTTTTAATACCCTTGTTTGCTCACAAATGGTGTTACCCTCTTTTAAGTGCACTTAAGTTTGTTCCAGTAGCTGGGATCTTAGAATCAGAGTTTGTAAGTTAAAGTCCCAATGTGTTTAGTGTTTTAGGCTATCATGTAAGTAATAAAAGCAGCTCCACTGTTGTTATTAAAAAATAAATTCATACTATATAATAGTATACAATATCATTTTGGAAATTCTTCCGTTAATACAGAACCCATTACAAAAATATCATGCCCTCCCCCTTCCCCATTTTGAAGGCGACTTGAAAGTGTTTTTCACTTTTTCACTTAGTGTTTTTCACTAAGAGGATGGAGTCCTTTTAAAATCATCATGATATACATTCATCAGTTGTTCTGGGAATTTGGGAATTTGATAATTCCTTAGCATCGAGAAACAGAACTACCTATATAGTGACTGAAATTATTTATTCTGTGGCATTGAGGTAAGGTCACGGTTCTCAATTTCAGTTATTAATATGTATTTGTGTTCATTACAAAATCTCTGAAATGCATTCAAAAATGTTAAATGTAAAACGAAAAGTCCTACATGCTTTAGAAAAATTGTCAGTAGAAAAAAATACCCCCAAAAAGCCTTTTAATAAGAACATGTTGATTTAAATAAATTCTAGGACAAGTTGAACATTCAGGACTCAGTCCTTCTGAGAATGGAGCACTTCAGTTTAGAAGTCCATATAAGTATTCTCCCAGAGAGCTGTTATGTCCAGCTCTCTGGGAGAATACTTATATGAGTGTTGCAGTTCATGGATTTCAAGGTCCTGAGATGGAGAATATATTTAATCCAGAATATGTGTTCTACAGTGATCTTGCTTAGGTAGAATTCTAGATGTTATTAAAATACAAGTTCCTGAGTAGTACTGAAGAATCACAATCAATATTTCATTATTTTTCTTCACTAGTTTAGAGGATTTCAAGTCTTTCAAGTCCTGGAGTGGTGTGAGTTTTTTTTATATTGCAGAATGAAATAGTCTGGCTGAGGCACTGCAGCTTACAGCTCTGCCCTGCACCATACATGTTCAGTGGGAGCAAGGCCTTTCTGAACATGCAGATAAACAGAAAATTTAAAATAACTGTGATGACATTTAGGTTTTTAGCTCTTCGACAGAAAAGCCCAGCAGCAGTCTTCTAGGATCATGCCTGCAGTTTCTAGAAGGAACTGCCACTATTTTCCATCATTTTCAGTTATTATTACAGGAAAACTACTGGAAGAACAAGCAGCTCCCCCGCCTTCCTTTTTTTCATTTTCTTTTTCTGAAAGGTACACTAGATGACAGCTAGTGTCTTTATGGCCAAGAATTGTGTCTATCCTAAATAATGGCAAAGGGACAAGAAGGGGAAAATATAGAAAATAGATCTGGATTTAACAGATCTTACTTAGATTTCTTTGCCTTTGAGTAGGATTTTGTCTGCAGGATGTTTGTGTGAGAAGACTGTGTAGAGTCAGGATACAGATAAAGTAGTTATCCAGGTAAGAGCAAATGAATGGACAAGAGGTTTGGGCAGTCTGTGCACAGGCTACTGTTGCCCTGGAGAATGACCACTTATTAATGTGCATCCCTTTTACCTGTGGTTAGTTGGAAACTGGACTTCTAAAATTATTTTGCTGGTTTATGCTAAAGATCCTGATGTCAGTATGTCAGAGAAAACTAAGTCCTGCAACTGGGTGAATAAGAGTCAATCCTACTTGTGTCCTTGACAGTGAGAGGGCTGCAGCATCAGTTGCTAATGGTCAGAGTTGTATGTAAAGCCTTGATATGTGACTATGGGAAAATCACATGTAACTAAAGGAACATGGTGGTTTTTTTTGGTTGATAGATTGGAATTTTTGTTTGTTTTTTTCCTAAGTAAGTTAACAAATATATCCTATTAACTTGTTTGTTTAAGGAAGAAACTCTACTCCCTACTCTGCACCTAAAAGGTAGCTTGTTCCAGCTTGTTTTCCTGGCTTTATTCTGCCATCAAACATACTGGGCTTTTAGTTAAAAATATAAAAACCAGGGTAGTCTCTTTTAAAGCCGTGAGTGTTGCTCTTACTGATCTTGGCAAAAAGAAGATGCTTTGAAACTCAGTGAGAGGATGAGTTTTTTCATTAGCCTTTTATTGCTCACTACATGTGTTTCCAGACACAGCCCATAAGGAAGTTCCCAGGGAGGTAGGAAAGAAGACAAGGTGACAATCTCCCTAACAGGAGGAGGATGCCACATTCCCTAGATGACCCATTTGGGTGAGGGGAGGGCAGGTCATCACTACTTTTCATTTTTGGGCTTGCCTGCATATTTTAAAAGTCTACTTGTTGATTTCTTCACAGTTTTAATAAACTATGGCATGCTTCAGGAATTCATCCCAAATACTCCTTGTTTATTGCTGTACATGAGTGCATCACAAACGCCTTATGAATATCCAAGCCTACTCCTGGCAAATGTGGGTAGATTTTTTCAGCAAAAGACTCCAAAGAAATGAAAACTTAAATATTTAATTAAAGTTAACTAGTTAAAGAATGTAGTCTATAAAAACCTCTTAGTCTTGCGGTATAAAGAATAATAAAATGCATTATTCTTTTAAATAAATAAGAGGTAATAATATTAAAGGAGTAATATTGTTACTCTTTCTATCTTTATATAAGACTCTGTGTACAATCTTCCAGCTTTTACTGGTTAATTTTAGAAGTTTGAAGACCATCCAGTGAAAGCTAGTTGATTTTAGATTTAGCATATTTCACTATTATGTAATTAGTTTTACTGACTGTGCTACTTGAACTGGTTGGTTAGGTGGTGTCTGTTGCCTTCATCTCTTTTTGCCGCAATGTTTGTTAGGGTTTTTTCCACAAGCTGGGACATACTGTAGCTGTAAGAGTAAGAAAAATGCAAAATTAAAGGGTATTTGATAAAATAATTGGGTGACAGAACCTTCCACTGTGTCTAGATAAAAATCAAAAATGGCATGTTCTAATATTCTTTTGACAATTTGATTAATTACCAGTTTATGAGTTCTAAAAGGGTTTGTCAATTAGAATAATGTATGAATACTTTTTTTTGTTATGTCAGCCTGAAGAATTTGACATTCAGACATATACATAAATTAGGTTAGCTATTTCTGGACCTTCACTTTGAAGAGAACAGAGATGGGGTCTTTTTATTCACCTGATCATTTCCTTGGTCATCACAAATACCAAGTTGTGGTGTAGTAGTTATGGTGCTTAAGCAGAGCAGTCTTCCCCTTCTGATCACCCTTGCAGTACTCTTCCGAATTTGGAATGGTTCCTTTTTCAATGAGTTGTGTCCTTCTCTTTGAAAGAAACTTCTCCTTCTAGAACTTGACAGGCTATAAAATTAACGCATGAACTGGGAAAAACACTTCTGTTTACAGAACACAGTTTTCTTATCCATATATAAATGAAAGGTAAGAGAACTCTGTAGGTGATAGCTACTGTTGCTTTTTTCTTGTTTTTCTGCTGATTTCTTATCTATTTGCATTTCTGTGGGTTTGTATTACAAGATGCAGGAGTACATTATCCTGCTATGAAAGAGCCTGAATTGCTTTATTACTCTTGTTTTTAAAATAAAATTAAATTCTCAATGATCTGCTGTTCCATTATACACAAAAATCATTAGCACAGGTCACTGTGAGTCTTTGCAAAGGTCTATAGGAAGGAAAGTACTATGGTGAGAGATCAGATGTTAGAACTGAAAAATTAGGTGGGCCAGGAATATAGAGGCTTCTCTCCATATTAACAATACTGAAAATTTTAAAGTACTGTAATTACCTCTTCAGTCAGACTTACCTGCCTTGGTAGTCTGTGTAATAGAAAATATTCAAAATGCGGACTTATAATACAATTATAAATGTAGATGCAACATGAAACTTACAGCTTAGCTTTTAGAAGGATTTGTGTCCAAAGCTTGTTTAAATTACATTTCAATGTTAAATTAACTTTCCTATGTCTAGACAAGTATTTGTACTACACTATTCCTTTGAGGCTTTTTCTGCTCTATTAGTTTAAGAGAGCCCTCCCCACAACTACACCATTCTTGAGTGTGCATCAATACAATCAGGTAAGAGGATCAAGTCTGAAGTGTTTAGAGAAGAAAAATAAACACAGTATGGTGATGAAAGAAGTGAAGATATTGTTTCATTTTGTCAGTAAATAAAAGGTTTAAGAATTAATAGTTTATGCTAAGATAATCAAGGTCTGTGAATGTTGATTATCCTGCTTTTTTCTTTCCATATGATTTTAAACTGTTTAAAATCTGGACACAGATAGGGATACAGTATGGGACTGCAGTCAGTGTATCACTGCTTATTGGGTTTAGACACTTGCATTAGCTTTTGTCGTGTAAGTAAACAGAAAGTTGATTTAGTGACTAAGAACAGCTCCAAAATACCTGGTATTTCTAGATGATGTACCTTTTTTTTTTTCTTGGTACTAAGTTTCCATGCAAAAGCACATATATTAACTGACTCCATAAATGCCTCTTTTGCCATTTTTGTCAGTAGGTTGATAGCTTCCGTTCTGCAGAATGACTGTTTTATTCAGTATCTGTGTATTTTCAGGGTTTTGGAAATCTGAAGTTGATATATTGACTGGTTTTGAGGATATTTGCCTGCTGATATTTGCAGCACAGTCTAAATATCATCTCCCTTATCTTCCTGATTCAAAATAAGGGAAGGGCTGCTCTTTAGTGTGATGTCTGTTCACAGTTTTACATTTAGAAATATTTGTCTGCTTTCCTTTAGTCAATATTTTTACTTTTCTTTTTCACGTGCTCTGTCTGGCAACAAAAAGCAGTCTCAGACCCTGTGAACTACTGGAATGCTCTGAGTACATTCTGGTCCCAGGTTGAGAGAGGGTGGATTGACAGCTGAAAGTATTAATAGGATAATAATAAAAAATCTGAAGGCTGAAGCTTCTGGAAAAGATGCTTGCTCAGAAGAGATGTAGGGCTTGATTCTTAGTCTTGCTCTTAATCTAGACTGCATGAGAACTATTGAAGAAACATAGAACTTTACCAAAATAGTATTGATGGATAAAGCTTTATCTTCAGGAAAAACGTGAGATGGAACAAAATAAAAGGCGCATATTTTTTGGGCCCCATAGTGTGCTGGTGGAAAACCTATGTGGATTACACCAGAGACTGCATTATATCAATCTGGGAGTAGAATTGAACATTTTGCTCTTTATTATTTTTCAATGGGCTAGACAGGGAGCTCATATTGTGACTGACTTTATTAGAATTAAAACTAATGAAAACAAAGTCTTTATAGACTGGATTTGTCAGCCTATTTTATAAATTGCTTATATTTTGCTCACTATTGAATTTTAAGTTCAATGAATTTTGAAATGTATTTTAAAGCGAGACTTGAGACTTGTTGGTATTCATAGTAGACACATCTAAACATAATTAATCTCCTTTTGGCAAATACTATATTCTGTAGTTGAGTTAAAGATACTCTTTGCTATAGAGCCTTAGGGATTACACCTGAATTTCATTAAGGAAGTCTAAGTAATATCCAGAGGAATCTCCCCATGTAGGATTGCTCTGGACTGGTTAGGACAAGATGGGATGCTGCTCTTCCCCCAGCCCCCAAACCAGTTGTATTGTTTGCTTTTTGTAAGAATAAAATTGTATTGAGATGAACAGGATATTGTCTGTGAATAATTCAGAGAGTGAAGACAGATCTATTGTGCTAGAGTTTCATTTTCAAGGCACGATATGTTTCATAAGCATTTTTTTAAAAATAAGATTGTCAGATTTTAACTGAATACAAAGAATTGATGTACAATACAAGATGTTGGGAAATAATTTAGTTATAATAACACCAGTTAAAGCTTAGCCTGCATAGGTGACTAAAAATTCATGGGCTTTATTCACTGTTCATATTGTGTCCATTTATCTTCTGGAGAACAACTTTGATAGCATAGGTTCATCCACACAGATTATTTGTTTATGAATAGGGTAAAGATTTGAAAATTATTAAGGCTTCTATTCCATATTAATTTCAGCTTTTGTTTTCTTTTTATTTAGGGACAAAGAGTCATGATCAGCTTAGTTTTTCTTTTCCTCCTAAACCTACTGCTGTGCATAACAAAGCCCACTAAGTTATGTATGACAGGTGGTAAGCATATTACCTGTGGTTTTTGTACTGCCAAATTGGGAACATAATAGGAAATTTTCTTCTTATCTAAAACAAAATGCTTGACTCACATTTTGAGGTATTTGTTATTATTTTATGTCCTGCATTTTTGCTCTGTGCCATATACAATGGCTGTCGTGGTATTTTACATTTCGAATTTAGAGAGCTGTCAAAGTCCAACACACTGGTCTGTTGGACGCTGTTGGAAATCAGTCCCATGCTTGAGTTATCTTAATGCTTCCTTTCTCACCACCCGTTTTTGCACAGTATAGAACACCTTTTATCTTTGTCAGTTTCCTCATGAGTACTGGCTAATTAAACTGCTCAAGCTCACTCATCAGGCATTAAAGTACCTGGATTTGAAACCTCTAAACAAATTTCTTTTCTGGGAACACTTACAGTGTTTGTCAATTTGTTAAAGCTTGGACTAGACACAACTCCAGGATGATAGTTGTGCGAATGTATTCCTGCAGGCGAGACCTTTAAAAGTTTACACAATAATTCCAGTTCTGTTTAAGGTTCTAACTAGGTCAGTTCAAGGCTTATATAGAGAAAAGATTTCTTAAAAATCATAGCTTTCTGATGGCCAACTGTGGCAGACTATCATGCAGTAATGTGTTTCCTATCATAAAATTGATTGCTTCTGTAACTAAATGGATTTTTTTTCTTCCTCTGAATTAAAATGCCTTGCAAAAGTATGGCATGTAGTGAAATTAAGGCTCTTTATTTAAAGTGAGATAGCAATAGTCTCCTGAAGATCAGGTGAACCTTGTTTATGTCTAGTAGTGATCATGGTGTTTCAGAGTTATGAGGATCTCTGTACAGCTAGTTTTTCTAAGTAGTAGTCTTGATAGATAGATTTATTACCAGTAGAACAAGTTCATGTTAGGAGGTCCTCACATTTAAAACAACTCTGGCATTTAAAAAAATGTTTTATCAGAACTGTAGAACTGGGATTTTACTTACATCTACTTCCTTTCCTGAAAAAGAAATATAGAAAGCGTGGGGAGTCTTTTGCTAGCTCCTTGAAAAGTTCTGGAGAGTTGAGCAAGTTATAAACTGTTGAAAATTGTCATAGTCTGTCTAGCTTTTCCTTTGTACAGTGTGTTCCTGGATTCCTGCCAAAATCACTAAGCATTATTAGCACAACACTTGAACCATCTTAGTGTCTTGCGTCAGTATGACACACACAATTTAAACTCCAGACAGGACGCAGATAAAATAGTGGTGGCTACGGCTGCAGCTGCTTTCCTCCCTCTAAATACCCTTTGGCCCAGACAAAGGTGTCCTGGGGCAGGTAATCAGAAAAGCATGAGATCAGGTGTCTTGTCTGCTGACTGATGTTAATAATCTGTGTTTTCCTAATCATTCCTTACCGAGGAAAGAATTCTGACCTACCCAAGGCTACTTGCTGTGAATTCTCACCAGCATCCTTCTTCTGAAGGTGTCTGAACACCCTGTCCCTTAAACTAGGAATAAAACCCCAAAAGAGAGGGTTCTCAGTCTGTGTTGCCCCATGCATTGTTTCCACTGTAATTAATTGCCTTATGGTAATAGTGAATTCCAGTGTAAAAAACTTGAACTAAAACTGAGAGCTTCTGTCTTTCTTTTTGGAAGAGACAAAAGCAGATCTCTGCTGGTTACTTACAGGGTGTCTTGCAAATTGCATGGATTGTGCTTTCTTCATTAGCACATATGTTCACACTTCTAACCTGAACACAGAGAACACATTCTCCAGAGGCTGTCCATTTGTCTGGAATCAAGGAAGCATCTTTACAGAAAATAGGGCCCTACTCATGAATGTAATTATTTTTGTATATTAATGGCAATTGAGATGAAAAAATCTAGTCTATATAAGCAGATTTACCCCCTCACACCCCCCCTCCCCCCCCCCCATTTTACTTGCTTCTGAGTACTTGCTTTCATAACATTACTGACATTTCAGGAGCAGAGGATGATAATTGGTGTGGAGTTTCCTTGTCAACATGTGAAGGGACTTCACTGCTAAGACTTGGCTTTTAGAAAAAGAGCTCTAATCTTGTTTTAAATTGTGAGAGAGAGACAGTATTCTGGCAACTTGTTTGATGCACAGTCTATAGAAATGGACAGCAAAGAAGTAATGTTCAAGCCAGCTAGGACCCAGAAATAGCAATGGACTCCTGGAAAGATTTTTTTGGACTAGAGGAATAATAAGCTAGACAGTGCCACTGCTGACTAATATGAGTATGTTCTTTCACAGGGGACATGCAAGTTGGCTGGTTTGGGTTTGCATTCTTGCACTGTTCTCTCACCTACAAATATATCAAAATCCTATTGGCCAGATGAAAAGGTTTAGTGGAACAATATGTCTTGGAGGCTGGATGCAAGAAGAGAAAGAGAATTATTTGTTTTGAGAGTTACAACTGCTGTGGTAGTCTTCTGCACTTTAGCAACCAGGTTGGCAGTGTAGAAAAAAAACTGTTAGAAAAATCTAGAAGCCTATAAGAGTTGGGTGGGAAAGAGGAAAGCAAGAGAACAAAGCTGGACTGTAAAACAGCTAGACATAAAATGTGTCTATTTCTAACAAAATGTAAATGAGTGGATGAGGGTGAAGAGAACGAATAAACAGCAGATGGAAATCATGCAGACTGTAGAGTCCAAAAAAATAATCACTTTGTCATGGTGTATGACTGCATGTATCTTTTTTCAAGGCTTCCCACGTCATGCCTTTGAGCATCTTCTCTAACCAGGTCATGAACAGCCTTGTGATGATGTCCAGAACAGTTTTGTTTTCTTCAGTGCCCCATTTGTTGTCATGCTGAGAGCGTTTTTTAATAAATGGTTTTGCATTTTTTGCCCTTACCATCCTCTGAGACTGAATAATTCATTTCCAGCAGACCTGCTTTTTGTGTGCTCAAACTTGGTTTAGCATGTCCCAAAAAAACAGTGATTTGCCAATGTCTCTTGAAACTGTTTGTGGAGATAGGAAAAGGATGATTGTGTTGCATCTTTATTGCGAGTTGTGATGTATTTGATGATATGTGTGAAACACAAATAGTTATTGCAATTCCATGTTAAAGGTTTCAAATTTTCAAGTGAAATAAACTCATCTTTTAATTCAACATTGATAACGCTGGCACATAAGGATAAGACAGGGTTATTACATGGCAAATGAAGGCTACCTAGGGATATATTATATTACTTAGGCTGGAGTGGGCTGGCTGGCAAAGTTGGCTGCTTTTGAAAAGGGAGAGACATCTTACTTACCTATTTGTAGTTTCTCATTTGACAAAGTGTGAAATTACATTTTATTTCTTTTGTTTTCCCTTTGGAGTCTAGAGTTTGCTGTTTCCTGTCTTAAAGTTACTGGATGCCTTTCTCTTGATGGATGTATCTGCACAGTTGCACATGTTTTCTATCATCACGGAACAGGTTTAATGCACCATGTTAAGTCTTGGATTAGCAGTGCAACTACTATATCGGAATAGGTAATTTTCTACTATAAAGGCGAGGAAAAAGAACAGTTTCAAGTTGAGTCCTAAAGATTATGTGTTTCTGGAGTTCTAAATGCATAATTTCCTAGATTGAAGCAGCAAATTTCAGTGTTTGTTATTGGAAAAGAATACAGCTAGGGAACTTTATTTATTTGGATGGAAAATTTCCTTATACAAAGGAACAATCTTTAGAGTATGAGAAAGGAATGTTCAGAGTTCACATTTTCCATACAAATGCTTGATGAAAAACTGTTTATATACACAAAGCCTTTATGGATAAGAAGAATATAAGAGTTTAGAGGCCTTAGGATAAAGAATACCTGTGTCTACCCAAAAAATTGTTTACAAAAGACTGAAGCATTGTGGTGGATGATGTAACATTAGTAAGTGTGCCAAGAAAGGTATCATATAAAGCTTGTCGACATGAAGAACTAGCCCAAAATATCTGTCAAGGAATAGCTCTTCTACAGTAGCTCTCTGAGAAGATGTTAAGAATGTCTTTTTTAGTCCACTTTGAAAGTGGATTTAGCTAAACCACAGGAAAGCTTTTAGTAAGAGTCTGTGGGGGAGTTGAATGTTATAGCTGTAGTACTTCTATGATTTTAAATACCCTCCCCACACAGATTTGTCTCTGCCGCAGTTTTGACCATTTCTAGGAGAATTCTCCTTTTGAGTTCATGACAGCATACAGCTTCAGAAAACCTTTTAAGAATATTTATGAAATAATAAGCATTCAAATGAAGACTCTTAAAAATTATATGAATATAGCAATGCTGGTCATGAGCAGTTAAATATGCTTTATAAACACTGATTATAAATTTCTGCCTCACACTTGATAGCAGAAATCAATTCAACCTGTACAACTTTCAAGATCATAAAACTCCTGTGTTTTTGGCACAGAAAAGGCCAGAACTTTTCCAAACAAGCCAGATGGAAAGTCAGGTTCTGGAATCCTTCAGCTTTTAAAGCTGGATGTGAATAACAAAGCAAAGCACTTATCACAGACATGGTCAGAAAGTCTAATGTATTTTAGCAGCAGCCTAGGAAAAATCTTATTTCAAAAGGTGCTGCTTAACAATGTTTCACCAGAAGAACTGAAACTGAACAGGATGCAATTCATGTTATTATCCTTGTCACAATGATCTCAACAGATTCTTCTAATGTTAAAAGATGTAATTTTGTAAGTGCTTCCAAAATGATGTTTGCCACTCTTATCAAATAGGCCTTGTTACATAGATGTATTATTCTACTGTATCATTTTGCATTTTCACAATATGAGTAAATTACTTTATAGTAGAATTCCCGTGTTTAAATCTGTTATCTGTATATACTATACTGAAGTTTAAAATTCACAAACAAAATATGGTCTAAATAATTTTAAATCCTTTTAGAGAAGGTGGGTTAAATGAATTCTCCCTGTGAAGGAACTTTGTTATCCACTGAGTCATTCACACTCTGATCTCATGCGTTGCTCTGCTTCAAGTGGAGTATTTCTGCCTCTTCCACTGGAGGCAACATGTGCTGTAAGAGTTCAGCACAAACAGAAAGTACTGTGGAGTTTCTCAATGGAATGATGTGCCTTTCTAATGGTGTCTCTCACCTCCTTGAGAAAGATACAGCGCCTTGCCTGTATGTGTGTGCTGTGTGAAAAGTATTGTTGTGTCAGGAATTGGGAAAACTTGGCAGGTTTTGGTGCTTGCAGAGTGTGACCTGCCCTGGCTGAAGCACAGAGTGGCTCCTAAGAGGGCCCTGCAGCTGTTTGTGGCACAGGCAGCTGGGTCTGTCAAGCTTCATCTACATGGAAACCCCCAGCTGCAGAGATTCAACCATTGGCTTTGCCTGCCTTTTACATGTTAAAATATTTAGCCTCTTGTTTTGCTTGCGAAATAGTTTTGGTAAGTGTATCACTTGTATCTAACAGCAAGTATTAGTAGTAGGACAGGAATAGCTATTCATGACTGGGAAATTGTCAAAGAACAAAGCTTAGAAAGAACCAAAATAATAAAGAAATTGATCCCAATCCTCCATCAGTTCAGTCTGCACATATTATCTGTATGTGGTGTCAAAACAACATGGACAGATATAATAGATTAAAACCGCTTTTTGTCTTTTGTTTGTCTTTTTCTTTTTTTTTTTTTTTCTTGAAAGACCAAACTTTTCTGTTGCTGTGTTTGTGACTTTCCTTCAAGGACATAGGGCTAGACTTTACGGTTTGTTTAGCTATGAAGGGATGACAGACTAGGGGGGTGGTAAGGGGAGCTTAGTTTTGGAATGTAAATACATGTAGAGCTCTTCTCCTTTTGTTTAGCATCTCTTTAAACTAAGACAAAAAAAATCAGTGAATGAATGAATAGCAGCATGGTGAAATACCTAAATGTTTGAGTTAAAATTTTTGGATGTTTGAAATCCTATTTGGATCCTTTTCCCAGATCGCTGTGCATTCATATGCACTCAGCAGGAAACTTCATGGAGATGCACATTTGGGCAGAAGGTCTTTGGCGGTGCCTTTTTCTTAACTTGTGTCTTTTCTTCTTTTGAAGAAAGTAATGGCTTAAGTCTGACTGAAGAACAATCTTTTTTGTATGTTCCTTATAAGAATTTACTTATGGTTCACAGATTTTACCCACCATCTATGTCTGCAGTCCTTTGGATTTAAAACAGCATATATCCCTCTGCAGACAACAGGAAACGCCAAATTAAAGACTTAATGACATACTGCTGAAAGAAGACAAAAGGTGACAAATTATAAAACAGCCAGCTAAACTTTTAAAGAAAACGCTGGAAAAAATCCCACATTCAAACAGCTTGAAAAGGATACGGATATTGTTACACTTGCAGACATGTTAATAGAAATTAGACTGAATCATGCTGAATATAAACTTAAACATTTAAAAAGAACAGGTTTCAAAAAGTAGTATTTTCCTAGTATAATGAAAACAGCTTCTGTGTTATTTTTTAAAAGTGAATAATATGTTTTAACCCTTGTTATTGGATGTCTAAACCATAGACTCCATTTCTGTAATTGTGAAACCAGTGCAAATGTGACTTCTATCCTTTTAAAAATTATTAACCTCTATTGCTGATGTAAATGCAGTTGTGTTAATTTCCCCTGCAGTTGTGGCTTGGCTGTGTTCTCCAGATTGGCAGCCTCTAGCTTGATTTACTATGGGTGGAACATCCTTTGATCTCCTGTTGAGTTCTGGAGAGATGGTGGAAAAGGACCAAGATAAGTGAAAAAGAGAAGGGAGGGAGAAATACACAGATGAAAAAGCAAAGTTACAGACCTTTCCTCTCTGATCCTAGGGACCTTAATCCTCTAATTTATTTAATAATTTTAATATTATGTTCTTTGATGTAAACATTTTGTGTTTTAGTATCCTTGATGCCATGAACTTAACTTTGGAGTGTAGCACTTAGTAAATTAACAGAAGATGCTGCTTTTGGTGAGGAAATGGCAAAAATGTGAATAATTTTCAACTGATAGCTTTGAGAACAGTTGTGTTGTATTTATATTAACTACTGCTTCCAGTTTACCTTAAAGGTTTGTACTTAAAGGGTTACTAGCTCAGAAGCTTACTCATACAAATCTGAAATCAGATCAGAGGGAATCTGTCAGTAACTTCACAGTAAACAATCATCATGATAAGACTCTTGTAAATCTTTTTGTTCATATGCTCTTAAAATTATGTTTTTATTTTCCTGTCTCTGCCACTGTACTATTTAGAAATATACAGGATCCATACACGGTACCTATTTGACTGATAAATGCTGTTGATGGAATGGGGCTTTTTGTTTAGTGGGTGATTGGTTTTGGTTTTTGTTGGTTATTTTTAGAGGGGGCATTTAGTTGGTTTGTTTGTGGGGGGTTTTTGTTGGGCTTTTTTTTTTAAGAGGTCGGAAAAATAAAAGAAGACTGATTGGTTGGGGGTTCCTCATGGAATCCAATTGCATATTAAGAGAGAGAGTGCTCTTTATTCATTACTTCAGTTCTCATGAAAAGAAATGTTTAAATAGGAATTTTGCAGGCCTATGTGAAGTGTTCTAACTTTGTTTATGATGATAAATTCCATTGCTCGCCTAACACTTAAACAAGCATCTTCATCCTCTTTGTATGTCTCAAAAGAAGTTTGCCATGTATATTTGTTTTATATAATGAGACCCAGTTATCTGCCACTGTGCTGAGAATATTCTGACCAGCTTTATCTTATTTTTGGAATTTGTCTACATCCATCTGCTGTTTTTGTTGTTACACATGCATTCTAAGCTCTGGGTCTGAGCCTCTGTTCTGTATGTGCAGTATCTGTTGCAATGGGTGCAAGTCAACAGCTGTGCATCAGGCAGTGCAGTAAAACAGAATAATTAATGAATGTGTGTATCAGATAAGCTTCTGTCATTGTCAGTGTGCAACACTAAAAAACATTATGAGATGGGTGAAAGAGAGAAGACCCACCAAGTCATTTTTTATTCTTGATAGTGTGAGAGGCTGATTTAATTTCTTTGGCTTAAAGCTGAACAGAAACGTTTACCCCACCTCTTTCCATATGGAAAAAAAAGTTTGCATTGCAAAAACACTCCTTTTTTGACTGCTTCAGCAGTTAGAAACTTGATTAATTTTTAGTAGGGCTAGATTTTATAAAAGCATTAAAAGTCCATTTGATGTTTGTCTTTTAATACATTGCTTCTGAAAGTGTTTTTAAGCTGAAGGGCTACTTAGTCTTTAAAAAAATATTTGAATAGTCAAACTCAAATCATAGTAATTTCTTGATAGTTTGTGCTCTCGAGGGTATTATTCAGGCTAGTTTTGAAGAACTGAACAGCCACACTGTATTTATGTGCATCATAGGAGAAATACACATTTGTAAATTCTCTTGGGCTGTAACTGAGTTGTAATAGATGTCTGTACAGCACATCATGCAGTGGGGCCCCAGTCTCTAGTGGGGTTAGTAGATTCTACCAAGATAAAAAATAATAAAGGAGAATCTTCTTGTAAAGATAATTTAACCTCAGGGTGTTGCCTTTTTGTGCATGCACATATATATATATATATATGTATATATATGTATATATGTATGCACATACACACAAACTCAGCTATTCAGTTAATGGCAGTTCAGCCCAAACTTTTTTGTTTAATACCTACAAAACCATTAGTTTCTCATTTGAAATAAAGAAATGTTAAAATTCATAAAAATATTCCAAATCTAATTTATGAAAAGATGAAGTATAGTAAATAATTTTTTAAAAAGTATTTGTTTTGCTTATTCATATAAAGGAAAATACTAGTTCAGATATTCTCTAGTGATTTTCAGTATCTGGTAGAATTGGAGCAGTGCTTGAAATATGATAATCTGGCAGAATAAATGAGTAATCATGAATAGTATTTAGCAAGTGAATTTTAAATTTTAAAATATAGCCACTCTTGTCAAGTCCTTCCAGAAAGCAGAAGCAAAGAAGCAAAAGAATCAGTAATCTCAGATAAATGTGACACTAGCTAGAGAGAAGGAAGTTTCCTGATGGCGAGTACTACCTTCTGACAGCAACAAGAAAGGGCCATTAATCCCGCAAGAGGGAGACAGTGAATGTGACTGCGGTTGAGATACTTGGCTGGCATGGAGTGGAAGCGGCAAAAGAGTAATAGGATTAGGGCTGTTCCTTCTTTTGGACTTTCCACCTTTCCATTTGTGGTTGGAGGAAGACGAGAGCCAGCTCTTAGATCACCTGGGTCTTTCAGAAGCCTCTAGCTCCTAAAATTAAACCTCATGGGTGTGGAGGGCATCTTTTTGTTACATTTAGGTGCAAGCAAATAGGGGTAGTTTGTAGGTTCTGCTGAAAAACAAATAATAATTACACCCAAAGCTAATTTTGTGTTAAAGGGAAGTACATACTTTCTGAGCAAGTTCAGGTATAATATTCCAACCATACTAGCATAAAATTAGCACTCTTTACAGCTATAGTTTCTCTTGATGCAAATATTATTTTAATCTTGGTTTGGACTCTGTGGAGAGAGCATGGTGGTTAGTCCTAAAAACTGTCCTATGTTTATGCCCAGAAGCTGTCTGCCCAGTGTGTTACAGCCATGACTTCAAAAGCCAGTTTGCAGGAACGGGAAACAGTGGTTTTACTCCTGTGCCACTTCAGCCTTGGGTCTGAACTGCAGAGCTGCCAAAACTACTAGTCATCATGGTAGTGTGAATCAAGGGGTTTGTTTCTTTATTACTGAGAATGCCAGCAGTTCTAGAAATTAGGCAAGACAGTCTACCAAATTTGCACAGCTATCAAACTATCAACTTGATGCCATCAAAGGGCATCAACTTTTAGAAAGATATGGTCAAAATTATCTTCTGCAGAAAATCCCCAGAGGCATCGAAGGAATGATGCCGTGAAGAACAGACCTGCCACTGGCAATGCTCCAGCCCTGCAGATGTGAGGCGGAGGAGGTTCTGCACGATTAGGGGAGTGGAGAATGCGCTGCATTCAGCCTGAAAACTCTGCCCTTGTTTACAATCCTAGGTTGCTTAATGTGGGTAGAAGGTGGCAGAAACTAAGAATATTTCATAAAATTGTTTAGGCAAAAAGTGAAAGCAAAAGATGAAAACAACAAAAGTTGAACTGTGTTCGCAGTGATTTAGAAAGTGATCATAGTTCAGCCTGTGTACAAAAGAGCTTGTCACTTCTCAAAAATGCTTAAATAAATAAAAATCCATAGTCTTAAACTGGCCTCATGAAAACTGTCCTGTGTTTTGAATGAATTATTTTAATGGTTGGTTTGGCCTGTATTTTTGATGCCATTGAAACTTAGCTCTCTTGTAGTGTACCAGACATTTTAGAGTGGTTTATCACTGTTATCTTGGCTACCACCACTATTCTGCATTGAGCCAATGGGACTCTTCACCATTCCAGTGAAGTTTTCTAACCACTGAAAAGCAACATAACATAAACCACCGTAGCTTACCTTATGCACTTTTTGAAATTAAAAACCCAGTTCCTTACTGCCTTGTCTAATTTGTCAAGAGAGATGGGGTGTCTTTGTGTAGTTTTTATTGGTTTTTTTCCTCTTGGTGTTGGTCTCCTTTCATAAAGATCCCTTGGACTAATACTTAATTAGAAAACAATTATTTTAAACTTAATAGTATTTTTTATAAGTAGAATGCACTAATCTAGCTTTTCACTAGTTTGCTTGCTCTCCAGTATGAGCCTTTTTTACTGTCCTTACAGTGCCTTTTCCTTGTGATGGCCTGCTCATAGGTATGTTCCATTTAGCTGCCCTTCTTCTGGAAGTTCATATCCTGCTCCCAGGCTCCTTCTTGAAATTTGCCAATTACACAGCCCGAGACATGAAGTAGCCATTTGTTACTTGGCTGTTGTCTCCTTCTTCTCTTTCCTCCCAGATGATATGTGTTCCTCTTGTGTTTTCACTCTTACTGTGTTTGTGTAGCACTTATCAAAACAGACCTAAACAATGTAATGGATGTTATGTGTCAATGATAATCAAAGCCACAGTGTTTAAACTGCTTTGTGAAGGTTTTGGTTTCCTCAGTGTTCTGAGGTGTGTTTGGAAACAATTAGGTCTGTTTTTTGGAAAGAGATCCTTCAGAGGAGGAACAGTTTTTCTTAGTCCACACTGAAAAAATTCCAAAGGCAAGATTTCTGTTGAGTGGTTTAAATAGTTCTGGGAAATTACAATCTAGATTAATTTTTATACGTTCCAACTTTGCATCTGAAAGATACTGTTACTGAAACACAAATTAAATAGCTAATGTAATAGCCCTTAGACAAATAGCCCTTAGAGTGTAACAGACAGGTCTGCCTTATATCTCTACCAGAACACAGTTTTCAATCAGGTTTTTTTCATATGTAGTATGTATGTTTTGCTGAAACCATTTGCAAATAACTGCATCTGTTAGCTATTGGTGTCCTTGCTTAATAGGCAAGTTTAAAATAACTGCTTATACTTATGTGCTTCTGATTCTTTCTTTTGCAAAACAGATGAACCTCTGTATTCCAAGAATTGTTCCAAATCATATTTTCTGGCAGTGCTCCTACCTTTAGCCATTGTATGAATTAAAATATGCTTTCCAGCTCTTGCCTAAGTTGTCAGAAAAGTCTCTATAGAATTGACATGCAAACAGTTTTTGCAATCTTTTTTTTTTTAAGCGATGTTAAATTTGCTTGAGCAACATCTCTTGTTTTGACTAGTGGAAGATCTAAAAATACACTACTGTATTGACTGAACTAATTACATTTCAGATCTAGCCACTACCATCTGGATCTCTCTCTTTCTGGTTACATTTTCATTGCACAGATTGCACGAGTGATTAGTACCATGAGCGAATTGTCCAAAATTTGTACTGGGTGTTAGCAGCAGCTCTGCAGAGCTGCACACAAGTTGCTGTGCCCTTTGTTTTCCTCTGTGGATACTGAGTTTCAGTCAGGGAGTCCTCAAGTCAGCAGCGGTATGGAGAAAGTGAGGAGTGTTCAGTGGCAATCTGCCAGGGTAACCAGGACCCACCTTCTAACCAAGAGAGACTGCAAGGAAGCTGGGCTTCTGTAGTCTGGCAAAGAGAAGGCTAAAATGCGGTAAGAATACTTGAGAAGCAGCTAGAAAGATAATGAAATCAAACTCTTCTTGGTAAAGCCAGGTGACATAAGGAATAATAGCCAGCAGTTGTGTGTTGGGTAACTCAATCTGGACACTGGAAGAAGATTTTCTCCAGGAGAGTATGGCTGCACTCAGACAGAGGAGTTATGGAGTCTCTCTTCAGGGATTTTTCAAGACTCATGGAGTTAAAGCCACAACTAACCTGCCAAGTGATGGTGTTATTCCAGGCTTCTGCCTGAAGTCACATGGAGTGAGCGATAGAGGTCCATCTGTCCTTTGCTGGGGTTCCCTGATGCCCATGAACAGAACCTGCATGAGATCTTGATACTGTGCATTTCTCTGTCCTTTCTGCTGTTTCTAAGATAATTTTTACATAGTTTTTTCAGTCTCATTCTTGTAACTTACATCTTTTTGCTGTTAGCAGAATGTCACAGCTGATAGCTTGCAGATAAAACACTGAAATTAGAGAGAAAATGGAAAGGCATGGCTATTCCCATCCATGAAAAGCCTTTTATTTATGTATCTAATAAAGAGTGAGCTAGAGTTGCTTCTGAAACATCTATGGAAAGTTTTCAAAATATAGGAGGGTATAAATGCTGCCAGACAAAGTCATATGACTTTTTGTAGAAAGTGTTCAAAAAGTAGCAATCCAAACTTGTGCAGGCCACCAGTATTAGAAAAAATTGACACCTCTTTTTTTTTACTTGAACCAGCCAATAATATAAGAAGAAACAGATTTCAGGGGAGGCTGTCAACAACAAATAAGATGTGAAGCAGTGATAATCAGCTGGGAGCCATGTATTGTAGTGAGGTATGAAAAATTCTCAAACAAATCCAGTGGCTCATGGGTTGAAAAGATGAAGAAAGTTTAAGTTAGATACTGGATTTAACAAACCATCCTGATTTTTTTATTTTCCTATTTTGTTTCTGCCAGCCATATCCTTGTCCATTTTTTTTCTCATTTCCAAGCTGCAAATTTTTGTTCCCAGTGGTGGTACTAACACTGCTGCTAGAGCCAGAGGTTAGAGATGTCTTCGCTGTAAACAGAATCAGTGAAATTCTGCATCCTACAATGTCCTTTCATTTCTTTTCAGAGAGAGATATTTGTGCTAGGATGTCTCCATGGTCCATTTTATGGTGCAACCAGACTGCACTGTAACATGGAAGGCTGTAAAATTCTTCCAGTCATTCTGTTGCAGAGTGTGGCAAATGGGATACTTCCCAAGAAGTGTAAACTTGCACTAGTTCTGCTTCCACACTGCTAGCTGTTTTCTGTCCTATTATACAGTTTGTCAGTCAATGCTACATTAACATCTAATACCATTTTCTTCTCCAATTATTTTCCTTGTGTTTACAAAGCAAGTCTGGAACTTTTTTTTTTAATAGGTCTGTTTTTTGTGTTTAGTCATTGGCCAAAGCAGCTTCTCTTCAAGAGGGATCAAAAACAGTTTGTCAGTGATAGCATGAGGTTTATGACCTGCTCCATGGGGCATAATTAAATGTGGAATTCAGCCCCTTCTTGCAGAATAACTTTGACACATCTGGTTTAAACAGTTTTAGTGCAGTGAGGAGATAAGTAGAAGTTTCTTTGCACAGTAGATTAGTTTCAGATGAGGTATAGGATCCTCTCAAATTCAGGTTCACATAAGAAGAACACCAATGGGACGGCCACCTAAGGAAAGAAAGTACATAGTCACCCACTGAATATGTTAAAATAAATGGTAGGCCTACAGTGCAATAAAATAAAAAAGAAAAAAAATAAGTGTCTTGTCACAGTCCCAGAAGGATATGTAGGGTAATTTCCCAGAAAGGGAGAAGGACCAGTGCTGAATTCTTTTACAAAATCCCTATTCTTTGCCTGCTTTCTTTGCCAGAGCACCTCTGATCCAGTTTTATTCCATGTTCCCCTTCAGTATGTTCATGTTTTTACAGATATAGCACATTTTATGGCACCCACTAACGTTATCTGCTGTGAAATTCAATTATTTAAATACTTTGTCCTTTTGTTACCCTTTTCTAATGGATTGCCAATACATATTGCTTTCTCATCAGATACTGATAGTCCCTTTAGTAGACTTTACTATTCTGTAAAATGGTGATGAACACACAATATGGCTTATAGGTAGTGAAGTACAAAGTAGTTGTTTCAGCACTTTCCTCTCAAATAGAAAAATATAGTTTGTGTCTCCTTAATATTCACTAGGCTATCCAGTGTTTAAGGCATTTTTCTGCCAGGTAACTCTGAACATTCAGGCATCATTTCTGCATACATTTTAGGAACATATTTTTCCTCATTTTGAGGACAATTAAGATCTGAAGGAGAGGTTTAGTAATATATGTGTGCATTATGGCAGTATTTGTGAAGGCCTTATGAAGTCTTAATATGAACTGTGTGTTTATTTGTGTTAAAAGACAGAATACCTGAATGGTCTGAATTTCTGACTGCTGAAAGTTAGCAGACTGGAATAAATAAACCATAGCACATCATCATGCAGATTAATTTTTACATAAATTATTTCTATTTCACATTTTATTGCTTAAGCAATCTTTAGTTGTATGTTTTGTCAAAGAAGACTGGTTGAGAATCTGAGAAATATGAAATTTAGGTGGTTGGTTTTAAAATCTGTGAAGTAGCTCAAGAAATATCTCACTTTTTGCAGACAACAGAAATACAGTAGTTCTTGACCAAAAGTTGAAGTGATATAAAATATGTTGAATGAATGTAAGTGTGCTAATGGAGTCCTTTGGTCTCCTGTCTCAGTGGAGGCTGGGGATGGAGATCCATGTGGCAGCAAAGGTGCAAGTGTTATTTATGTGTTAGAAACCATGGAAGTGCCTTAGGAATGTTCACAAAGGAATTAGGGCTTCTTTCCCCCAAAGGTTAGTGGGATCAATAGCCCAAATACACGTACACCAGTGCACACAACATGGGCAACAAACAGGAGGAGCTGGAAGCCTTTGCACAGCACAAAAATCATGACATAGTTGCCATCATGGAAACATGGTGGAAAGCCTTGCACAGCTGGAGTGCTATAGTAGAGGGCTATAAACTCTTCAGAACAGACTGGCAAGGAAGGAGAGGCAGTGAGGCATGTTTTGATTGTCTGGGCCTTAACATGGTGACAAGAGGGTTGATAGGTAAGGATTAGGAGAAGGATGTCAAGGCAGATATTCTGCTGGCAATATATTAGAGACCACCCAGCCATGATGGGGAAGCAGACAAAATATTCTATAAACAGCTTGGGGAAGTACTGGCCCTTGTTTCTGTGGTTGGCTTCAGCTTAGCCCATGTCTGCTGAAAATTCAATATAGCGGAGAGGAAATGGCCTAGGAAGTTCCTGGAGTGTGTGGAAGACCACTTCCTCACACAGCTGGTGTGAGAGCTAGTGAGGCAAGATAGCCTGCTGGACCTTTTGTTTGTGAGCAGAGAAGGAATGGTGGGTGATGTGGTGGTCAGAGGCCATCTCAGGCACAGCTATCATGAAATTGAAGTTTTCAGTTGTTGAACAGGTAAGGAGGGGGTTCAGCAGAACTGCCACCCTGGGCTTGCAGAGGGCAGACTTTGGCCTGCCAAGGGCACAGCTGACACAGCTCTTGGGAGGCAGCCTGAAGGAGCAAAGGAGTCCAGGACAGCAGTTCAAGGAGGAGATCATGAAGATGCAGGAACAAGCTCTCCTGAGTGCAGAAACACAAGCCAGTGGTGGAGACAAAACTATCTGAACAGAGGGCTTTGGCTGGAACTCATGGGGAAAAAATGAGTTCATGACCTTTGGAAGAAGGGGCAGGCAACTGAGGAGGCCTACAAGGATATTGTGAGGTTATGCAGGGAGAAAATTAGAAGGCCCAAAGCCCAACTAGAACTTAATCTGGCCCTGACATAAAAGGCAATTAGAATGTTTCTATAAATACATTGGCAACAAAAATAGGACTAAGGAGAATCTCCATTCTTTATTGACTGCAGAGGGAAACATAAAGGATGAGGGAAGGGCAGTGGTACTTAATGCCTTTTCTGCCTCAGTCTTTAATAGTAAGATCAGTTGTTCACTCAAGACTATGAGGCCAGATGGGAACCACCAAAAGGTACTGAGGGAACTGGCAGAAGTACTCCTCAATCCACTTTGCATCATTTACAAGCAGTTCTGGCAAACTTTCCCAGAGGCTGGCAAGTATAATGCCAACCTACAAGAAGGGCTGGAAGGAGGATCTGGGGACTACTGGCCTGTCGTCCTGGCCTCGGTTCTGGAAAGGTCATGGAGTAGATCATTAGACTGCCATCACACAGCATGTACAGGATTGGCCAAGTATCGAGCCCAGGCAGAACGGGTTTAGGAAAAGCAGAAATTCTTGCTGATCTCCTTCAAGGACCCACCTACCTCCCTAGTGGATGAGGCAAAGGCTGTCGATATTGTCTATGTAGACTTCAGTAAAGCCTTTGACACCATTTCCCACATTGTTGTCCTGAAGAAGCTGAGAGCCCACTTGGACAAGTGCTCTATTTGCTGGGTGAAAAATTGTGGGGGTGGCCAGGCCCAGAGGGTAATGATGAATGGGGTTTCATCCAGTTGGGCACTAGTGGGGTTCCCTAGGGCTCAGTATGAGGACCAGTCCTGTTTAACCTCTTTATCAATGATCTGGAAGAGGGGATCAGGTGCATCCTCAGTCACTTTGTATCAGACACCAAGTTGGGTGTGTGTGTTGATCTGCTGGAGGGCAGGAAGGCTCTGCAGAGGGATCTGGACAGACCAGACCAATGGGCCGAGTCTGAAGTTCAAAAATGTCAAGTGCCAGGTCCTGCACTTCAGTCACAACACCTCAGGTAGCAGTACAGTCTTGGGACAGAGTGGCTGGAAACACACTGGAGGTGCTGATCAGCAGTGACTGAGCATGAGGCAGGGTGTGCCCAGGTGGCCAAGAAGGCCAATGGCATCCTGGCCTGGATCAGCAATGGTGTGGCCAGCAGGAGCAGGGCAGAGATTATCCCCCTGTGCTGGGCAGTGGTGAGGCCACACCTCGAGTGCTGTGTCCAGCTCTGGGCCCTCAGTGCAAGAAAGACATTGAGGGGCTGGAGCGAGTCCAGAGAAGGGCAGGGGAGCTGGGGAAGGGTCTGGAGCACAAGTGCTGTGAGGAGGAGCTGTGGGAGCTGGGGGTGTTTAGTCTGGAGCAAAGGAGACTCAGAGTGACCTTATCACTCTCGACAACTCTCTGAAAAGAGGTTGAAGTGATGTGGGGCTTGGCCTCTTCTCCCAGATAACAAGTGACAGGATGATAGGAAATGCCCTCAAAGTTGTGCCATGGGAGGTTTAGATTGGATACTAGGAAAAATTTCTTTACCTAAGTGGTTGTCAAGCACTGGAGAAGTGGCTCATAAGTGGTGGACTTGACAGCGCTAGATTCGTGGTTGGGCTCAATGATCTTAAAGGTCTTTTCCAACCTAAACAGGTCTATGATTCTATGATTTTTAAATTTATTTGAGAGTGCGCACAGTTTAAGTCAGCGTAGGTGGTCTAAGTAAAGCCATTTCAGATGCGGAAAAGGGGTAGTGTTTTCATTCCCATGTGCTGTATGTACAGTATCATGGTTCAAGCTAAACTATTTCCTAAGAAATTGGAAGACGAGGAAGTTGGTTACTAGCAAATTAATTCAACCACCTCCTGTTGTAAATCTTTTACTCTCTAGAGAGGATACATTTTGTTAAGAAAAAGAATTAAAAAACGTAAAATAGAGAAGTAAAGTAGAAATGTGTCATACTATTATGTAATTAAGTAACTGACTTCTTTTTATGATAATACATTTGGGTGGTCTGTTCTTGAAACACTTGATTTGTTAGGAAACATTACCATTTCCGCAAGTAATCTCTAAGTCCTAAATATTTTGAAAAAAATTTGCATTGCGGTATTTCATCAGTGCATTACTCACCACTTAAACACTCTAAACTGCTGTCGCTTGGCATTGGAGAGGGCTTCCAGGTTTTTTTCTATCAGCAAAAACTTGTGTAAATTATAATATTGCTTGGCAGAGTGTAAAGAATAAATACTAGAAAACCAGATGATTTAAGAGAAAATAAATGAGAAGACTTGACCCTCATTTTATTTTTCCTTGGAAAAAGAAGTCTCTCTAGTTTACAAAACATATAAAGTTTGAAATTGCCTTCAGCCACAATGTTTGTTTAGGTGTGGTGACCCTTTTGTATCCTTGTTGTAGATTCCTCTCAATCAGCACAATTCTGATTGTCCCCACTGGACACTGAGGAGATTTAGTGGCTTGCTTGCTGCAATGAACCTCAATGATTTTGAGGTTAGGCATGCTGCCACTGAGACTAGCATCGTTTTAACTGCCAGTGGTAGTAAGCTGCTGACTTTTTTGGATTAAAAAAAGCAGTTCAAATATACTTAAATATGCTCATGTTCATAAAAACGAACAGGTTTAATAGCATTACTACAACTAAAACAATCTACTGTAAACCAATTTTTGTAGTCAGCTGGCTGTCAAGTTCTCATTCTGTGAACAAATGTTTAAACTTTAGGTACCAGCAGGAAACAGCTAATGCACTAGATACTTCCTATAGTTTATAGTTGGTGAAGGGTCAGTATTAAAGTGTTTCTGTGATGCAGTTGATGAAAGCAGTCTGTGATGATTTTTCCCAAGCTTGATTTGCAACACTGTTGCTTTACTTTTCTAAATTCATAAACATCTGTAGAATCAATTTTTGCAAAAGAAATATACTCATGGAAACCAAACTGGCCTTTTTAAAAATTACAAAGGAGAAGAGAAACAAAAATAAAACCTGAATCAAATGATACATATTTGCTTATATTTTTTAAAATATCAACATCCTTCTCAGTTTATTTTCCATGTGGTTCCACTGCTATTAAGTTACAGGTTTGGTTATAAAATAGAAATGGTGATTAGCGTTGAAGTAATCTGATGCTTGAGTTATTAGGAAATTTAGGACACTGTTACACTTCCTCCTTTAAGACATTCGGGAATCATTATGCTATCATCCCTTTCTTCCAAACAAGAGTGAAGTTGGGATGTGAAATGAGAGCCCTTTGCTTCCCTCAATTTGACGCTGCGCATGCTGCTATGGCAGCAGCCAAGCTGCATGGTGAGGCTAGTTAAATTCTGTGGCTGTGTCCTCAAAACAGGGATTTGGTCTCTTGCTCATGAGACCTGAGCTCACGCGGTAGAAATGACACGACAAGAGCACTTAGAAACCTATGAAGAGATTATACATTTTGTTCACAGATGGGAACTGTGCTCAAGGGAGAAGTCTCACTAGGGAAAGAGCAAAAGCCTTCCTTGTCATGGCTCAAAGACATGCTGATGCCTCCTGCTAATGCTCAAGTTTCTGCTGACTGTCTAGACGGTTTCCATTTGGTAACTCTGCTTTTGTTTCTTACGATGCACTGTGTCTGCAAAGACTGTGCTGATTGCCGACAAGAACATTCTCTGTGGCTTGATTAAGTCAAAGTGATCAAAAACTGTAGAGGCAGGTTTTCCCTATAAGGCTTATCTCAAGTCTGTAGTCATGTGCCTTCAATAAGTTGTTCATCATCCTTGAAGTCAGGAATAAAGGTTTTGATCTAAATAGGAAGGATTTGACAGTGCTCAGCTCCTACTGTTCACAATTTTGCTTCTTCTGAGGGGGACAAAATGCCAATGCTAAGATCTTGGTAACTCTTTAACTCTATTATTCTCAAGCCAGTACAACCTGAGTGTGTACACTGTTCATTTACTGTTGTAAATCCTTGTTTAATTGAACTGTGTTCTAAAAAACAGAAAAACCCACAGTAAAATATCCACTCCCGCTTCAAAAATTCACTCAGACTATGAATGACTCTTGACAAATATCTCTGGGAGCAGGAGTAAAGTAGATACCAGCAGTTCAAGAAAATGTAATTCTATTTGAGATATCTATCTGTAATTGTATTTGAGATAGGAGAAAAGGGATAAATATTGGTGCCTTGCGGGGAAAAAAAAAAAAAAGTTTTACTTTAGCTGCTGCAGACTCTTCATATTTCTAAAATCCTGGACTCATAGGTCACTTAATGTGGATACTAATATAACCTTATTTGGGAATGATACTATTAACTTTTCTTTATATAGATACATATTTTTAACAATAACCAATATATCTTCATAATTTTGTTCCCTGGTACCAAGAGAAGATAGTGGGTTTGCCATAGCAAAAAAAGACCATCTATCTTACTGTCTTCAACTTAAAAATATAATTGCAACAACCAAAATGAAAATGCAGCCAAGTCAGGTTTTGTGAGAGCAGACATAAGCTGTTTCAGAAGTTACCCAACAAAACATTGATTACTGGCCCTGAACTGCAATGACATATCCAGCACTACATGTGCTCCTCTTTATTTTTGGAGCAAAGTAAAATGTGCTGGTGTAATCTATTGATGAAGGTAGTTCAAGCTAACATCTTTTTTAAGCTGGCATCTACTAAAGCGTATACAATTACCTATTTTATCTTGCTCAAATGAGGGTGTGTAATGACAGTGGAATCAACTGCAGCACAGTAACTATCTACAGCTACAACTGTTGAGCAGGAAGGTATCTCATTTTCCTTGGCTCCATTTATATCCGAGGTGTGAAAAAGAAAAGAACCTTGTACCTACATGAAGCACTACTCAAGAGTAGGAATATGTCATGTTCAAGCATTATAAACCCGCATCCTTAAATATTTTGTTAATCTTCTTATGAAATCATGTATGTAGATAAAATAGCATCACTTACACAAATGCAAGGTCCTTGGTCCTTTTCTGGGTCATTCATAATAATTTTCTTTTCTAAATTCTTAATTTAGAATTTTAATTACTTCATTTGTTTTAATCACAGCCCATGAAATTGCACATGAAGTGCTCCAAATATATAAATATATAAATATATATATATTTTTTCTTTGAGTTTACCACGATTAAGTAATTAATATAATTTCAGAAACTTAGTCTCCTCTTTGGGTCACTTTCATTAATGCTGCATAAAAATATTTATATTTGGATCACATAATTTTTATATTGCCATAGAAATGTCTAAATGTGAACAGATGTGGGACAGCACTGTGCCCCTGTGTCTTTAAACTGTATGGGCAGTAGAGTGTAAGTGCTTCCTAAGCAGTTGTTGACAAGGTTTTGTGACATGCTGAGCTGAAGCAGTGGCCACTTTGGTGACCTGAACATGTGAAGTAATGCACATCAGAGACCTGCAAGACTGCTACATGAAGTTCAGTCTCTCTTTCACTCATCACTTCTGTGGCTCCATCAAAGTCACTCAGATTGCTTGATCTAGGACTCCAGCCCTCCAACTGAGCTCCGCTCAGCCTGTGGGTGTGTGGGTACTGTGAGTGTGTCCGGTAGATGGAGGGTCTGCAGAGATGTGCTGGGGGAGAGAGGGTACACTGGTGACTAGAAATACATTGTAGCTGCAATCCCACCCTCTCCCTCTCTCACCACCTTTCAAAGTCGTATGCTGAGCACAGAGAGTAAACTGAGTTTCTTGTGTCCGTAAACCAGAATGGCTTCATATCTTCAAGTTCATTGTTATGCTGCTCAGAAATTAGTTTGCACATTAGTTTGCACATTAGTTTGCACATTAGTTTGCAATGTGCAGCACCTGGGTTAATCTGCAAGAAGGCAAATGTGTTGAATGGATGAGAAGCAATGGGTTTCCCCAATGCAGTAAAATGAAACCTGACTTGTTAACTTGGTTGGATCTCAGCTGATGGCAGTAAGCACTGTTCTGTTTTCTGCTTCTCTCTTTCACGGGCAGACGGCTCTTAAGGCTTTTTCAGGTGGTTCAGTGGATGTTTGCCTTTGTTTTCAGCAAATTGTGGAAAAATTAGTTTTATTTGGGGAAAATATGTTCTGATCAATTATAAAACTCCAGCTGCAGACTAGTGCCTGGATACTGTTAAATACCATATATGAAAAAGCACTGTACCTCTCTAAAGGATCGTTTGTATACCCAGGCATGCAGCAAAGCATTAAGCAGACATGCAAGTAAATCTCTCCCATAAAAAAGATATTGTGTTATATTGTATATGACCTGTAGCCCAAGACACTTTTATGAACTGCTTATCCACTGCCATCCCAACCCTACTCCCCTGTCTGGTACCAGTACTCATTATAAATCATCAGTGTTTCTCTCTCTTAATATTTTCCTGCTCTAGTTACGTTCTTTTTTATTATTATTATTATTATTTTTTTTTTGTAATCGTACTTTAATATTAAGAAAAAGATGTTTTAAAGAAGACTCTTTTTTTTTTTTTTTAAACTAGGTGATTTCCCCTGATTTTAAGGATAGTTAGGGTAACAGAAGTGCTGCAAACTGTCTGTCTGGAGTTACTAAATGACCGAGAGGGTGTCTGTCTGGGTGATCTGTATTCAAATTGTGTCATCTTATCCTCATTATCTTTTTGTGTAATTGTCTGGCAATTTTTTCTGGAGGATTTCTTTAGCATAAATCATGATATATGATTCCTGATATTTCATTTTTGTCTGTATGGCTTAAACCAGAAATATATTAAATTTGGTCCTTGAAGTCCTCTTGGGTCATTCTTTTTTGTATCATTATGAATTAAATCCCTTTCTCCATCTCTCTTTTTTTTTTTTTTTTCCATTCCTGGATTATTTGTTCTCTGGAAAGAGCTGATGCCTGAAACTTACAGCGACTTTTGAAGTGTATTTGTGTTAACATTTTAATGTGGGTTTTTTTCTCATATAATCAAATGATGGTGGCATTTTTAATCAGTTTTGAAGGACCATTCTGAAACAGCCTGTGAAATTTGAAAAATACTCCAAAAGGAGCTGTCTGACTAGGTCTGAGATACTCATTAACAAACATCCATAAATTCATAATTGCAGGCCAGCTTCCTTGTTTACCATTTTTCTTTCATAAGGACAATGAGACATGACAGCTAGTCCCAGGGGATTACTGCACTTCTCGGCTGGTTGATGTCACTATGCCTTTAGACCTGCATCTTGCAGAGCAACCAAGGGAATCACTGATCTCCCACAAATGTGCTACCTGTCACGTCTTATTGTCTTAAAACAGACCCATCTGATTACTGAAATGGAGAAATATTTGTGCATGAGCGTTTAGGCACATCTTAAAAAGACTGTCTCTGCTTCCTTAACAGATCAAACACTGAGATACAGTTGAAATAAAAAACATAGGAAAAAGCATTTTGTTTTAAAATATTTCATTTGTGAATCTACATTTCTTTATTTGGGTACTGGAAAAAAACACCAAACTGTGATTTTTAAGTAGATACAGGCCTTCCACTCTGGCAGAAATCTTCTTGTTACATGATTTTTACTCAATATATACTGAAAATTAAATTTCTGCTGCTTGATCAATATATTTTCAAGGTGAAGCAAAAACCCAGTTTCAGACTTTCTCAAATGTAATGTGTTTGCAGTAGAATTTGGTTAGAATTTTTTATCTGGGTAAATGCAATTTCCTTTTTTTGGCCTTTATATTAATGTGCTTTGGTACATTTATTATGATTATTAAATAAATACTGGATTTGTGTTATAAATTCTTTGGTCTGATCAGTTTGTCCCCAGATGCTTCTCAGTTGGCTGCTATGTTCTCGATTCTGGATTGAATTTTAAACTGGTGTTTGGATCTGCTCAACTGTGCCGCTTAAAATCTAATTGTCATTTTTGGACTAAAAGAGCAAGCAGAATTTTTCCCCGAAGGTTTGGATGTGTTCATCATTCAGCCTGAAAACTGTTAAGCTTGCAAACAACTTGAACTTGATTATTCTTCTGCAGAGCTGTGTCCTCCAAACAAAAATTAATGGCAGAAATGCTTTTGAATTTTTCTGGGAACAGAATTGGGCTCTTACAACCTCATTCCATGGGCCAAACTTTCTGAATTTTACTCAGGATTGGTATTGCTCATGTATTTACAATGATGTTTTGGTCTTTGGGCCACATCTGTGGTTAGTCCCACCAGTATGACTCTACGAATAAAGGGCAGGTTTAGCTACCTACACATGAGAATCCCTCCTGTGCCAGGAACCCCCAGTGTGGAGCCACCAACACAGACCACCCCCAGCAACCCATCTCAGGAGGTGCAGATGAAGGCTTCCCATAGTAGAAGGGGATCAAAATTCCTTGTATTCAAAGCTGGATTCAGTTTGATCGGTAATTTAATGAACACATTACTTGCCTGACTCAGAAATAATTTGCATCTTGCTCTGGCATACTGAGATTCATCAAGTTTCTTGTGCTGAGAATCGTGAAATTGCATATTAATCACTCCAAATGCGTTCTTGGTGCTGCTTGCCATTTCCATGTCACAGTTTCTCTTGCTCTCTGTAGTTTCCATCAAGCCTGGCCACAGTTGTTTGGGAAGTGATGTGTTTTAATTGTCAGCTCCATTGATGTGTGGGGCTGTGATACCTGTGCAACTCAAGGAGGTGTGTGTCACCCCCTCAGGGCCATGTATTTGGGGACCCTACAGTGACATTGTGTCCCATGCCAAGCCCCGAGTGCCCATCACATCTCTCCCCACCTGACATTGACCAGCTGCACTATGGACAATCTTCTACACAGAGACTTGTCTGTCACTGGCCCCTGTCAATTGAATTCTTTTGCAAGATTTGCAAATTCTGCTTTATTTTTCCACACGTATCTAGTGCCCCTCCCAAATGTGAAATGCTGGGTCACTGAAGTAGAAATAAAAAACCCTCAGCCTTACAATTGAGACAAGAAGCAGTTACTTGGACTAGTTTTGAAATATTTACTTTTATTACTAATATAGTAATTAGTAAATTATTAGTAATTGGTTAGATGACACACCCTAGTTGTCTGGGTTTGACAAATTTCAGGGAAGACAGCAACCTTTGTATGGAAAAGTGACATTGTAAGCCATTCCAGCTCAATCTTTAATTACATGAAACTGGCTTCTAACATGAGAAGATGTAATCGTGCAAAGACACAAAATATCTCCATAATTACCAGTTTTATGAAGTACTTTAAAATGGTGAGAGGAAGCATATTGCAAATCTCTAAAAATAAATAGTTTGTAAAGTCATAATCATTATAAAACAGATTTACTCGAGGAGACAGTATTACACATGTTAAGGGTAGTCTGTCACTTACAGAGTGTAGTACATATGTGACTTGAGAAAGCAAGCCAATAAGACGTGGATTAATGATGAATTTTATTTCTGTTCTGTCATTTTAATGGATGAAAAAATTGCAAAAATTAGAAAGGAATTCATAATATTTTAAAAAAATTAATCCTGAGAACGTTTTTTGAAAAAGCTTAGTTTTCGGAAACATCAAGCTATTTGTATTTTGTGGAAAACTAAGGAGAAGAATACCCTTCATGAATAGGTTACCTCTCATTTTGACCACCCCACCAATTGTTGTTCTACTTTTTCTTTCTTTATTTTTAAACTTTAATTTCTATTGCTGGCTATGTTGGAAAACTACTAAAATACTATCATTTTCCAGATAATGTTTGTAACTTTTTGGCATATGTTCCTTCTTTCAAACCCCTTAGGATAATCCACAGCTCCACAAAAACATGAGTCAAATACATTACAAATTTCCCTCAGAGAATCTACATCTTTTCCAGCTGTTTGGATAGTCTGTCTAAAACCTGACCAGACCTCTCATCTCCCAGTATTGTTTTGGGCTTTTATTTTTTTGACTTTGATTTGTTTAATGTCATAATTTCTAAACTGAGCCAATAATTTCAGTCTCTTTGGTTTTCCTTTAAATACTTACACTGGACAATAGAATGATCTTTTATCCAAAGAAAATGGTGTTGTTTTCAACTATTTCTATTTACAAAATAGAAATTTCTTACCCATATCAATGAACCCCCTTTTAAAATCCTCCCTAGGCAGTTTCATATATTGTTTATGGATTAAAATTTATCTCAGCCATACTCCTAAATAGACTTCTACTTGTTCTGACTGGTTTCAGATAGGTGAACAGAAATTATGAGGGCCATATAAAGCTCATGGTAGATGTTCCATTTTAACTGTAGTTCTGGTAACTGAGTAACTTGGGGTTTTTTTAAAGAAAAAAAAAGAAAAAAAGTTACCCATTTGTAATCATTCCAGTTAATTCCTTGTGTATTTTGTCTGGCAAGGTTGTATAAATCTAGTAATTGTAATAGTGTTAAAAGATGGGCAAGCTACATAGTAAGCAGCCTAAGGTGGAAATTGGGCCTCAGAAGTTTTCCATCTCAATTAGCAAAAATAAGCTTATCCCCAAGTCTATGTAAGCATGATCATTTGTTTTCTTTAATAAACCTTCACTGATGATGGAGAAAGAGAATTATGTTAAGACATTCTAGAGTTGGGCTAGTTTATATCTGTGAACAATGATATTTCCTGCTCTACTTTTAATTTGTGTCTTGCAAGGGGAAGAAAGCAAAGGAGGTTATAACCATAGTAACACTATGTCCCAAATCTCGCAATATATTAGATCATGCTTGTAAAGTGCTTTATTAAATACAATAGCCAGCAAACAGAAAGTATTTGTCATTGAGTTGCCCAGGTCTCTCTCAGTGGAGGTGCTAATTCTGTGTTTTTGTGCTTGGTGATGGACGTTGGCTGCTGGTTCCTCAAGAACATGGGGACTAACACTCTGACATTATCAGCCACAAACTACTCTGATGTTCAGCAAACCGAGTGGATTGTAATTGCAGCCCTTCTAAGGATCCCAGCTCTATGCCTGGCCCAACTCTGAAGGCCTTGAGCTGTCCTACTGGTACTCAATCGCTGCTGGAACATGCCAATGGTCTTCAGCTTTTATCTTCCTTCCCCTTCCTCTGCCCTATCTCTGGATGCTGATCATCTTCTGCAGCTGATCGGAGAGAATTTGTCGGGTTACCCCATCTCACTCAGCTCACTCTGTTTGCCTCCCTGCTCCGGGATTCCCTGACACTGTCCTTGCTGCAAGTTAGCATCCATCACATAACCCCTGTGATTGCTCACTGCTCCCTATCATCTCTAGGCTTAAAATTTTTCAAAAGTGTAGTTGAAAAAGTGTACTACTGATGTCAAAGCTAGCCCAAGCAATTCTGACTGAACAATTTAAGCGAATAATTGCTCAAGCGGTTATGCCTGCATATTGTAGTGAAGAAACCTCTGACATGCCAGGGAAGGAGCTGGCAGGTGGCAGTGACAGGCAAGTTACTGAATCAGTTTTCTCTCAGAGCTCAGCTGCAGGCAGCACCATGAGCACAGGCCCTGCCCAGCACACGGCACTGGGCTGCAGTCCCCAGGCCCACAGTTTGCTCTGTAGCTGTTGCTGCTATGTTCAGCCAGAGTTTACTGTGCTTGGAAGGTCAGCAGTTTCTAGTTTTTGTTCATTGTCTTTCAGAGATCTTTAAAGAGATGGCACCTGTGGGCTTGCCTCCCAAATAAGATCTGGCAAACTGTAATGAATCCCTTCCCTAGCCTCCCTTGTCTATGTGTAACACACTTGCTTTTGCATCATCTATAGGTGGCTCAGCAAAACTTGGGAGTGGATTTAAGTACTGCCCAGGTGACTGTAGTTTCCATGTGCACTGAATATGAGAATCATATACCACAGTTTAATGTGTTGTACATTCAACTCTGTGTGAATGTGTGTATACAAGTTGGAGATACAAAAAGAAGGGTAATTTTTTGAAAGACAGGCTGTTTTGAAGAGAGCTTTTTTTGCATTGTTATGGAGCCTGAGATAAGTATGGTCAGCAAGCCTGGACACAGTGAACATTACTACTTCTGCTAAAGAAAGTGTTGAATGCAGATATCCTGATGGTACCCTTTGCATGTGTGTAGAATTATGTTTAGATCTGATATGGTGAATATTCTCTTTCTAAACTGAAATGTAGAATGAGTTTTTCGTACGGTGAAAATTTGAACCTACTTGTCAACCCCCTAATTATGGTAGTCACTATTCTGTGAATTTAGGATGTCTAATAAAATTTTATTTAGTGCTATTCCTGAGGAAGAGGTCACAGTATGGACATGTTGCTGTTTTTAAGAAAGTGAGCGCTTACTGTTTGGTAAGACTTTGAACCAAAAACAATACTGTGTTGTTGGCACAATAGGTGTTCTATGGCTCTTTGAGCTGTGAGAAGCTCTTTGCTAGAGTCTTCAGCAATTTCAGCGCTGCTGATGAAAACATTCCTGTTTTCTGAATCTAGCTGATTTACTGGGACATAAGTTATTATTAATCTTTCTCATTATAAAGACTGCATTTAGCTTCTGGCAGTATGCAGAAGTCATTATTGTCACATGTTTCTAATTTCTGAAAATTAATGTTTGTAAGATAAACATGGAAAAAAAGCCCCCACTCTGGACACTTCATTAACAGGAAAGTAGTTGAAGTTCTGCCATAAACACTTATGAAAAACTGTATAATACTGTTTGGCCCCTCATAATTTCCTAGGGAATTCAGATCCTTGAATAAGTAATACTAGTTTTATAATATTCTGTGACAGAGAATACTTGTTATGTAAACATAGTTACTAAAGATACTAGAACAGATGTGTTTAATACTATAAATTGATCTTACTTGAGCATAAAAGTGACTGAAGTCCCTTTGAATACTTTTTAATACACCTAATGCTTATGCCAAAAGGCAGAATTCATCTGAACCTTTGACCTTTATTAAGTCTTTTTTTTCTTGAGTATGCATTTCTGAGCTTTGTCTCAAGTTGCAAACTGCTTGCTTTAGAAAATCAACCCATAAGCTTTTCTTAACATGTAATTGTATCGTGTTTCCCGTAAGAAGAACAATAATGCTAGGTGACCAAGATACTGGACACTTGAGGTGTTTCTTACGACATCTTGAAAGGAACCTGGATTCTCATATTTTCAATGTGTCGTGCTCTGTTCTGCAAAACAAATTCTTAAAGAAATTGCTGGTGTTATGGCACTTGCCATAAGGAGCAGGAAAAATTGTTAGTGTTACTCTTGTTAATGAGTGATTGCCTCCCCTCCAGTTAGAAGAATGATGATGGTGTCTAAGGATCAGTACAGGACTTTGTTCTCCCCTATGCCCACAAGGTATACAGATTGTAACTACTGGATAGTTCCTTATCTTTATTTCTGTATTTTGGAGGGGTTCTTATTGCTACCGTAGGGTTTTGAGCTTGCCTGTGTTTACATAGCCACATCCTCTTGGTTAATGACTGTTTTCTTTGACAACAGCATCTGACTGAATTTCAGGATGAAATACAAATCTGTGTTTCTAGCAGGAACTTCTTTTGGTTCCTATGACCTAGAAAAAAATGGATTAAGGCTTAAACAATATTAAATTTTTTTTGATTATTAAATATTAAAACCAACAGCAGTCTACATTTTACCAGTCTTAATATTTTTATAAGTACTATAAGACAATACTGTTAACTATTTCGTTAATGAGACTTTTTGATAGATAAATTAGTCAACTAGGAAACCTTTTCTAGCCCTGTTAGTGTGTGCTCTAATAGTGGTGTGTTTGTGACTTCTGGGTTAATAGTAACTGTAGACATGCTACAGATGTCTTTTTGGCTGGGTCATTGCACCTACTGCATACTAGTTCTTCATCCAGCTTGATTGCTGTATTTGGGTATGGTGGTCAGGAAACTGGAATGGCTTTGGTCTTATAAACTTGGAAGAGTCTACTAAATCATTATGTTGAAAAGTTTTTGTTTACAAAATAAAGAAATCTTTTGTTGAAACTGAAATGTGTTGTGTGAACTTGTAGGTTTAACAGTACAGCTCTAAAAAAGCTCCGTACTTTGCTTTATTTTGTATTGAAAATATTGTTCTCTGCAGTGAAGTAATACAGAAGATGAAACAAGAGTATCCAAATAGCAGTTGAAATGTTGTACTTAAAAAAAAACCCCAACTCTAAATCTAGCAACTTTTTCCAGCCAGTAGAGAATTACCTTTTTTTTTGTAACCAAGACTCCCACAATCTCAGTTTTTTGAAATAATTGCTGTAAAATTTCCAAATGTTGTAACTAAGTAAAATAATTAAGAATTTTTAGCTTCTGACTATACTATTGTAAGTTTGAGGGGTTTTTTCCTACTGTTGTACACTAAATAAGATGTGACCTTTATAAACTAAAATCTATTGAGTGGTACATACAATTTTGTTTTCCTCTCTGAACTAAAATGTGACTGAAGATTTAATACAGGAGCTATGATAGTGAAGTTCTCAGGTTCCGAACAGGATCTCATGGCAATCAGTTGAACAGTTCAGGTCATGGAAGAGCCACTTATTGTTTGAGCACCTTATTTTCTGTATAATCTTCTTTAACATAGTACTGGTAGGACAGTATGAGTTTCAGATGAATTAATTTGGGTTCTGGGGTACCAAATCAGTTATGAATCTCAGTGCTCCCTCTCATACCAGTATTTAGTTCTGAATTAGAAATTAATTCAGCCTTAGAAATGCCTCAATGCCTTAGAAAATCACAGCAAGATGGATTTTTTCCTTCAAATTTTCTACTCCCTGGAACAGGATTTTAGATTTTTGTCCCAGGAATGTAGTGTGAATTCTCATTATTAAAATATGTGATTCTTTATTGTTATCTTGTCACAAGTGAGATTTTGCTTTAAAATAAATATCCTTTGAGGAATTGTTTTTGAATGTGGTTTCCCAAGAAAACAAAGCTCATGTGATGGTGTTTTCTGCATATGTGAGCTTGCCTGTGTGCCCTGCTAGCAATAACTTTTGACTCTTGTCCAACTTCAACATCTCTGAGCAGTATTCTGAAAAACAAGTTCACCTCGATAACAAAGAATCAGTGCAGGACACAGAAAACCAAGTTTTGCTCTCTCAGCTGTTTATGGAAACACTTGATTCATACATAACATATGGGTTTAATTTGTTTCTTTTCCAAGTTGGGAAAGGTTCTTTTTAAACTCAGCCCTTTGTCTTGGTTCAGACTGGTTTGTTTTGATGGCGAGTTGTGAGATGACAGATTTAGTTCTCATACAGGTGAACAAGCCAGGAGATCTGGCCCTGTTTTACATAGAATGTATGGATGCTGTTTCCAGTTTCTCTGTATAATGTGGCTTGAAAGTGTGACCCTTGTCTGATATTAGTGACCATCTCAACTGTTCTTTGGGTCTTTTTTTTTTTTAAAGGCATTTTAGATTTATTTGAGGGTGTGTTAGGTGGTGTTGTGAGCATGACAGTCTGCTGTCTAACATGACTAGCAAACCATTGATGTTTCCATCCTTGCTCACCCAGTTACCCATAGAATCATAGAATTACAGAATAAGATGAGTTAGAAGAGACTCATCAGGATTATCTAGTCAAACTCCTGGCCCTGCACAGGACCATCCCCAAGAATGGTACCATGTGCCTGAGAGCATTGTCCAAATGCCTCTTGAACTCTGTCAGGATTGTTGCTGTGACCACTGCCCTGGGGAGCCTGTTCCAGTGCCCAAGCACCCTCTGAGTGAAGAACATTTTCCTAATATCCAACCTAAATCTCTCCTGGCACAACTTCAGGCCATTTCCTTGGCTCTGTTGATGGTCAGCATAGAGCAGAGATCAGTGCCTGCCCTCTACATCCCCTCCCAAGGAAGTTGTAGCTGCAATGAGGTCTCCCCTCAGACTCCTCAAGGCTGAACAGACAAAGTGCCTTCAGCTGCTTCTCATATGGCTTCCCCTCAAAGCTCTTCACCATCTTTGTTGCCCTCCTTTGGACACTGTCTGTGGCTTAATGTCCTGTTTTATATTGTGGTGCCCAAAACTGCACACAGGACTCAAGGTGAGGCTGCATCAGCTTCGAGCAGAGCAGGCTATGCCTGCTTCCAAGCTTTAACTACAAGCTGGACAGAGGAGAGATGCATTTTTCCTTTGAACTATGCTTACCTTCTGCTTTAAGTTCAGTGTCCCCTGCACTGGTCCTAGAAAGGCTGAAGGAGCTCTGCCACTCCTACATAATTGTTACTTGCCAGTTTTTGTCTTGTTTTTGTAACAATTTTATCCCAGACATCCTGGTCTTCCACCTTGACAAGTGTAATATTTCCCATGTGCTCCTGCCCTCCCCAGGGGCAAGTGCAGAGCACCCAGGGCAGCTGGGCGGTTGCAATGCCCTCCCTCTCCTGTGCTCCTCCTCTTGACCTGCATTTTCTCACTCATCTTTGCCTCAGGCTGTGGGCTTTCCTTAAAAAGGAAGCACTTATATTGTTATATGGGTGCTATTTTAATCTGCTACTTAGAACATAAAGGAATGGTCATTCTGAGTTAGGTTTTTAGCCTTCCCAAAAATAAACTGTCTGTCTTTGAAAATCAAAGAACACTTCTTTTATTAGAAATATATAGCTTTGTACTTTGCTAAACTATCAGAAAAAATAGGAATAGGACTTTTAGACTTATTAATGTCCTGAAACTTCTATTTGCTGAATTATCCAATAGTACTTGTTCAGTCATTTATTTTCATTTTTTACATTGAAGTAGTATAGAGTCTAGTACTAGTACTAGTATCTGATGAGAGTTTAGGGAAATTTTCTTCCTTATTGTTTAAATCTGCAGTACAGCAAAGGGTTGATCAGGTCCTGGTGTCCCCAGGCATACCATCTTTTTTTCTGCTCCTTTCATTTGTAACTACTTGACATGAATGATAAGGAGATTGGTAAAAGCTTTCTGATAAAATGTTGTTTGAGGATGTGTTTCCAAGATACTGTTGTTCAGCAAAAAGTCTTTTCCTTTTAAACATATGCTTCAGGACAGACTCTGAATCCAGGTTGCACTTAGCACCTTGATGTCAGGCTTGTTCTGTTTGGTTTAGTTTTGTTAATTTTCCACCACAGCTGAAACACCAATGTTTTGTCTAGTAAGAAATGTGTTATGAGCTTCTGCAGGAAAAAGTATGTCTTGTTTTGTTTATGCAGATAGGTTTTATGGATTATTTCCTCCTTTATCTACCATCTGTTGTTGACTCCTGTTCTCTTGGTAGGTTCTTCCCACCCAACTCTCCCAAATATTTCCTTTTTTAGCAAATGCATCACGTAACTCTTTTTTGTGTGACCCTGAAGAATCCAGTCAGTTGTTCAGTGTATTTGCCACTAAATAAAAACCACCAGAAATTCAGTGATTAGAGTTTTTAAAAATAACTGTATTGCTTTAGACCCCTGATTAATGGTATTGAGATAGTAATCTGAGTGCCTAATATCTTCTCCTGGAACTGAAAGTGATTTTTGTTTTTTAAGTATCAAAATAAAATGTCCATAGAAGAAACTGGGAAAAGTTGTATGTTCATTAACAAAAAGAAAGTTGCTGATGTCTGAACTAATTTCTGAGTTACAAATTACTAAATTAAAAGTAAGGTCATAATACATCTGGCTTTGCTCATTTAACTTAAAGCATGGGCTACATATTTTGAAGGCAGACATATAAATTAAAAAAAAAAGAAAGTGGCTGTGCATGGCATGAAATAATTTAGACTTTTATTTCCCTCCTTTTTAGCATTCTATAATTTAAAAAGGTCGATTTTTGTGTAACGTAGTATTAAGCATAGATTGCCAGGTATTTCACACTACTGGAAAAAAAACCCATAAATTTAAGAAATCTGTAGTTACAAAACCTAAAATGGCCATTCCAATATCATTCATTCTTTCCAGTTCATTGTACTAAACCATAGGGAAAAAAAGTTTATTTTGATTGACATTTTCATATATTGTTAGCTTGGATAGCTCTAACGTAAATTTAACTCTGGCATTAACAGGAGTGAAAAATATATTAAACCTTCCATCCTGTTACATCAAATGTGTTTTTTTCATATATATATTATAGCTGTATCCTTTACAGAAATGCTGGTAGAATAGTCATATCTCAGTAATGATTTGAACAAGAAGTTGATACAGATTTTGAGAGAAATGCTTTAGAAACTGCATATGATATTGTATTTCAACAGCATGGAGGTTGAGCATAGCTTCATTTATTCTTAGCACAGGTGAGTGATTACATTGCTTGCGAAGAAAGAATAATTATGAGAGGAATAAGTCTTAAATTGTAATGGTGAAGTATTTTTGATCAAATTGCAAAGAAGTAACATAGAGGAGGATTGTTTTGAGAAATAACAGTGGTATCCTCTAATAACTGTTTCATGTTACTCAACTAAAACATTTTAGTGTTAGTCTGCTGTACTTACTGAAAGAGAGTGGTATACACTTAAATTTAATCTAACTACAACTGTGATGACAAAGTTCTTTGTTTGAATGGTTTTACATCAGATGGTTATGTCCCCTTGCCCTCTGGAATGATACAGAAAGCATTCTGCTTAAGATGTTGAGATTTAAGTAATCAAATTGACGTAAAAATTTTGAACATTGAGTGAAAGTTGGGGTGAGATTTAGTTACCATTGCAGTAAAAACCTGAACCTGTGTGTCTGGTTTGTGTTCCATGGGTAATGGACACCTGCAAATCCCTCTCAGTGAAGTGTGTTGGTGGGCTGGTGCCTGATGAGTTGGTTGTTCTTGCAGGTGGTACAAGATGTGCCATGTCACAGCAGGGGTTATGCAGCCGTAGTCATCAAACATAGCTGAAGTTTACCAAAGGCATACAAACAGTCTGGTGAAAGATCAACCTGCATTGATAGAGACAAAATGTCAAAGAATGCATGCGATCTGAATAGGTGTATAATATTGCAGGAATGACTCATTTTTAAGCTAAACTATGACTTTTTGAGTGTTCAGGTGTTTAAAAATAACAGTCCATTGAGCCTTACAACTCTAACAGATGAGCATAGACAACTTTTTATGACTAACACTTCATTTGTTAGCAAATTATCTTTCCAACTTGCTAGGTCAGCGTCTGCAATCACTGACGACTGTTTGAGGGAACTTTCTATTTTTTACAAAAAGGAATGTATATAAACACAGAGGGCCAATCTGGGCCAACTACTAGTTGGTTTACATCCCCTGAGACCTTCCTATGAACTCCATGTGGCAGGAACTTCTGCTGAAGTAGTGCATGAGTGAAATCTCAAGTTACTACTTTTTGGATCCACTGTTGAGTGAATGACAGCAAAAGGCAAACAATGCCAACAAGAGTAAAGTAAAAAAAAAGGATTCCACTGACTACCATTTTCTTTTGTCCATGTGTCTTCAATCAGGTTTAGACAAATGTAAGCATCATTTTTTCCTCACAAATTCACTTGTAGTGAGGCAGGTAGAGGCAAGCAGAATTTCAGAGCTGGGAGGACTCCTGAAATGTCTTTCAGGATACAAGATACCTTCTACTTACCAAGAGGTAAGCATACATATTGATTTAAGCATACATAATGGGAAAAATCAAGCAATGATTTAAAAAGCAGGACCCTACTGCTCTTGCCACCCTCATAAAATCATTAAGCAGTTCAAGGAGATTAAGTAAGTGGTGACTGTCCAAAAGCCAAAACCAGGCAGGTGATGTGGGTGGCTTTTTTTATTCATTTTTCTTGTGAAAACTACGACAATATGCTTAATGGAACAACAACAAAAAAAAATTGTTTCTTTGAAACAGCTGGTATAGATGAAAAATGGAGAAAAATTTAGAAATCAGAGACATTAGAGAAGATCAAAAACATCTGACCATGCTTCAGAAATAGTGAAAATATTCAGATGACAGAGATACGGCAAGACAGACATGGAAGATAAGTTTCTTCTGAACAGTTCTTTTTATACGAGGATGAAAAAAACCATTGGTGCACTTCCACATCCTTTTAGCAAACAAGCTTGTTATTCTGCTAGCAGAATAGAAGTTACACCTAAACACCAGGTAGGACTTGCACTAATAGCTTCTCTTTATCAAAGTGATGCTGATCATCCAAGTATCTTGAAGTGACTCTTAGAGTCGTAAAATCTTACAAGTTTTCCCCCAAACCTCCCATTAAATCTACTCTCTCTCTCCCAATATGAACAAGAAGAATCTGACATTTTATCAGTTGTCCAAAATGAATCTAATTAAGTATTAAGGCCTTCAGAAACAACGTCTTTGAGCAATGTGATCTAGTGGAAGGTGTTCCTAACCGTGGCAGGGAGTTGGAGCGAGATGATCTTTAAGGTCCCTTCCACCCCAAGCCTTTCTCTTATTCTGTGATGGTTGATATTTTATCGAAAGAGTTCCAAATTGTGTAGCGTAAGTATGAAGATTTATAGTTAATGTGATTACCAGGGTTAGGTGTAGGTGTGGACTATTGAGAGCTTGCCTCCTAGGTTTATGCATCTATTCTCATCCTGTGATTTTTTTCAGTCACAAACATAGAGGTCAGACAATGTAGCTGAAATTTCCTAAGGGATTTCTAATTGCTGCTTATAACAACTTGGAGATTTGAGCCTGAAACAGGCTGTGCCTCAACCTGATTTCCTTAATAAGGAAATCTTAATGCTTTTCAGTATCAGACTACAGCTTTGATTTCATTAATAGTATATCCCCATCTGACATCTTGGTTCTATTGTTTGCTTGATTACCCTCATGTCATCAGCATTTTATTAAATATTTTTTCTGGAAAGAACTTCTCTTAAGTGCACAATTCAATATATATAATTATCAAATAAATTACATTGCATAATTTTGTTGTATATTATGATATTTGAGAGTGAGACATTTTGCAAATAAAACTCTTTGCATTAAATAATAACATGGCTTGTGTTATTCCACTAGATTTGCAGTTCAACTATATAAACCACAGCTGTATAAGATGAACATAGCACTTCCACTTCCACAGCACTTTCTATGCAAGTTAGGTGGTTGTTTTTGTAAGGCATTATGATATGTAAAGAGGTGTCTGTTTCAGTATTCAGCCTTCGTGCTTAATTTTTTACTTTTATAGGCTTAAACCAGACCCTTTATATTGCTTTAATGTATTTTTTACATGCATTATAAGCACACCCACACATGCATCAGTTCAACATTCCAGCAAGGCAGCTGATTTTAAAAAAATGTTGTTAAACAAGTTGGAACTGGTTGGCACATATCTGAAGAAAGAAGTCAAATAAAACTGGCAACTAAAGAGAAAGGGAAGTTGATATTGGCACATCATCACAGAGGTCTCTAGGTAAAACATATGCAAAAGTCCTTAAAATGTAGTTCTACTTTGAAAAGTGGCTATGTAAAATGTCACCTTACTCAACAGATCTATTCCTTGTATGTACTCAGTGTTGCATCCGCTTGCCTCATAACAAAATACATATTTTTATTTCAATCTCTTTTCCTATTAACTCCACAGTATCAATGCAAACCTGGCTTGTATTTTGGCATTTGCGCTACCAAAGGTCAGTCACTTGACACAGTTTGCAAAGGACTATGCAAAGTACAACTGCTCCGTTGGATGAGCAGCAATAAAAGATCACACTTAAGCTGTCAAATTCCAGACTGAGTTTGAATTAGTGGTACCTTAAACTTCATGTATCCAATTTTGTGGTTTTTGATTTAAATTACCCCAGTCCTTTTGGTAGAAATGCTCAGATTGAAATGTCAGTTTCACTGGGCTAGTATTTTATGAAAGAGCATAGAAAATGAATTCTTGAAATTTAAGCTCATGATTGCAAAAGGATTAAATCTGTTCTGAAGAGAGCAGCATAGGAAGAAGGAGCCATTTGAAAAATACTTTCAGGTACAACTGTTAGAAGTACTGCCCATATTACAGCCTTGCTGTTCTTTTTTTAAGTTTTGTAGTGTTGACAGTAAGTTTTCAGTCTTATCCTTTTCCCTTAAGTGTAAAGCTACTTAGAAGACCTTTTTCTTCGTAATTATCATTTTGCAGGTTTCATTTTGTCAAGGCAAGTGGTTTTTTCCTATCTTTTTATCATGACAGACACTTAATTAGGCAAGCTGAAAATAAAATTATGCTTGATCACGTACTTCTTGAACCCCTGAACATAGTGCAGATACTCATTTGTGTATCTGCTTGTCTGTGTGCTTACTTAAGTTTCTTGCCCTTACTAGATGTAAAGTAGCATTGAAATATGCAAATAAATGAGAGATATCTATGTGTTAGTCAGAACTCTTAAAATCTGATTATCAGTGTTATTTGTAAATATGATTACCTGTCCTCTAGTCAACCTGAGTTTCTTTTGCAACTTTCATTTATTTTATCTGCCCTTGTATGGTAGTAGTTTCCTTTTAAACTATATGAAAGAAGATAAAAACATATCCAGAACTGACAGAGATATGAAGAATTTCAAGCTGGTAAACTGACTAAAGTATTTTTACAGCAGTTTGATAGGCTCAGAGCTTAAAACCTGAAGGTACAATACTGCATGAGTATCAATATCATTATTTTCAGTCCTGATCAGGAAATGGGATGTTGCAAGACTTTTGAATTGCTTGATGTGAATAGAAAAGGTTTGGGTATTTTATCACACAGAAATTTTTTTGAACAGTCTTAAGGTTTGTGGGCATTGACACACTGGCTGGCACAATCCTAACAGACTTAGCTGGAGTCACAGCCTGGGATCACAAAGGTGTTCGAAATTGCGTGGCTGAAGAAAGGCTGAAGAATTTATTTCGTGGTATTCTCAAAAAAGTCGAAACTTAACCAGAATTGCTGGGGTTTTTTTCTTGGTGTTGTAAATTTGTATGTTGTGGTGATGTGACAAGCACTGTTGTTCACATATTTCTGGTTTTTATTGTTGGGACTTGGAAGCGTTACTCATATTTGGCTCCGGGGGTGATTGTTTGAACAGATGAACTGAAAGCCTGTACTTCCACCAAGCCTGAGATGCTCTGCAGTGATGCACTGTGTTCTCAGCAGAGGACATCAGCTGAGCTCACAGTCAGCAGTTTGCTGGTGATCCAAGACTGCATTTCAGCAATGGAAGGAGCCATCTGCATGCAGAACACTGTTCTCAGATATGCCTTTTATCCTAGTTGACTTCCTTTTGCAGCTCAAAGAAGGTCTTCTAGTCTACGTATGTGTACTGAAAGAGGCCTCCACATATTCATCTCTCTTTCCTGCTCTTGTGATACAATAGCAGTTTGTTTGGGAAACTGTATGTATCAGGCTAAGTACTTTGGGATAAAAGTACGGGTTACTCATATACACAGTGCATACTTTAAATGTGTTGCCTGACCTGGCTTTCTGCTTATGTAGAGAATACCACAGGGGATTCATTACAGTCATAGGGTTTTTCTCCTCCTTTCAAACAGAAAAGTAAATCTGGTGAAAATTTTCTAATCTGGTGGTTGTTACCATGGCAACCTGAAATATGGTTTTCTGTGTTTGTACTATAAGCTGACTTGAGATGCTAACATTAGCTAAAGTACTTTGCTTTCATTTCCTTTTCGGTTTCTCTTCCAGCATTCCTGTGTCTAACACTTCTGTATGTTATCTCATTGTACCTCTGAGAAACTGAAGGGCCACACTTTGCCTGTATCTCAGATTGTTCAAATCATCAGGAATGGGGTCCATGAGTTACTAGTTACAAGTCATCATGTAGTGATTACATGAAATGCCACCTGAAATGCCATGTGTGTGTTACACAGATTGTAAAATTGAGTGATCTCATGATCCCTCTGAACCTTAAATCTGTGGACTGCATTCTTACTCTGTACATCAACATTTTAGGAGTTTTATGTATTCAGTTGAGTAATATTAAAAGTCTGGCATGTCATGTTTTGATAATGCTGGACTTTCATTGGTCTCAAAGAGAAAATGTCGCACACAGTTTTTGGGAGATTTTTATTTTTTCATTGTAAAGTGGGATCTGTCATGGCTGTGCCAAAAATCTGTTGATGTAATTTCTCTTGCCAGTGCTTTGAATCAGGGATGGGGGGGGGAAACTCAAAATAAAAACATATGTCATGGAATTTAGGATTTAGATCTAAATGCCAGTTTCTCATGTTGGCCATAGGCATTATTTGTCTGTAGAAAAGAATTTACACCCACTACTACTTTGAGTTACTGTGACATGCATATTTTTCAATCAAGATATCATATTAGCAGATAAAGAGTTATTCCTTATTTTTATGTCCATTTTATAGCCCTAGAAAGTGATTTGGCAAAACATTCCCCTGTAAAGACTCAGGGGTGATCATTATGTTCTTTTGGTTCATTATAAATGGATCATACTGATTTTTAGGCTACTTCCATCTCTTCCTTAAGAAAATAACCAAAACTGATATCATTTGAGCTGCACTAAAGTAGTTCTATTAATAATTACTGCAGATTTTTTTCTTCCAGTCTGATATTTGGAAGCTGGTTTCTGATTAATGCTTTTGGTTTTTTAAGAAAATGGCTTAAGCAGAAAGAGAGAATGGAACTGTGTTGGGTCCAAGTATGTAGCAGCTTAAGTAAAGCTTACAAAATTCTAAAATAATTGCCAGGTATTTAAATTGGAAAGTACCCATTGAACATAAAAATTTTAAAAAAAGAAAAAATAGTAGTCTGATACTATATTGTAGTTCTTGATAATATGCACAATTCTAATATTTCTATTAATGCTAGACTTGATGGTATAATTTTTTAGCTCTTTTTGATTTAATTCTGTCTGTTTCATTCAACATCTCATCAGGAATACTTATATACCATCCAGGATTGACTCCAAAAGTGTCGGAAGAAAGTCAGCTCTCTACTTAGATTTGATCTGTATTTTCATATGGTAGAGAGCCCAGATTATGTTCTTAATAATAAACTTGGCAATTTTTCCAATAGAAATGGGGGATGCCTTAAAAATATATATTATCATTATCAAAACTAAAGAAAGCTTTGAATCTTATAAAGCAGCTGCTGTGAGTCAGCCCTTAATTTGAAGGAAATTCAAATTGTGGTAGTAATATTCAGAGCTATAAGTCCTTTCATGTCAGCAGTGTTTTATGTCCTGAAACTATTTTTGCTTTGATATTATGGGCAGACAAGCTCTTTCAGTATGTGCGTACTCTTGTGTATATTAACTTTAACTTCTGCAGCTTCTTTCACTCTGTTCTCTGTTGATTCCCTTGACACTTTGTGAAGTTCCTATCTCATTCCCAGCTGCATTATTTAAATACAGGTCTCCTTTCTCCTTTCTTGCTTAAGTGCCCTAGGAGGTCTGGAGACTACTGATCTTACTTCCTGCCCACTCTCCAGATAAATCTATTCTACCACTGTTTTTCCATAGAATCAAGCAACAAATGTTAAATACATTATGTATTAAATGGGTTAATGTTTAGATGCTAATTAGGGCTACCATTATAGTTTCAAATTGAGACTTCAGCCTCTGCCTCTGCAAGATACAATACTTGGGGAAGGATTATGCTGTTACAGTTATATTTAATGAGCACACTAAGTACTGTGGATAGAATCACTATTGAATACTGGCAATTTTTATTAATGATAAAGTGGTATATCTTTCTGATAATGTTTTAATTGAAATGATTATTCATTATACTCTGAGATAAATACTGCTACTTTCACTTTTATTTCAGTATTCCTAATTATAACAAATAGCAGCAAATTACATGGAGTTTTATAGTCCATATTTTATTGGCTATTTTGCCATGCCATGTTGAGACTTTGAACTTTTCACCAGTTTGATTTTTATAGGATTCTTTACCATTCTAAAATGTTTCAATTTTTCTGAAACCTAGTGTTTTTATGCAAAGGTGAAGACTCATATTTTTGACTCCTACCATCTTTGTGTTAACTGGAGGCATTTTAGCTTTTTCAATCTGTTTTCAACTTACTTTTTAAGTGATTATATCTTAAGACTGACACTCTGAAAGTAAGTGGTGAACTTCTGGAAATTTTCATAGAGACACTCTGATGTTATTAATGGTCATGTATAAATTGTCTGGGTTTTCTTAAGCATTTTAGCTGGTCTTGTTCAGAAATGTTCTTAGATCTGCATCTTTGTCTTCATTATTTGGACCATGCTTGGAGTCACTTTCTTTTTAAAATAATTTCTCCACCCTGTTTTCCTCACTACAGTAATTTATATGGAGATACAGTATTGGATGAAGATTAAACCTTTTATTTCTGAGCAGACTTGAGATGTGTCTTGTTAGTTTTATTTACTGGTAGTGTCTGAATTTTGTTGCTGAAAAAATTAATCCAGAGAACATGTAAAATGTGAAGAGGAAATAGCTCTATGGAAAGGCCAAAGAAAGAAGAAAGACATTAATAAAATTGAAGGGAGGGGGGATTGCACAACTGATATGTGGTAAGCTTGTACTTTTAAGTAAGTAGAAATAGCAATAGCATGAAAGTGAATAATCCCTTTAGAGGCTGTCCAAAAGATGTTGACAATGTATGGAGATAATAAAAAAGTGGGAAGGATCAAATAGAAAGAATAATCTGGAAGAAAGTAAGATGGGCTTTCTGGAACACATAAAGATAGGTTTTAAATCTAGTAAATATAATTGAGAGTTATTAAAATGTAGATAAACAGAAGTCCTAACCTGTGTAGAGTTGTGGAGGAAGGGAATATAAAGACATTTGGCAGATATCATCAAAAAGAATGAAAACAAGCTAAAAGAAAATTTATTGAGAACTTCATTGAGGTTTTACTGCCTAATAATGGTAGGACGGTTGTACAGAAGGGTGACTCTCTTCATGGATCTAGAAATCCAAGCAAATAAATGTTCAAAGTATTAAACAGTATAGATAAGCAGACAAAAAAGTTGGAAACAAGAAGGGAGATTCACAATGTGCAGATGCTACATTAAAAATGAGAAAATTATAAAAACCTTGGAAGGAGTCTACGGTGCAGACTTCTAATGGACTTGAGTCTTAAAATTGATCTCTGGCTTTTCTGTAGTTAAAGGATGTATGTTATTACAACCCTCTGTGGCTTCTTCAGTTTCTAAGGAGGCTTCCTTCTTTAAGGGAGTTGGTCAGTTAATGTGATTCCAGTGCTCTGCACATTTGTTGATCTTCATGAGCTTTGGAAGTTTAATAAACTGGTGACACATCTCGTCTGCCAAATTACTGGGCAGACAGAGTCAGTCAAGTGAAGTCTCTTAGTGCATCAAGTTTCTCTTCTGCTGGAAAGAGAGAGAGAGAGACAACTAATTTGACTTAGATCCTTATCAAAGAACCTTTTTAAAGTGTTCAGGGATTGGCATTTCAAAGGGACGATTGGTTGATGTAAGTGGTGAAACGAAGCCGTGAGAATGTTGGTGTATCACCCCAAGGCACAGATACACAGTCCAATTGTATCTTCTATGTCAGAAAGTAGAAAAATGAATGAAAATCTTTAGGACCTATGGTAAATTGTGCTCTGGTGGAAAAAATAAAAAAATATATAACTATGGGTGTTTTAAAATCACCTTGTTCTTAGACATAAAATTTAAATAACTATTTCCTGAAGTGCTACGGAGAACTGACTCTAAAAAATAAATGTAACACATAAAATTTCCAGCTGAGCTAGTTTATGGGAAAATTAAGATGAAGCATGCAGGAATCTTCTACTCTTAAGCCAAAAGGTCATGTACCCACAATAAAGAAAAATTATGTTGTGGGAGAGGAGGAGAGAAATAAAGATACTTCATTGTACTGAAGCAAATATACACAATAATGTAATTAACATCATGGTAGGGCATGAAATATACCTCGTAAGTGAATGAAAGAACAGAATGATAGAAGATCCACACCAAGAAAAATTGTAATTGTTTGCAAAACAAATGTATATTTATGATAAATACACTGGTAGTCAGGTAATGCTTTGGTAGAATAACAGGTAGGCAATTAAAACAAGTAGAACAGGAAGTACCTTGCAAAGACAAACTAGAAACCAGTGTGAATAACTGCTCACATAAATCTCCAGGAGCAGAACTTGAGGCACTGTGCTTTGAGCTAGTGCAGGGTTGCATTCTTAGTTCAATGGTCTAGACAGCTGGAGGCCATTCGAGACTTCAGCCAATTACACAAATTAAGTATGAGACATAGGATGCAAACATTAAAGTTAATTATGAAAAGAAATCGATGAAGTAGATTGTATAGACAGAATTTCTTCATTGCGTCTCATAGTGTGGTTTTACTTCCAGCAAGCTATTCTATGGTTATTTTGCTTAATAGCACATCTAGTTTGATCTGCTGTCTGAAGGACAACAGGCTGCCCTTCTCAAATGTCTGGAAAGAAACTACTACAGTGAAGGTGTGAAGCAGATGCATGAATATTAGTTAGAAGTGTGAAGAGTAGACTCCAACCTTGCATGGCTACTTTGTCTGTTATTCTACAAAAGGACAGGTTTGCACTTCTTCAGAAGTCTGAGAATATCTGCAAGGTACCTTTCCAGCAGTTTTGTTAATTACATAGGTTAGGAATTTATAGCAGAAACTGAGAGAGCAAATAAACTTCTACATTGAAGCAGCACAAGATACTGAGATGGAGAGTAATTTAAGAAAGAAGGGTTACAAAATAATATCCTAAAGCAATTCCTCTAACTATTCTAAAATTGTACATATAAATTTTCTTGATCAGATGTGGTGGTGTTTTAAGATCTGATTCTATAATACAGTACTTTGTATATAGACTTCTGTAAAAGGTATCTTCATTTTTCCCATCATTATTTGCCACATCAGTGGCTTTTGTTGTAAGTCTGAACAGTCTATTTGAATTGACGGTTTAATTTAAAATATAATATGGGATTGTTATTTAAATGAAATGCAACAATTGGGGATTAATGTTAGATGAAAGTGAGTTTAAATGGAAATAATCTAACTGGATGTAATGAAAACATATTAAAAAGGGGAAAAAAGTTAATTAGGGTAACCAACATAAATTTATGAGAAGGCCAGCCAGCTTAGGATGTTGAGATGGCAAACAAAGAAAACTGAGTGGATGTTTATTTTGACTTCCAAAAAGAATGTTAGAAATTAATCACATCCAATACTGTTGGCTAAGGTCAGAAATCTTGTTGCCAATGTAATACGGTTTGTGAAATAGAAAACTTGCCTTATAATGTTAAGCAAACCATAGCAATAGAATATAACAATTATTTTAATAGTCAGAAATTACTAGTACTTACTGTAGGGAACGATTGTGGGTCATCTAACTTATAAACATACAAAAGTTTCCATTATTGCATCACTGTGGTTATGAATTCAGGAAATGAAAATGATATGATTTATAAAGTAAAGTTACTTGGCTGTGCTGTACTTCATATGTTTGTTTTAGCATTCAAACAGACTTTTAGTACTGTTCATTCAGTGGACAAATTAAATTTCAAGTGTTCCTTTCCTGCAAAACGTTCCCCCAGGGAGTTTGAAGAAGTTCTTCTCTCTTAGGGGAACTCTCCTGGCATCAAAATCCAACAGGAATAGAGAGCTGCAGGCTTGTTGCTGTCATAATCCTATCAACACGAGCTTTTTTCTTTTAAGATGGTCTCAGCAGTCTGTCACTGTATTTTGGAGGACTGGTTGATGCACAAAAGTAAGTTGGTTGGCAGAAGCTCAGTCAAAAGAAAAGAAAGAAAATACTGGTTCTAGTTTAAGGGAAACTACCAGAAAATTTGGTGGAAGTATTCATGAGCTACAAATCCGGCTAGATTTCTAGCTGTTGGCAATGATCAAGTAGATCAATGGCCAAAAAAACATTTTTCCATCTGTATTTTTATAGAAGACTGAGTGTAGAGCACTGTAGTGCAGACTTCTGTCTCCTTGTGATTAGATGTTTGCAACATGAATTTTATTGAACTGCATTTTAACCTACCTTCATAACCCAAAGCTGGTAAGGAACATGGTAAGCTGCTTATTTAAGTGTATCTATCTCCAACAACTCCTTTAATTTAATACAACAAGTGGGGTTTTCTTGTCACTGTGTGGCTCTGGAAACTGGGATGTGGAAAAAAAAATCAACAAATATCCTGAGACTCATGATAAAATCGTAAGTTAATAATGCTGATGGTGTTCTTGGAGTGGTATTTAAAATATTGACTTTGGCCTATGGAACACCTGAAGGCTTGGAACTTGTCTAGGCAGTTTGTTCTAGCAGTGAGCAACAGGGGAGCTCAAACAAAAGATCCCCATTTAAATGAAAGCAGCAACTGGCAATGATCCATCAATATTGCAGTGCAATTTTCTCATTGCCCCTATTTTTATCTTACTAAGTTTATTGCAGGAATTAGAAGAGCTTGTAGAGATTTTGTGGATTTTGGATTTATTTTCCTACAGACACACTGAGACTTGTATGCCATTAGCAATGCTGAATCTGCCTTCAATCTGGAAATGCAGGAAATTTCTCCAGATTGAAAACTTTTGATTACCCATTTGCTAATACTCATATTTTTTCATATATTTATTTTGCAAATAAAAATTAAAATCTTAGCTTCAGTCCAGGAAGTTTTAAAACCAGCTTTTATTTAATGTGTTATTGTGATCTGTAGAGCATACACTGTGGTTGAATGGAACCTCAGCTCAGGAAATTTGTTCTTGTTACCAAACTGAACATTTAGTATGAAATAGATACCTAGCAAAAAGTGCTTGAACATTCAAATAAATGTCACTTGAATTCAGCTAAAAAATAACATGTGTTACCTGATACAAATGTTGGAAAACATGAATAAAATAGCCATTTAAAATGTAATTTTTTGCTAATGACTTTGAAAGAAACTATAAAGAAATAATTACTTGTAACTGTAAATCATCTCAGCTTATGAGGGTAGTTGACATTGCTCTTCCCTCACACATTGAAAGGGATGCATAACAGTGAGTAAGTCCCTTCAAAATCCATAATATGTCCTTCAAGTCCTGTAACAATGCATCTGGGTAATGTTCTGTAAGTCTTCACAGACCTGGAAAGTCTCTTCACCTTTGTGCTTGAGATTCAGACTGCACACTCCAAAAAACGTGTGCTAGAGCAAAGCACTCGTGTGCTGTCTTGCATAGCCTGTCACAGTGTGACACCAAATTTGCTAATAATAAAAGGAATTGTAGGTAGCAAGCAAGAAACAGTTCAATCCCACTGTGTCAAGAGGCAAGAAATCCTTGGAAAGCGTAGAGACTCTCCAGCTTCATTAGACATTCATTATGTAAGGACTTGCATGAAGTAGAAGAGCTATAAGGTGTGGTTAAGTTACACTTAAAGGATACAGGCTTGTTTGTGGTGGTATTTAATTTGCTGACTGCTTGTAGTCAAACAGAATTTTGCTTATTGCTTCTACTCTTGGCAATAAATTAAATATTGAAATCAACAACTTGTTACTACTTATATCTTTCATGAACAGCTATGTAAGTGACAGGCAGACATTGCTTCTGGGTGAGAGTGGGAGGACAGAAAATAGCTCACTGTTGCAGTATGTAGAAAAGGAATCCAAAAGAGATTTGAAGATCTAGGCTATATGCTAGCCACAGCTTTTTTTCTTTTTTCTTTTTTTTTTAAATCTGAGAGGTTAGAAAATGAAGAATACCACTTCAGAATATTATTTAACTTAGTGTGCAATCATGATAAGATGAAACATTGCCAAGACAAAGTGATATGTGGTTTGTAACATTGGCGTTCCTGTATTTTCCCTGGTGCTTCAACTTTGGCTTGAGACAGCAGGACTTTCTTGGGCAATGGTGACAGCAAAATTGGTTTTGTATACCAAAGACTTAAACAGCCATTCCTCATTCAGCCAAAGAAAGCATTGACTTTATGGCTCCAAATACTTTCTGATGGGTTTTGCCCCCATTTCTAACAGATCTTGAGCCTGTTTTTCAGAGTCAATGTAAAGAGTATCTGATTTGAGATACAGCAAAATCACTTGCTGTTAATTAGGATAAGAAGCTGTCTCTCTTATGGCAACAAGTAAATAAACCAGAAATTACTGTCACCTGTAAGTGAACACGAGGAAGATTTTTAATGGAATGGGATCTTAAATATGTGGGAGTTAAATATAGAAGTAGTTTTGCTTGCTCCAGGAAGTGTTTGGTGGGCTGAGGGAAAAGACAGTTGCAATGGCATATGACCTTGCTACAGGTCAGTTCATTCACAATCAGTCCATGCCCACTTAGCCTTCTGCAAACACAAAATATTCTAAATTATGTTAGTTCTTAGAGGATGTAAACTGTCGTGAATTTGTCTTGGGCCCGGGTAAGCTGTCAGCATGATGCTTGGAAATATAATAACTCTTTGTTCCACAGTGACTTGTTGCTGTGTCAAAGCTTCTGCAATTTTTAAAACTAGACCAGATATCTTGCTTAAAGTTTGGTTCTAGTTCAAACAGTAATAGCTGTGATTTGTACAGAAACTCTGTGGATTGTCTCTAAGACCAGAAATTGTCATAACTGATGTAACTGTCAGTCTGTCAAATCAGTGATTGACATAACTGTTCTTTCTAGCTCAGTTACTTTTCCTGCTGCAAGAATTTTAAGGCCAAGTCTAGTTAACATTCTACACTGAAGTTTTTAAGATAATTTTACTGTTGACTATGCAAGACTTAGTTTTACAGCACATATGTTTACATTATAAAACCTCTTTCTCTGAGTATTAATGAGTAAATGTACCCCTTCTCAAAAACAGAAGTAGGTACCAGAAAAAGCCAAACCTCCCCCCCAGTTCGCTTGTAAGAAATAGATTTCTGCATGATTACATGTCCTAGTATTTTTAACCCTGAAGCAATACAAAATGTTAAATTGAAATTGAAGCAGTAAATCTTTCCTTAGAAAGATGCACACAGTACTGTCTGCATCATTACTGAAACCATTTTACTTTGAAGCACAGAAGGAACACTTAATTTTTATTTACTGTTATGAAGGAAACTCTTTCATTACAGGGGAAAAAAGGCTGACAAATATGAAAATATGACTGTGATTTGGGCAGAGTTCCAGAGATGGGAGAGAGTGATGCTTTTATCTTCAGAGGGTCTTTGACTGCTGCATTTATTCCATTAATAACTCCAGTATGGCTAATGTCATACTTTGTACATTTTTCTCTGTGTCTGGCCTTTGTATAAACTGCAAGGGAAGATATTTTGATGTTTAACTCTGCTAGGAAAAATGGTGCAGTAATACGCTGTGTCTCATTTCCCTGGATTGCATGGGACACTATACTGAAGTTCTGTTTTGACAAATGCGCATTTTTCATACTTTTCTTCTTCCCAATTTGAATTTTAAACCCTTTGTATTAAAAATCTATTTGAATAAAAATCATTGCAAGTTATATATACTTATGAATAGTTTCTTCTGTAGTTTCAGATGAAGGCTGCAGTGAAATTATGTGACCAGACAAAACTGTGGGGCAGTCTGAAGGAATGACTAGATCCTACCCACGTATAAAAGAAACTGAGTAATTAAAGCACTTAACTGTGACCTTCAGTAAAGCTTTTGTGCTTTGTGATCAAAATTATTGACTACACATGTGCACTCATTCTATTCTTATGCAGTATTTATTATTAGATGTAGGTTTGACTGTTGAATGCACAGATGTAATACACAAATGCACTGTAGAACTTATTTAGGTCTTTCTTGTCTTAACTTCTGCCAAATGGATGAATGGAGGATGTCTGTGGATATACATATATGCTGAATAAAATAATAATGACTTGTAAATTAATTTTAAAAAACAGGTGAAGAAAAAAATCTGTCAGCAAAAATTATTTTATATTATCTACTTTAGTTGAAGTAAAAAGATTCCATATATGCACACTAATTTATGTGTACTGGAGGAAAATAAATCATAGGACCTGAAACTTCCATGTCATTGGCCATGCCAGGATTTTGGAGTGCTCTGCAGATGTTAATGTGAAAATATAGCCTACCTAACCCTGCCTTCCAAAAACAAAGATAAATGAGATCTCTGTGTAACTCAATGAACAGTCTGATCTCATTGCATTGATCCTCAGCCATGTGCTTCCTGGTAATACAAAGCCTTTGGAAAGGAGATTGCTGAAACATGCCACTATCTCCTTCTAGTACATGAAAAGCTGTTCTGGTCAACTCAAGACTGTATATTTAGGGCTTATTATCTCATACCACTTTCAACAGAAGTGTGTTCTTCATAGGTTCTAATAAAAAGTTTCTCTGTAAGCCTTCAACTTTTCAGATAATTTGATGAATATAAGTAATTTTGCCTTCTGAAAGGTTGATCAAAGTGTTACCTACATAGTCCAGACAAGGAAGTTCAGTTTCTATTTGCCTCTTCTGGAAACAGGATAACCAGGCAAAATTTACTTGTCCAAAACGTTTGACAGTGGTACAGCAATGGGTAGGTCTACAGAATTAATGGCAAGTATTTTAAAATGGGGAGTACTGAGTAATTCCGTACTAGAAGGGTGCTCTTGAAAAACTAAGGTGGTCATTTCTAATAATTTGTAACTTTTTATTTCAAAAGTGTATTTTCTAATATAATAAGATCTTATTTTCGGCAGATATCTCTTTATGGCATGATTTCTGAAGGAAAAAATGCTTGTAAATCACAAAATCCGAGATTTGAAGCTGTGCTGAAAAAGCCACATGAAAATTATAGGAATAGTTAAGAAGGCATGAAGATATGTGAGGGAAACTGTATGAAATCTTTACATCATTTTAAGACTGTATGATAACAGGACTTTTGCTCAACCACCTATTTTGATGGATACTTTTTGGTTTGTTCTATTGATGCATAAAATTAGCGTGCAAAAAATTCAGTAATGTCAGAGATCCATTAATCCATCAATACTTGCCCTCATGCTACTGGACATCTCTATCAGTCAGAATTTTTCAATGTCCTTATGATTTTATGCCCAAACGCCAAACAAAGCTAGGAAAAACTAGAACCCAGAGGCCATGGTCAGGGAACGTGGTGAGCAATCCTGTGCTTCAGTCTTGCAATGATACCTCCTGCAAAGTGAGCCTCTGACTCCTTACTGAGATCCTATGTAAAACCACACGACTTTGCCTTTTTTTTTAATACTTAATGTTTATAATCTGATTGATTCTCAAGCTTGTTGTTGATGAAAACAAGATAAGATTTAGTCTAGATTCTCACATAATGCTTTTCATAAATTCAGTTTACTTCTGTTATCCATCACGTGAAAATAATCCTCCTGTAACTGACCCAGGGCTGACTGCTAAGAAACCTAATAGCAGTCTGTAAATTTTAAAAGGTTGTGTTTTCCTCTTTTTTTATATACCCAAAGCAAGAGGAAAAACAACCAGGAAGTTTGGGAGGTCTGAGTTTTGCTGACTGCCAAGTCAGCACTGTATTGTCTGCATGAGTTCCTCCACTTTAGTTTGTAGCTCACCTGTGGATATCTTTTGGTAGTTTTGAGTGATCTTAAAACTATTTATGGACTTTCATACTATGTTGAATATCCTGCATTCAAATAACCTCTGAAAGTCTAGTCCAACAGGCGACTATACAGAGTACCGGGTTAAAACATGTATTACTACTACTACTACTACTACTACTACTACTACTATTATTATTATTATTATTATTATTATTATTATTATTATTATTATTATTATTATTACTACTACTACTACTACTACTGGTTTTTAATAAAGTAATGTTAATAATATAAACCAGAATGCTATGTCATAGCAACCTAAAAGCTGCCATGTGCATCATATAGTAGCCTAATTACTAGTGGTTTATACCTGAGTAATGTTCCCTGCATCTCTGCTGAAGTACTCATAAATGAGCTGCACCCTATTGGCTCAGACTTGCAATCCTTCCCTGAAGTGCAGGGATTTTTACACTATTGATGTTTCAGCCTCACACTCCTTTTAAAATTTCTATAATTAATATATCTTGATAGAAATCTGCAATTGGTGTCCAAGAGTTAGTATTTTTGCTAATGATTTTCTATCTCTTTTTAACTTTCATTTCATTACATACCATTGGTTGGCTCCCTTGTTTAAAAAAAACAGACCTTTAATTCCATTCCGTTCTTCCATGTTGTGCTTTATTTTTTCTGATCAAATTTGGAAGATCAAAGTCACAAACTCTGATTTCCAGCTACTTGTCTTATGCTGATAGTTTTCCTTATTTGTATTAGATCATGAGAGGTGTGTAGCCCCACAAGGACATTTGCTATGTGGTGTTGCTGTAGTATTGCAAGTTTTTTTCCCTTTTAAACGAATTCTGTTTTGTTTTAATCAAAACCACGCTCCCCTTTTACCATCTAAATAAAATCATCTTGCTCAAAAATAATTGGGTTTTTGAATCTGATTTTATAAGGATTGCTTTACATTTGCATTCAAATATTATATAGGGAATTTTGTTGTATTTTCTTGCTTAAGGACGTTGATGTTTGATGCCATTGAGTAAGAAAAACACTCTGGGGTGTTTTGCTCTCGGAATGTGTGTTTTTATGTGCTGTCACATCTCAAAACTTCTGTAACTGTCTTAGATACTTCAGCATAATTTCGTGTATCAGAAAGTATGGGGCATTCTTTTTTTTAATAGAAATGTCTCATCTTGGGCTTAAATTATGGCAAAGATGCCTTCTGATAATGGAAATAATTTAAATAATTATTCCAAACAATTTATTGTTTTAAAATATTATTAAAACTTTTCTTAATATAGGTTGAATATGGGTGTTTTGATTTGCAGGACAATACAAACACAGGTATACTGAGTTTCTCTTAGTGAAGTATGAATATATAGACTGCATGAATAACAGGTTCATGCAGTTCCCTGTGCATCAGCTTCCCCAGTCAATTCATCACTCTGAAGTTTGTTTCAGTTTATATATAAAAGGTCTAGCTATGATACACAGAATGGAAATAGATTATGTTTTGGATAAAAAGCTTTGTTGTGGAACTGCAAGACCCAAACTGCTGCACTGACTCACACCAAAGGGTCATTTTTTCCAGTGCTCCCTTGTGACTCTGGTTGGCTTGGAGTACCATTAAACTAGTGTGGGTACACAGTGTTGCTTCACCCATCATCCTATCCTGGTTTCCTGTGATCTTTAGGTAGTTTCTAATCATGCAGTGTTACATTCATACCTTTCCACCTAAAAGAATGCTGCTTCCATGAATTTCTCAAATTAATTGTTGAATGTATTTATGCTTCTGGCATCCGTAGCATTCTGTGTCAGCGAGTTTCACAGTTTGGTTGTATTTTTTGTGTGGGAAATCCTTTTAAAGGACCCATGTTCATGAGTAGGTAGATTTTTTTCATTGATGGAAATTTAGACACCAAAAATACTAACTGTGGAGACAAAATTTACAACATGCAGTCTTGTTTAACTAGGTCAGTCTGATGTGGTTGTATTTCATTTTAGATGTCTGATTTCCCTTCGTTGAGCTTTATCCATTTGTTACACATTGTGTATGGCTTGTGTAAGACAAAACAGATATAGTGAAAACACTGAAGTTTCTCCTCCATAAATTATGTTTTGAAGTAAATTTTCTCCTAATAAAATGTTTTGTAATTCCAGTTACAAATAAGAATCAAAAATAATGCTAAGCACCAAACACTCATCCTGTTACATTTTTTGGCAGATGAAAGTGAAGCAAATGCTCAAGTATGTGGGCTATCCTAAAAATGGCATTTTATTAGGACTACTACAAACATTTTACGTGTCTTTTGATACAAGAGTGTATGAAGTCATTTATTACTCTGTACATATGTGTAACTTGCTGTTATGTATAATATGACATTTGTGGGTGAAAAAGGAAATTGTAGGAGGGAGAGAATTTTCCCTCTCAGCTCCATGAGAAGTTGTTTTTATGTAGATAGATGCACATTTGCATATGAAGGAGAAAAACACTCTCCTTCCTAAAGTGAAGGCATTTTGTTTTTCTAATATATAGATAAATGTAAAGAAAAAAGTCCAAGAACAGGCCTACTGCAGCTACATTATTATTGTTTTTAAGAGGGAAATATTGCTGCCTTTATATTCTCTTCCATCCTGCTGCAATTTCATTTGATTACAGAATCATGTTTAGTCAGGCATAGATGGTTGTTGGTGGATGATTTTAGTGGCCATTATTGCCACATTGAACAGAATTTCTCTCTTTCGTGGAAATGACTTCTCTCTCTTCTGGTTGTTCAATGACTTATTTTGAGAAACAGTTAATTTGCTTTTTTGGAGCCTGTACTAAGGTTCTGCCCTGTGTGCATGGCTTCCAGTAAGTACATGAGATAGGATCTTGCTGGTATGTGGGAGAGAGGGCTTATGCTTCAGACACATTCCCTCTGTAAGTTTCTATTTCTCTGCTAATCTTTTTCATCAACAACAAATGACAGTGACGAAATTAACTGAAGTCTGTGTAGACCTGTGTATAGGTGACTTTTGTGCAATAATTTTTTTAATTTGTAATTGTTGATTTTACATTTTCAGTTGGTAGCATGTAGGATGATGTGGTCTTCCTTTTGAGCATGCTATGGTTTGTGTTCAGTGTGAGCTGCATTCTTTTTGCACTTTGTAATAGATAACACTTACGTTAGTTTGATGTATAATTCTGTTTTATTTTTAGTTTTTGTGTGGATGCATTTCATCTGTGGCCATCTATGGAAATGTTTTCTCTGCCCAAATGATTTACAATCATCTTCCCCAAAAATGATTCAAAATTGTGTACAACAAAGATTATCGGTGCTATTTCTTTCTGTTTCCATGTTAAAACCAGCTGTAGAAAATACATTTGGAGGTGGTTTTCTAGCTACTGTGATTTGGTTTCATGTAGCTATAGTGCTGCAGTTCCATATTGCTGTAAACCACAAAGTCACCATATGATTTTGTGTGCTTCTCTTGGCTGTTTCACTGGAATAAAATAATGATTAATTTTAATTTTCTCATTGACAAAATTTTGAAGCAAGTCAGCCTAACCTCAAGTTACGTTACGTAATTTATATTTGGGTACTTCAACAAATGGTGGGATGTTCAAATTCTGAAACCCTGAGCTTTGCAAGTTCTCAACACCTCTAAAAACTAAGTCAACATTCAAAGTTAGGATTCAAATCTGGGTTAAGAATGTAATGGCAGGCATCCCATTTGACAAATCGAGCCTAAATTAATTTCTGATTATTTTTGGCATTCTGTATTGGTGAAATATTAATGTCAATCATGTGATATTGTGCTCCTGATATTGTTGGCTGTTGAACTTCCTTCTACAGATTCTTCTGTAGTGTCTTTGTGAAAGATGTGCTTCACAGAGCTTAGTATCAAGTGTGGACAGCCAAAAATGGGCCATCAGGCACTCTGAAACACATGCAGATATTTCTGTGGTAAGGCAAAAGAGTAAGATTCAGCAAGGGCTCTTTTAGGAATGAGCCATTAATAATATTTATTAGTGTTTAAGCCTTGATTCAGCAAAACTTTTAAGCAAGGACTTATTTTTAAAGTTGATAATGGTCCTATCTCTGGTCCTTACTATCTTCTATTCTTTTTATGTACTAATGGTACATTTTAAATATTTGAAGTTCAGCATGAGCTTAAAATCCATACTGTGTATGGAAATTTTATTTAGTGTTCTATTTAATCCTGGTCTTTGCTTTGCGATCCTTTAAGGAATGAATAGGATCCAGTTGGGAGGATGTACAAGGCAATGCACAAAGAATTATGTGGTTACAGTAATTGAAGACTTCTCTATCTGACTGCCTTTATCATAGAATTTTTTTGTCTAATGCCAAATAGGTCACTGAAGCCTAGTGGTTTTAGTGGTTCCTTATTGTGTTTTCTCTCATTTCTCTTCTCTTGATTCCCAGCTTGAGACAACTTTTCTATGGTAAATACTGACCATCAAAGACTCAGTGGGCACTTTGGCTGTGGAAAGTGCTGTAAAATGCTCTGAACTTTGGCAAGTCAGACAATGAATGTCTGGATCTTGAAATGAATAAAAATGTTGGTCTTTATTTCTGTAAATCAGCTTTTTGCAATGATTAATTTGTTCGTTCACAGCTGGTATTCTTTTAATGACCTTTCTATGTATGTTCATCTGTGTTTTGTTGTTTTTGGTTTTTTCTATGCAGATCATCTAAATGAGCCTCCTGAACTAGTAGTTAAAAACAGAGTGGTCTTGCATACTAGATCTGGAGGAATTTCCATGGGGATATTCCCATCAGAAAAAACCAAGTCTCTTCAGGATGACACTTCTCTCTTTTTCCTTAAGAGCTCTTTATTCTCAATTGGGGGATTTTGCACTCCTTCATACTGCTGTTGCATGAGCAGTCTGTAAGCAAGCATAACCTGGCAGAGTTTCACATGTGAATGGTTACAGCTGAATTTGTAGTTGCCCTCACAGGGAGCAGGAGAGGACACGGTGTTTATGAACAGTTGTTCCTTCGGTGGTGATAGTTACTGAGACTCAGCAGTCATTTTCACAATATCTCTCTTGGAGCATCAGGGCTTTTAAAACAGAAAATGAGCTCCTTTGTGCTTGAGATGCCTGCCTGGAGATACAGAAAGCCAGTATCCAGAAATAATTGCTTGGGTAGCACAATAGCTGTCTGTTTTTATTCTGCCTGAGTTGTGCTCTACCTTTCTGCATGCCTCAGTAGTCCTGGCGTGGAGAAAGTATCACCCTGCTTCCGCAGTAGGAGAAACAGGAAGAGACACCAGCTCAGCAAGCAGATTAGCAGTGGTTCCATTGCCTACAAGTTCCTTACTGTGTGACCCGTGGAATCTATTTGGTTTCTAAGTACATTACACTTTTTTCATCAGCACCAGACTATTTTTACCTTTGAAAGGAGAAGGTTGTTGTCAGTAAAGAGCCATGTAACTTGTAGTGTTAAAGAGCTACAGATCTCTTGGGTGGAAGGTCTCGTTGTCTGAAGGTAAAATTTCCACTGTGTTTTTCTCCTTAGAAAGGAGTATTTGTCCCAGATGTCCCACCTTTCCTGAAATTTGTGTACAGATTAGCTAGGAAAGCATCAAGTCTTCATCTTTCCTACAAATCACCTTTGCTATAGCTATTAAGGAAACATCTGTCAACAGCAAAAGGCTCTGACAAGCAGCCAGCAAAGTTGTGACTGGTTTTTAAAGTACTTTTATGTTTGAAACTGCTGGAACACCTTTCAGAAGTAAAAAAGCACTACTGAAAGTAATTTGTAATTTGCAATGGAGGTGTACAGAGCACGGTGACTTCACAGACTTTAGATTTATTACTTGTCTTGATGCTACCAATCACCTTCCTTCTGTCATTTAGCAGACATCACAGTTGCTTGGGGAAATAATTTCCTTGGGGTTTTTTCCTGCCTCCTTTTTCTGGTTCTTAAGCCATCATTATTACTATGCTGTATTGAAATCAGTCTTGCTGTGATGTTCCAGAATTTCATATTGACTTTTAAAATATTTTTCAAAGTAGGGAAACAAGGTGTTTCACTGCTCCTGTACTTCAATTAAAGTATCTCAAACTTTGTTTAATATCGTACCAAGGTTTTATGGAACTAATGTTTATATTTGTAATTGGAAAAAAAAATTAATGTTTATGGTACTAATTAGGTGTTGCTTTATGTAGGAGGCTCTCCATGCATTTTTCATACTGCTGTCAGTGGATTATTATCAGAGTAAAGCTGTGGTGAACAACAAAGAATAACAGCTAGGAAAGACAATGCTATTTAACTTAATATAGCTGTCTTTCTGTAAGAAGATTTCACATCTCAGTTGCTTCCAAATAAGGTATCAATAGGAAAGTTCCTCTGTTGACTTCAGGTGGTACCTGAATCTTTTTCAAGCAAATGGTTTTGAGACTATTTTAGGAGTTGTTTGGACTTTTTGCAGTTAGGTTAATTTCGGTGTCTTCTTAGTTTGTGTGTTTAGGGAGAGAATGAGGAGAGCATAAGTGAAGCTCAGTACAAAAACATCTTTCTTACTATGGTTTAATTGTCAAAATAAGTTCTACTACATAGTAAGCAGGAAACAAACAAACCCCCCCCATATATTATAATTCCATCTGAATTCTTCTGCTGTGGAGTTGATTAATTTTTATTATTCAAGGTTTTTCTGTCTCTGGCAGCAACATCTCCCCCTCCCTGTATCATTTTTATAGTGAACTTGTGAAGTCAACTAACTATGTGTGCATGCTTTACTGACCTAGAATGGATTAATCAAATCACTAAAATAAACAGTGTTTTTGCACAGCAAGGTGTTAGGACCCTAGATATAGTTCTAAGAGGTCCTCAAGAAATGCAGAGAAAATGTGATACCCCTACAGCACTTGCTGTAATTTCATGAAGCATCATTTAAGAAATAAGCATGTTAAGAAAAACAAGTCGTCCAGTGTTAAACTGAATTGCATATCTGTTCTCATTGAGTGTCCTGAAGTTTCACTTCAGTCTGCTGCAAAAAGGCATTTATTTGTCATAGCTGTCTGCCAGAACACATTGAAAATAGGCTTGGTGGAGTGGCTTTAAGAGGGTGAATTAGTTCTGTGTATGGCAGCAGCAGGTTGGCCCAGCGGACTTCTGACCCAGAAGGATCCTGAGTCACTGCAATCTGTTCTGTGGGAGATGGAAGGCAGTATGACCTGGCTGTTGGACATGTTTTCAGCAGTCGTGAGAAAACAGCCTGTGGGCTAAGTGATGCTATGGTTCTCCATGCTATTCCTGGCCTTGTGGGCTGTGGTGCTGCAGCAGATGGTTCTTGTCCAGTTGGGTGGATTTGAAAGATCAGAACAAGGTAAGCACAGGAAAGGCACTTGACTGGGGGGAGAGGGGAAAAAATGAAGAGGGATAAACAAGCCATGTTTATTTTCTCTTTTTTCTTTGAAGTTTTTGCTTTCTATCTTTAAATTTTGTATAAATATATATAAATATCTTAACATATTAGTGGGCCCCATTTTAGTGGGCGAGGAGGACAACAAATGTTTCCATAATCAGCTAAAGTTCTGACTTTCTGTTAGTATTTACTTGGAGAATCTTCAGTTGTGTTCATTAACTCTACATCCACAAACTTCTCAAATGTGTTGGTAGCTAAAATGAATTAATATTAGCTTTGTAGTGCCACTAAACTTAAATTGGGAAGCAAAAAAAAAAGAGTCTGGAACTTCTTAACATCCTTGGTTTTCTAAATACAGTCTTTTTGGTATTTAAAGACAAGACTTTCTACAACCATAAAATCTGGCTTCTCAGGACTTGAGTGTTTTAGGAAACATAAAATTTAACTTCAGTATTACTCTATATTCATTTTATATTCTGTCATGAAGAAAGTAGTATTTTATTCCTGAGACTTGCTATGAAATTCTTGACTAATGGGCCATATGTACTTCAGAATATTACTTTTTGCAGCCACTAACAGAGAGGTAGTTCTGCCTTGAAGCGGTCATCTTCTGGGCTGTGCAAATTTGCTGTGTATCAAACAGCTATTTTTACGTTATTTAAACAGAGTTTGGTGGGGTGGTTATGTTTTGAGTGTTTTAGATTGGAATTTTAATGTGGGAATTCTAGCTTCCCGGCAGTGCTTGCTATGTAGGTATGGATATTGATAGCCTGGAAATATTTGGTTTTGATTCCTTTAGAAAATCTACACATTCTGGAGAATATCAGCTTGATAAACACAGATAAGAACTACTAGACAGTTTTGGGGGGAGGGTTGGGTTTTCCTTTCGTGGTTTTTTTTTTTGTGCTTTTTCAGTTGTTCGTTGGTCGATTGGGTTTTTTTATTATTATTACTCTACTGTCTAGAGTATAAGTACTGTCTGCCAGCACTGTGCATCTGACACAAGGCAGTTACATAGCTGTATGCATTTAAATGGTACTCTATTACTAGTCTGCTGCCAGGCACTCATAAAAATATATAAACCCTCTGATCAAATTTTGTTATTTTTCTCATTTTCTTTTTAGACAGTTTGTGGTTCCACAAGATTCCTTAATTCCCAGTCATGATGCACTGTTAATGGGCTCTAGCATCTCATCCTCTTGGCTTCATGCCAAGCGAAGTCTCAGGTATCATTTGAACAACTAAATGTGTGACATATATATAGCACTGGAACTCCTAATATAGCCATTAAGATGAGGAAATGGCAAAAATTTGTTTGACATACTGCAATTCTTTATGCATAAATTTACCCATAAAAATAAGAGATAGATATGCTAAGAAAAATATGATTTGAATAAACTTAGTTTTACTCTGTTTTAAATCCACTGAGTCAAACTTACGTGAAAGGGAAAAAAATGTAACACTTAATGTGGACATAGCATACTTATGCAAAAAAGCTGAGACATGTAGATGAGAAAGCTTACTGTGTTTACAATGAAAAATTTATTTTATTAGTAAACACTGGAAAAGAACTTAGTAAAAAATCCTAATTTTTTCATAATTCTAATTTACTATAATCTGTTGCTTCCCAGCATTTGATCTGGACAAGCTCGAGAAGTGGGCCTGGGTGAATATCAGGACACTCCCTGGTACCAACATGGGCTGGGGATGAACAGACTGAGAGCAGCCCTGGAGAGAAGGACCTGGGGGTGCTGGGGGGTGAGAGGCTGTGAGAGACAGCCCACCATGGGCACTCAGAGCCCAGAGGGCCAAACGTGTCCTGGGCTGCATCCAGAGCAGTGTGGGCAGCAGGGCAGGGAGGGGATTCTGCCCCTCTGCTGTGCCCTCATGAGATCCCACCTGGAGCTCTGCGTCCAGCTCTGGGATCCTCAGCTTAAGGACACCAGCTTGTTAGAGAGGGTCCAGAGGAGGCCACTCAGATGACTGGAGGGCTGGAGCATATCTATTATGTGAAAAGTTAAAAGAATTGGGATTTTCCAGTCTGGAAATGAGAAATCTTTGAGGCCACCAAATTGTGTCCTTTCAGTACCTGAAGGGAGCCTAAGAAAGGTGGAGAGGAAAATGTTACAAGGTCAAGTAGTGAAAGGATAAGAAGGAATGACTTTAAAGTGAAAATATAATAGGTTTATATTAGGTATTAGGAAGAAATTCTTTACTGTGAGGGTGGTGAAGCACTGCAACAGGTTGCTCAGACAAGTTGTAAATGATTCAGAAATGTTCAAGGCCAGGTTGGATGGAGTTCTGAGGCACCTGGTCTAGTGGGGAGCATCCCTCCCCAAGGCAGGGGTGGCAGGGATCTTTCTGGTGCTTTCTAGCCCAGGCCATTCTATGCATCTAAAGTGATGATCTAAAGAGAGATGGGTCCTCCTTTGTCCTCCAAGCAAACCAACCCTCTATACCTTTTTCTGCTGTTGCCTCCCTAGCAGTCTTAACTTTTGGCTAGCTAATTAACTGAGAATTTGGAGGTATTCACTCCTCTCTAAGGAATTTATTGAATAGCTAGAAAATAAGCACTAATAATGCCCCATGTTTTCCCAAAGAACAAGGAGTTCTAAGGAAAACCCAAAAACCTGTCACAGATCCTCACGAACTCACCTGTGTCATTCCCCTTCTGGGGTCATAAGATGTGCCAGATCCAGGTGCTGCCAGAGCCTGTTTGTAAGTGAGCCTATTTTAGGAGACAGTTTCTGTGTAGAAATGACAAGTTTCCTGAACTTCTCCAAGGCACAGACTCAGAAAAGAACAAGTTTGAGCTGGTGTCAGTTCCTAAAAAGAAGTGTTGTTTTTCTTCTGGCTAGCCATTACCTGGCTGAGTTTATTCCAACATACTTGGGATGGGGGTGGCTGGGAAAAATTGGAAAAAATTGTTTGCAAGTCAGGAGTGAAGTATTTACCCATCTGAGTGGGACTGCTCAAAACTGGTAATCAAACACTTGGTGAAGTAACTTGCCATTTCAGGATTGTAATCTTTCCTTTCCGCTTTCCATTTGCAAAACTGCAAAAATAGTACTTAATTTAGCTCACCAGGATGACATTTCCTTCATTAATATCTTGGGCATGAGATAGTATTCTTGCACAAAAGTCTTCAAGAATTCGATAATATTTTTGAGAAGGAGAGCTGGGTAGCCCTATTGTAATTTGTGTTAATTCTAAAACTTTTTTATGCCTCCTTAAGTGATGCCCAAAGTAGGTGTGCCCTTAGAATGAAACCAAGTTATATAGAAGTGAAGAAACCAAATTTTCTGAACTCACAGTTCTCAAGAGTTACATTTACATTAAAAAAAAAAATTCCAAGATCTGACTTTTAATTTATTGAAGACATGGTTCAAATATTTTCCTTCTCTCTATATATGAAATATATGATTACCTATAGGATTCTAGGTGTTCTGTTAGCTGAATATTAGGCATTGTAACTGGGGGTGAGGATGGTAAATGTTACCATATTGTTTTATTAACCATGCTTTCAAGGTATATAATGATGGTGATTTGCATTTGGCAATGGTAGTGTTGAACTAGAGTGGATAGTAAAGTGGTTGGCAGTTGGTACTCACATTAGTGAATAAGCATGAGTTATAAAAACTGATCACATTGAAGCTTAATCAGATTCAGGTGGGTCTGAAGGACAGGGAGTAGTGTGGCATTCATTTAACATCTCAATACTATTGAAAAATATATTTTTTTAAACCCAGGATTATGACTGAAAATATGGACTTTATGGAATGAGAGATTTCAGCCGACTTCTGAAATGAATTGGAAACACTGGAGATAAATGAGTAGCTGTAATGAAGTTCAATAATGGCTCAAATTGACCTCATGCAATTTCTAATAAACAATTAATCTGAAACTAGTCATGAGTTGAACTTTGTGCTTTGAGTTCTGAATCTTTTCCTCAGTTTCTAATGGAACATATCTTCCTTTTGCTGTCTGTCTCCTTCACTATTTCTTCATCTATTCCTACCTTCCTGGGTTCTGAACTAAACCAACAAAAACAAACAAATAAAAAAAGGAAACCAGTCAAAGAAAAAAAAAAGTCCCACAAATGTGTAGTCCCTTTAGCTCTCTTTCATTTCTGTTGGGCATGCTTGACTTGGTGTAAGCCTACAACTGGAGGTCTAGTCACCCTTAGTTACTCCAGCATTTGTGTAGGGCTTCAGTCCTGCAGCATTCAGCTTTGTCCCTGAGTAGCATGGGCTGTTCTACTGCTGCAGTGAAATTTGAATAGGAAGCAGACTTTGCTCATGGCTGGTGAATGCTGAGAAAATTTGCCTCCCTCATTCCAGGTGGCCAGTCAAAGCGAAAAAGGTGAGCACTTAGCTATGGAGCCTGGGAGTAAGCTTTTTTCTCTTTGACTGCTGTTGATATGCCAAATTCTCATCCTTCAACCTAGCTGCAGCTGGATATTTTGTTGTCACTGGGAGCCAAAGGTGGGCTGGCAGCTCTCCAAGTGAAAGTTCTACTCTGCCACATGTATTTTAGACAAGTTCAGTCAAAAGTTTGCTGTGTCTTTTACTTTGAACTTAAATGAGAAAGGAAGTTAGAGGACTTTCTGTGAAAGCCTCTTCAAGAAACTGGGCATAACTCAGCTTCTTGAAGGGTTACAACAGCAGTACATTGATATTCTGTTTACAATTTAATTATCATAATCTGTTTTAACAATCTTTAGGATAGTGCTTTGGTTGTTGTTGTTTGAAAGCTAATGTCAAAAATTCAATTTCTCTGTCACTACAGGAGAACAAAACAGACTCTCCAAGACAGAGAATATAAGGATAATAATGAAAATTGTCATACAATTACACATGGGGTACTTTTGCAATACAGACAGCTCTGAAAAGTGGAAAACTCCTAAAACTGAGGAAGAGCAGTCACACTTAGGCTGTCAAATGTCTTAGCTGCATGTGGCTGTAGGAAGTTTTGAAAGCACAGGTGTGTTGCTGAGTCCAGTTGGAGGTTGATAGTAATTAGCAATTAGCTTAACTGCTTACTTGCTGTTAAAATTTATGCCTTTGTTATTAATTCTAAATAGGGTCAAGAAGTTGTTTTGGTTTGTCAGACTAAGCATTGCTCTTAGCAGTGATATTGATGAACTGCAGCTTTGTAAATGTCATGGGAGAGTGCTGTTGTCCAGACTCCTGCCCCTCTGCTAATTCACAGGTCAGTCCTGGGGAACAACCCACTGTCAGTTTTTCAAAAGAGACTGGTTTTTTGTCTACAGTTCTATAGTTCCAAAAATTGTATTTGTATTTGTCTAATGGATTTGTTAAACTGTCTCCTTTTCATGGATTTGTAATAGCAAATGGTCTCTAATAAATTTTTAATTACTTGATTAAAATTAAATGATTAATTAGAGATTATCTTCTGTGAAGCAGAAGAAATTATGACAGGAGTAATCAAACATTAATTACTGAAGATTTTGCTGATCAGCTGTCTGCTGAACATGCTATACTGCAGGTGTGTGATAGGAAAAGTAAAACTTTTCCATAATTTCAACTCCAAAATAGGTAAACTGTACTTCAGTCTCTTAGCAATGGAAAATCCTTTGTTCTTATATATATTTTTTAGTCATACTGTTTTAAGGAGTATATTAACCTTTAATTGCCTTGCATGTGTACTGTGCATAATAGTTCGAGATTTATTTAATATGCATCTGGCATTATAGCACTATAAAACTGAGTAGTTTATAGAGGGTGGTATTCACTTTCATGGTACAATACCATGGCAAATCTTCTTTTATGACAAATGAGACAGTAGATTTTACTTTTATAGTTACCACCTTGTTGGTTCCCTTTGCTTTCACCTCAGCTTTCTTGATTTTGGTAGCTGGCTGTCAGTGCAGCTCTACATCATTGGTTTTGAAAAATCATCTGGAGAAAGATAATGTGTTTTGCTTGTTTTGTATATGAGGAATCATAGAACATGTACATTGGAAAAGGATTCAAGAAGTTAGAGTTTAAGTTTTAAATGTGAAGATTTTTCTTCTTGAGCAAAAAATCACCTGCCATCTGGTAGGACAGCCACATGAAAAGCATTCAAGTATGAGCAGTCTGACTATACCAGTGACAAATAACTTGAAGTGTTTTCTGAACTAAGAGCTGTTGTGCTGGATAGCCAGAGAGCTGAGCCATTCCCAGGTGGACTTAGAAGCATCCAACCTAAATATGAAAAGGAGAGTTAGCTTCCAAAATAAATTATTAGGAGTAGACATTTGTAGTAGACAAAGCCAAATATGTTTTCCCTCTTCTGCTTTTATATCAACAGATGATGGAAGTTATTTAGCTTATACTGAAAATGTTGGAATGTGATAGTCAAGCAGAGTTGTCACACCTGTGTTATGCTTTCCTGGTTGTCTAGACATTCCAGCCTCCATTCATTCCTGTGGATCTGAATCCATCACCTGTGCTTAATACTTATGTCTGTTGAAAAAAAGTAAATACTCCTCCAAATGGTGTGTCAAGAACATGCTCTTCTAACTTCAAACAGGCCTTTAATTCTCTTGGGTTATGTGAAGTATATTGGTGTCAAGACAGAAAGATTACTTTAAAGAAACCAGGTGTTCATTCTCTGAGATTTTTTTCTAGACTTACCCATATATCTCCTGCTGTTTTCAGCTACATCAGCACGAGGAAGCATGTATTTCTGACTTTGGTGCTGCAAACTTTTCAAACCTATCTATGAAAGATGCCATCCAATTTGTTGTAGTGGTTGTACATTTGTGTGTCCTTCTTTGTTGCAATATGCCTTGCATTACCTAACTCAATTTCCTTCTCTTGAAAATGAATCTTATTCCATCTTCAAAAAGTTAAATTTATTCTTTGAGTTTGAGACACTGATACCACAGTTCATTCCTCTTTTCCTTACCTCAGTCATCTGTCATCTTTCCAAAGCTTCACTCTCAAGAGAGTAAAATGAATGTCAAATGTGAGAAGAGTGCTGTCTCAGTAAGTTTGACCTGATCAGGAAAATTTTCTTCTTTTCCTCTCCTTCCTTTTCACCCGAAATGACTTCTTCAGGAAACATCCAATTTTTCTGTAACTCAGTGGATCAAAGTGCTGTATTGTTGGATCTTAATCACATATGAATAGCTCCAGAAGGGATCAGAGCTCTCTTTGTTCATTAGAGGCTTCTAGGCCAAAACTAATGCCAGTAGCCATAAAGGAGATATGTAAACCTCTATTTGGTCATTCAGTGAACCATGTCACTCTAGGTTTGACCCCCACTTCTTTGCACTAGCTTCCTTCTGCAGGAATGTGACCTAGATCACAGCTGTAAAACATACTAATGCTACCAATTGTAGGCAAAAGGATTATTTTTGTCTTTATTTTTGATATCTCTGATCATTTTTCTCCTTGCTGTTCCCTGCTTCTTTAAGTTCTCAGCTTTAAGCACAAACAAGGTTCAAAATGTTCCAGATTTGTCTGTATCAGACAGAGTGTGGTCTACATCACTGAGGTGTCACAGTGTCTTGCAATGTGTAAGTGTTAAGTATGTGCTAATATCAAAGGATAAGACCATAAAAGTTTGGGTTTTTTTCCTGTAAAATGGGTTTCTGTTGTGCTGGGTGTTTTACATATTGGTGCTGGTTATAGATAGATGGACTGCTATATGAATAATTTTTTTCTACCAAGTGATTTTACTTCTTTATAGCTCATTAATATATTAGAAGAGCTTGATGAGAAATAAAAGTATTGGACAGGACATTCACAACACATTGTATTTCTCCTTTTGCTTCAGCTGTGCATTTTTGTGCAGCCACTTTAATAATAATGTTACTTTATGTTTTTATATGTTACAGGCTGACATGTTCTTGCTTATAGACTAAGATATAGTTGATACCTAAAGTCCAATTGTATCTTTCTTGTATGGAGTGTGAATTAACCGTATAACTGAAAATAAACTTAGTATCTCTGAGTATTTGTAGTGAAAAGGAGATAGAGGACGAGAAGTTGCACTTTATTCAGGGTATTTGTGTACAAACACAAATGTTGTTGTTTATTTCGTTCTCTGTCTGTTGCTGACATGCTTTAAAATGGCATCCAGTGAAAAAAGTAAACCAAACAACTTAGCAGATCAGTCATATACTCTGGATACTGAAAAGCCAATAATTGAACTGTTCGTGTTTTCCCTTTAGGTTAGAAAATTCATTGTGCAAAGTGTGTTCACATAAATAAGGATTGGTCTATATATGCCTTGTGAGTGTCCAGGCTGTATTAGTAGAATGGTATAACTTCAAAGGTAGTTTAATTGTCTTTTTGTCTTCATTTACTATATCTGTAAAAACAGACAAGGCTGAAAGAACTTTGTGTTTTATGTAAAAGTTCTGGTAAAATTCAGGAAAGTCAGATATGTTAACCTTTAATTAAAAGTCAAGCATTCATCCTAGAAGCGTTATGGTTTTCCATATATTTTGTATAAAATGAGCAGAACTGCTCTCTCCCTTCCCACAAGAACGGCTGAAGATCTAATCACACCACTGGGCAGTGGATTTTTTTCATAGGATCCAGTAATACTTGTTTGTCCATGCTTACCTTTAATCTATACCCAGGTGATTGAATTTATACCTTCTTTTTACTGATAGATCCTGTTAATACATTTAAACTCTTGTCAAGGAAATAAAGAAAACATTTTTTGTTTTCTGTGACAGATGTCACTGTTCAGTCTTGATTTCTCTAAGCATTGTTCACTTTTCAGTAAACTCTTCTTCAAATGTTGTCAAGTCCTTTTGCAGATTTGTGCTTTCTAGCAGGCAAACATCTAGCTGATACACTACCAGCTGGACTGGAATTTTTTTAATATTAATTCATTTCTGCTGTCATCTTCATTAGACATCTTTAGAAGCAGGATGTTTTATTGCTTGTAAGTCATCCAAAGCTGTTTTATATGGCTGATCTCTTCTCACCTCTCTCTACTTACCCTCTCCAATTCCTGCTGCACTGCCTGTGGCCTGACTGACATGATGATGACACTGTCCTTTCTATTAATCTGTCTACAACTGGTCTTATAAAACAGTGTGACTTGTGGCACTCTTCACTGCATGTTGAGTAAATTGCTGTACAATGTGCAAATATTTATTTGAAGTCTTGAGAATTTGATCCATCTCCAAAACAGTTTTACAGTAGGCAACATTGCATGTTTTCCTGCTTTTCTAGAGCAATGTCTAAAACACTTTTTAATGTTATTTTTTTTAAAATTGTTGCTAGTACTTTGTCTTGTAAGGAGGTAATTTATTTTGTGAGAGGACAGTTGGAAACTTTACATTATTAATATTTCAGATTCTAGCTCTTTACTAAGTAGACCTTTTTAGTTATAAATCACTAAAGCATCTGAATTATTAGCAACATACTATTAGTACACTGATTCACTGTAACGTTTTCATTGAAACATTTTCCAGTTATGGGAGCAAACATAAAACATTAGTTAGCAATTTCTAGACTTTTCAGTAAAACTGGCATGATCTATCTGTCTGTTTTATAGGACTGTACTAAAAACTCAAGTCTAAAATGTTATTGAAAAACATATTTTTAACTTTGGGTGTTTTTTATTATGTATATTTAAATCCATTACTTCCTTACAATGATTTATTTTTCTTTGAAATCTGGACCACTTTAGATCTGAAAACTCTGTCTCTGAGCTGGAGATTAAAGAATATTTAGTAACCTATTGCTAGTTATCCCCTTGTCGTGCCACCTGCTGAATAATATGCATAACAGTACAGTAATACTAAATCTAACTGGAAGTGCCAAGAAAAAAGATTATGATTATAGTGCTACTTTCAGACTATAGAAAATTCATAACTCAGAATTATTTTTGGTGCTTATGGTTGAAAGATGTTCTATTTGTTGTTTTATTGCCTTTGCAATACTTTGGGGTTGCACAGGCGGTGGTGATATAACAATAGATACCATACTACACATCTTGGCATAGAAATAGCAGAATAGTTTAATTGTATTAAACCTTTCAATTAGTGCCTCACAAATGGCTATTTGTTCTTGATTGGTTTCTCATTCAAGTAACCCTCGACCTCATAAAATACTAAACTCATACTGCACCCTACACTTTATAATGCCAGATTTTTTCCCATTTTCAGTTTACACAGTTAACTTGTTTCAAGTTTAAAAATAATGTTTTAAAAGAATCAATTTCATGGTGAATGCATCTAGTCAAACAACTAATTTAAACAGCATCTTACTCGTGTGTAGCAGACCGTTTTACAAGTAACTGAGAGTTTTACAAGCCTGTGTTTCAGACAGGATAATTGGTTGTTTCTCATATGTGAGCTTGAAATTTAAACTTGTTAGCTTCAATATACAGAACCTTTCCTGGCTTGGTAGGAGTATTTAGTTAAGGTCTTTTTAACTGTAGACATATATAATAGTTCATTATTGAGAAGTGGTAAAATGGGTACAAATTTTGAATCTGTTCTGTAAAAGTTAGTGTTTATAACCTTTTAGCTTGTCACTAGTGGTCAGCAAACTTAGCCTATGGTGATTCCTTATGTAAAGTAAACTCAATTAACAATTGCAAGTGTGCAGATTTCTGACTTAGGTTGAGCACCAGAACCTCAGAATTTAAAAAGATGATTTTACCTCTATTAGACCACAATTTTGAATAGATAGGTTACTTTCTAAGGTAAATGGAGAATGCTTAGAAAAATCTGTTGCATTAAGATATTTTAGTCAATTGATATTAATCTTCTCATCCTCATAAAAAGTTAGTGTCAGCTGTAGATTTGCTATATTTGATTTCATTTTCAGTGCAGAGCTTACCCCAGGTGTAACACTAGGGCCTGTTTGTAAAACTGTGAGTCTCATCCAAAGCTCGCAACCAAGCTGTCTGTCAGCTTGGAAAAGCCAGGTTTCCCTTTCTGTTGGAATCACTTGATAAGTATTTGCTTTTGTTTTTCATTGATACAGTCATGATAACTGGGGCATTACTAGGACATAGCACCTGCCTCCAGGTGCTTTGCTTGAGAAATAATCTGGCTTTTCAATGACTTTAAAGGTACTCCACAGTTGGTGTGTACAAAGGAAAGCCTTAATTCACTTAAAGTAACAATAGCTTTATTATAAAACCTGTTAAAAGCTCCTTCAATATTATTTTCAGTAGCCCTCCTTTAAGGAGATCATAAATTTTACAAATGCTGTCAATCAGAGTTTGGCCATTCTTTGGAGGGATGAGAGAGACATTTTATAAGGGCATGAGGTGATAGGACAAGGGGGAATGTACTTCAAGTGAAAGAGAACAGGTTTAGATTAGGTATTGAGAAGAAATTCATTACTGTTGGGGTGGCAAACATTTGTACAGGTTGCCCAGAGAAGCTGTGGATGCCCCATCCCAGAAGTGTTCAAGGCTAGGGATGGGGCTGTGAACCACCTGATCTAGTGGAAGGTGTCTCAGCCCATGGTAGTGGGATTGGAATAGGATGATCTTTAAGGTTCCTTCCAACCCGAGCCATTTTATGGTATTTTGGGGCTAGTCTGGATATCTTTTATGTAAAGGTTGATATCCTTCCTGAGATATCCGTGTATCTCTTCTTTCTTGTATGTGCAACTCTTGATCAACTGCCTATTATCTCTTTCCTTGAAGAGTGGATCAATATAATGTAGGGAATTGATAGCTCGCTGCAGTAAGAGAAAAATATTTGTTTCTCATTCTCTTATCCTTTCCCATGGAATATGTTTACTAAAGGACTTTTCAGAAAGGTGTAATTCTCTGCTGCAACATTCAGTAATTGAAGGAACCATTACCTTTTTAAGTACCTCTGGCACTTAAAAAACAGAGAGATTCTAGCCTATTACCTTAAGTTCAAGGGTGAAAAGAACAATAAACTTCTTCAGCATCTCATTTCACTCACACATCTTCTTCAAATCCATCTGGTCATCCGTGTCTTTTCCAGCACCACTGCTGCAAATTTCTGCATTGGTTAGCTAATATTACTTTCCATTTACTTGGCTTTAAACGCCCTCTCTTGCTGTAAATTACTCACTTTTTTTTTTCTGTATCTATGATTGCTCATGTGATTTCTTATCATTTTAGAGTTAGTGACAGATTTGTTTTGCACATGAATGTTCTATGTACAGGGCTGTGAAATTTTCCTCTTGGTATCTTTGTGCTTTATGAAGAAATCTGAAAGCAGTGAGGGGCTTTTTTCAAGCAAGCCCTGGTCAGTGAGCCTGGAGGGGTTCTGCTGTAATGCTAAGGTGGAGAGTTAAAAAGTATCAAGAAAATGATGAGACTGGAGCTGCCTGAAACAGCAGTTTTAAGTGGTAGCTTGCTGTGAGTTTGGAGGCATTCATCTCCCCAGAGGCATGGACCTAGAAAACACAAAGTACAGATTTGCATTGTCTAACCACAGGGCAGAAAGAAATGCTCAGAAAGAGGTCCCACAGAAGTTCCTGGTGCTGGACAAGCTGGGGGGATCACAGAGCCGGTGGCATTCTGACAGCCAGGAACTGAACCTGGCAGTGCCATGGTCCCTGGGAGCACTTTTACTTAACAAGTATTTTATGTTAACTTTTTCAAATGGATTATTACACAGTTTGTGCTTTTGAGCAAGGAATGGTTAATTCCAGTTAGGTCTGGGCTTCCATTGCCTCTACACAGACTTTGTGTAACAAATAATGCTCCCATTGGCAAAGGACGTGAAGGGAGACTGGAACCATCCTGTACGAACATCCTGTGCTCTGGTAAGGAACAAGTGGAATAGGTACAACCAGTGTCTATCTCTGCTTGTGGGAGCACACACCTCACAGAACCACAGCTGCTGCTGAGTGGCTTTTCTTTTGTGTTCACACTGACTGTTAACTTGGAGCAGTGTCAGCAGCGTGAATGTGGGGAGCCAGCCACAAAGCCTGAAGAAAATCCTGTTCTTTGCTGCTGATACAAGGGTACATGTCCTTACAGTGTTTTGGTGCTTTGCAGACGTGGGCACAGTATACAGATGTTATTTATTCAAGTGCTAGATTTATGTACATGTTCAGGCAAATGCAGATGAATCATCGCATATGCACTTCTCCAGAAAATACTGTTTAACTGTTATCTGGATAGAAAACATGCTATTTGCAGAAAGGATGTCATAAAAAGGATTGATCTTTGGATTTCTCATTACTCTAAAGGTTATTTTGACATTCAGCATCACAAGTAAACTCTTTTGGATTGGGGACAGTAAATTCGCAGGACTTGTGGACTTGTGTCTCAGGTTTGTTACTAGTTCAAGCCACAATCTGTAGATAAAACTAGCATATTTTCCTGCTGAAATCAGAATACTATGATAGTAGTCTTATATTCTGAAGTAAACCATGAGTACCTGCAGTCTATTTAAAAAAAAAAGGATGCTACAAAACCTCTGTAAGTCTCTGAAAGATGTTTCCTAAAGGTCTTGAGTGTTGAGTATCTACTAGTTATTTGTATTTCTTAAGCTATTTTACTGAAGTTCTAACAAAAACAAACCTGAGTGAGAGACAGTTGAGAGGAGATGACTGGTGATATAGTAAAATCTTACAGTAGGTTTTCTGTAAAATTACCTTTGGGTATGTTCCATTTTATATTTTTTGCCAACAGATTAGGGCAATGATCATAATTTAAATGAGTTATCCTAAATTTAAATTGATCTTATATTCAATCAGTCATTTTCAGTACAGCTTAAGGATATACTTGGATGTACAAAGAATACACTAAAATAGAAAATTATCCTTATATGCAGTAAATTGGCATATTTGTGTCTGTGCTCTATGTGAAGGAAAAAAGGTATGTGAATTTTAGATGTCCTCCAAATAACTGTCTTTAGCTAAGGCTAATTTTCAGCATTACTCTTTAGGACTTTATATTCTAACACCTTACCTGTAGGTGTGTAACTGTCAGACAGTATCTGTGGCAACCCAAAGTACTTAATAAAACACAGTGGGAAAGAGAGAAGGCAAAAGGAGCAGTAACTTAAAGTGATGTCTGATATTCACTTTTGAGTAATTATTTGAAGTAAAATAAAGAATTAAAGTGGCATTAAAGAAAAATATTTTACTATGCTTTCATTGCATGCATTTTTGTACAGTACCCTCTTCTCAGTTCTTGTTGTTTCCCTTGTCAATCGAGATACTGTTTCACTAACTCTAGGGTTGGATAATTGTGAGCCCGTGTCTTGTTTTTCCAGTTTTATAGTTACATGAACCTTTATCTGGAAGTCTGGCTTTTTCTATATAGGTATGCTGCTGCTCTTCTTGTGATATTTCTGTTTCTTCCAGTTATAAGAAAAGCACATGAGGGGGAATACCCTGGGTGAATGAGACATGGAAGGCAAAATATAAGTGTATGTTTTTAGCAGCTACACATGATTTACTATTTCTTTTGTACACAATAACAGAATCTAACAAAAGAAATCTAGTGGTCTGCAGTACATTGTTGTGTGGTAAAGACTTGTGCAAAGATTTGAGGGATCCTAGTAGCTTCTCAAAGCCTACCTTTGCTTCCATCCACATTTAAATCTCAGTGGTACTTCTGCAACCTCTGCAATTTTCTGTCCTCTTTGTCATTCGTCTTATTTGTCTCGACCCATTGTAACATCCCTATGTCTATCTGTAAAAAAACCCCCAACTTTTCTGTTTTAAAAACCTTCCAGCTCACTCCCTCTTTTCTTGTCTCATGCTTGCATTTGCCGATACTCTGCTCTCTGTGGCTCTGCTGGTTTGTCAGGCATCCTATTTCTTTATTCTGAATAGTTAGTTATCTTCTCTAAAATATGCTTCTTTCAGCTATCACTTGCAATCTGAAAAGTGTTATGACTTCTGGCCACTGGAGATAACAAGGATTGAAATGTGCACAGAGCACTGTGTAGATTACTTTAAGTGACTGTATTCCTCTTTGTAAAGACTTAGAAACCAAAAATACCATCCAGCTTTCTTACAAAGCTAAGTACAAAGCTCGGTTGAACATGTTTCAGGTAGTTTTTTATAAAAGGAGAAATCTAAAACCTATAATTAAAAAAATAATTGGAAAGCTGTAAAAACTAGAAATAACAATTTGTAAAACATTCATCATTACTTATGAGACCTACTAAAAGGCCTCTGATGGTTTTGTAATCTTGTCTAGAGAAATTGCTTACCCTGCTATGAGACAAAAATGCTGAAGAAGACAGACTTGTTTTTTATTTTGATTTTACTTCTGCAGGTTATATTTTGAAGTTAAAAAAAAAGGCAGCTCAATTATATAAATCTAGTTATCATAATATGTACTTAATGGACCCATTGCAAATTTTTAACATTGTGCATACAGACTTTGGATTCCTTGGCACATTAAAATCAGTGAAGAGTGAAATACATATCCTCAAAAAACTAGACTATAAAAGCATTTCTGTGGCTGATAGTGTTGTTGGACCTCAGCTGGCATTCCTGGGAGTAGCCCTAGGTTGCTCCAGACCAGAGGACATCACCATCCCTTCTCTTCAGCTGAGGCGCTTTCGTTCCCTTTCCTGTTGCGTAAGAGATATTGCATATGGAATCAATAAACATGAGGTACAGGTGCTTTAGGAGGAGTGCTTATGATGCATAGGTGCATTACAAGGATCCCTCTAGACAAGGATGAGATCACTGTTAAGAAGAAGCTTACGAGCAGGCACACATGAAGTATCTTTTCAGGAGAAGTGAAGTGTCTCTGTAGGATGAATAAATATTACAAAACTTTGGCTGACAGTTGTGCATGTTACAGCTGCTCTGGTCAGACAGGAGGTCCTTTTTAGCCAAGTGGACTGTCAGATAAGAAGCTTTCTAGCAGATTTTTCAAGAAAAGCATGGATGTGTTAACTCCTGTATGAAGTGGATTGAACTAGTTGATTTAAGTGGCTATCAGTTCGCTCCTCACAATCCTATAAATCACTGTACTCAGAAAAGAACCAGCAGAAAAGTACACGTAGAAGCTCAAGAGGCTGTGCAGTTTGCAGTCGAGATACCAACATAAGCTGGAGTTTCAGCTTACTTTTTAGCATCAGTGGTGATTTAAGTAATGAGTTCTACTCTGTGGTTAGTAGGTCAACATTTGTGGTTTCTGCTTAATTTGCCAGAATTTCCTTTCTTTTGTTTTCTTTTTTCTTCTTTTAGACATGACTTCTTTTACCTCTAATACCATCCTTTTCCTTACTGCAACTGTTGAAGGCTTTTTTGTTTATTTTAAAGTCTTCTGTAGCACTATAAATATACTCTGAGCCTCTAATTATGGTATTTTTTTCTGTGCCACCTGCAAGCACTACTACCTTTTTAGTGCGCAGTTAATTTTCTTTAAGTTCCTAATTTTATGTAGTTTCCCTTTTTAAAACTTAATGCTATGTAAAGGACTCTTGGCTTTTTCTCTTCTCCAAATATATTGAATTTGCACAAGAATTGCTACAGGCTGCTTGTCTGTTGTTCCTAGAGCCAGCAAGCAAAATTCCCTCTCTCTCTTGCATCTTCTAAATGGTTGCTGCGAAAAGCAGATTTTTATGATGTCTGAAAAGATATCAGCATTACAGCTCAGTGAAACTTTCACATTGTGAATACGGGGCACTCCAATCTCCCATTATTACTTTGTTTCTTATTCATGCAGATCTGGAATGGGTGAATGAACCATGATTTATGGATTCAGCAAATGAGATTATTTTAGTTTAATTCATACCTTCCTCAGTCACCATTTTGCAAGAATACTTGGTTAACCCTGTGAAAAAATTTCAAAAATTTATTGTAATGGGGGCACTGACAAGACCAGTCAGGCTTTGACTGGATATAATATACATGTTTTGTTACAAATTTTTTTTTGTTCCAGTGAAATTGTTCAATAAAACTGCAATGAATGAAAAAATATTTTATTCATTAAGTTCTCCATTTACCAGCCTTGTAATGTAAGTGACTATCTGAATTTTGTGTTTGTTTACAACAGATTAGTCACAGTGGGCTGGAAGCTTTTCTGTGTTGATGAAATTTGGTAGTATAATTTTGAATGTGAATGAAAAATAATGCTTTCAATCAGCTTTTTTTCATATTGAATAATAGAGATTACTCTTCTCATCTATTATAGCATCTAAGTTTTCCTATAGATCTTGTGTTCACATGTGTGGTGAACTGACTAGATGACGAGGTTCAGTAATAGAACATTGAAAAGCTTTCAGCAGGGCCTGGTTACTCAGCTTACGTATATCAATTTAGTAACATCAGTTCCACACTGCTATGATAATTTACACCAGCTGAGGTTCTGGGCACTGATCCTTTTTATTGTGTCTTGACTTTTCTAGCACGTAGGTTAAGCAACATTTGATAACCATATGTTTAGTGTGTTGTGCCAGTAGAATAGGACTTAGAAGGTAGAGTGTGGGAAGAGTGGGAATTGCAAACATGTATTGTTAGATTTTATTGACTTCAGAATGTGGCGTAAATACAATGTCAGGTTCTCTATAAAACAAGGCCCCCATGTGGAGTTAAGACATACAGTGAGATCCTGAAAAATTAGTAAAGAAGTCTTAAAATGAGATTTAATTGGCTGTATTTTCTTCTAAGATTGTATCTTAAAAATGTAGTAATCTCAAAGTAAACTCTTGAAAATGCAAAACCAGTATGTAAATGCACATCTAATGCATCAGACTTCTGAAGCATATTTGAGTCTCTGTATTTCACTTCAGCATCCATGAACAGGCAGAAAGCTTTTCACTTTTTATGCCGAAGGGAAGACAGAGGAGCTTCTCTCAGGAACTCACCCCTTTGTGATTGAAGGGAGCTGTAAAATAGTAACTGCTGATTATGCAAGAGCTACCTAGGTTTGTGAGTATTCAGTGAATTTCAGCTTTCTTTGGTGATCAGTGTACATCCTCTTAAGAAATCTGTAGCGAATGAGTGTGGATGATGGTCAGTGGGGCAGAAAGGAACTACAAAAACAAATACGGATGGGAAGCTGGGAGCATTCCAGTGGAAAACTCAACTGTATAAAAAGAATTGGGCATCTGATTGTGCCAGTCTTTTCATGTTTCATCTGTTGCATGTAAAAGATGGCTCTTTTTTCAAGTCTAAAAAAGTACTTGCTTTTAGAACAGAACGGCTTCTTCTGAGTTTAAGGGAGAAGTTATAGTAAATTGGAAAGTATTTGTGTCTGCAAACTTCTATCTGGAATTTTCAAAGTCCAGAGAGCCCTCTTGCAAAACCTCGAGGTTTAGCAAGCTCCATTGTGGTGTGAAGTTTAAATGAGGAAATATAGTAACACACCACAAAGTGTCCCTTGGGTTGAGAAAAATCACTTCTGTGCTACTTCTGGTTTAGTTAGTTATTATTTGTAAGCCAATTAGTGTTATTTTTCTAGATTTGTATTAGACACGAGTCATCTAGCAATTTTTTTTTTTTCCTTGGCAGAAGGTATGAATGAAATATCTCTTGTGAATATAAGCAGTTGTGCTTTCATGCCAGTATCAAACATTTTAAAAATAACCACCTAACAAACACTTTCATTTCAGCATTCATCTAGGACCTATTAATGCAGATACTCTGAATGGTTCCTTAGTGGAGAAAATGATGACAGCGCATCGCTGTTTTAGTAACATTTTGATTGCACAGATAGAAACAGAAAAAAAATGCATTTTAATCAACTTTGGGCGTCCAAAAAATTTATCTGCAAAATTTCACTAAATCAGTTGATGCTGTTGGCATCTGCAGTCACTGAAATATAGCTTAAAGGCATTGTGTTTTTCTTGACTAGATCCTACCTTGGTAACTTGTCTTGGATTTGCCCACAAATGCACAGACTCAATGCCAGTCTGCTCACTGCCATCATTTACTTGAGCATGTGTTTCTACTTTTAAATCCAAGTGCTGTCCTTACAATGTAATGACCTTCCTTCATATGGCAGAGCCCTAAATCAAGAGGCTGTGAAAAGATTGCAGACTGACTTCACTGAGCTCCAGGGTCTGATGGCAATAGTCTTCCAGTAGAGGGGGTGTGGTGGACATCCTCTGGGTTGTGGGTCTGAAACATCTCAGATTACTCAGCCATATTTGTCAGCTTAACACCAGCGGGCAGCTCTGTCCTCTGGCTGCACTGACACCTTGCTTTGTTTTCCTCCCCTCGTGTGACAGTCGAAGAGGCTGCTGCCGAAACAGGCAACAGAGCTTTCTTATCCTGCTTCTCCAGTGCTCTGATCAGTGCCATTAACTCAGGCTGTTAATGGGGGTCAATTCAAGCTGCTAGAAAAGTTGCAATATATTCCTTATGGGTATTAGTATTTTGGTTTTTGTGACATATAATTGTGCTAACATATCAGATTCTGATATGGCACTGAGATAGCAATGCTAAAAAAGTAGGTATGTTGATATTAAAATACTGGTTTGTTGAAGCCCCATTCATTTCAACTTTTATGTTTTCTAAAATTTGAGGGGAAGTAAATGTCAAGCACCACACTTCATCTTCAAGTGTTATTGGTACAATTCTACTTTGGTGGCGGGAGATCTAAAATTTTTCACAGCCTTGTTTCTGGATAAGCAGAAGTTCTCATCTCAAAACCACCATTTTCCCCCTGATATTTGTTACTAAACATTCTGGTTGAAATTCCTTTATAAAAAATAATAAAGCCATCCTGACACAAGATCATGGTTAAATTCTGAATTATGTGAGTTGAGTAGTAACAACTTGGTTTCTTCTATTAGAATATATGAATAGATAAAAAAAACCTGTGGGATATCTATCAATAGACCCTGTAAGAGCTACACAGAGATGTTGCAGTTTGTACGGACTTTGAAAGCTTTCTTCTTTTCCTTCCTCTTTTTTATTCCTTCTGCATGTGGAGCCTTCCACAGTGTGGCTGCAGTTGCCTGTCTAGGGCCTCTGCTGCCTACCGTGTTATGAGTAACTGTTCCTGTAATTGTGCTGGATATTTATGTCATATTCTGTGCTAAAAGAAAATTAAGAGTATTTGGCAATAATTACGATGAACAAGAATCTGTGGACTAAGTCAAGCCTAAGTATTTCTACTGATATATGGACAGTAGCAAGAACTGAGGGATATACTTTTAGATGTAAAAACTAAAAGTCTATTGGACAAGTCAAACACGAGTAGATTTTTGGGTCAAATACCTTCAAAGACTAAAATTTTAATGAAAAGGGTAAACTGTGGACCAGTATAACCTGCAGGCTACTGTTCTTTTCTAAGAGACAACAAAACATGTTTTGATATTGTACTTTCTATTTTGAAAAGTGATTGGAGTATACTACTAAATTAAAATCTTACTCAGTCTTTCAGGGTCTGTATTTGTGCCTTGACAGTTGTTGCAATGACAATAATGATGGGTGTTTCCAAGAAATGGCATCATGTTTCATGTATAATACTTATTACTATCCTACTAACATTAGTGTGTTAGTCTTCCAAGTTTAATTTTAGAAAAACTGTCATTTTCAAAGAATTTTTATTTTTATGGGATTTTCTTGGTCACAAAGAGATGATGTGCTATGTTCATGTTTGACTGCAATGTTTGGGATCTGTACATTTTTATGTTTAATTTGTAAAGCTACAGTAGTAGGTGACAAATTCTACATCTTAAGTGTTTACCAATAAGAGTATAATGAAACATACATTTTTAACATTGAAATACAAACACAACCTAAAACTTCTTATTTACTTTTGCTGTTTTGGGGGGATATGTTCTTGAGCACATTTCATGTGCTTTGCACTTCGCTTCAAGTCAGTACAATTCTTCCTCAGACCTCCCATGCTGTTAAATATATGGGTAGAATGGTAGCTTCCAAGCAGGTCACTCACCCCTAAAGAAAACACTTTCAGGTCATGTCATATAACCTGTATTCTAAGAGCAGCTGTGGGTAAGATTCTAAAAATGAATATCCTGATTTTTTTACATGTTTTTGTTTGGTTTAGTTTGATTTGGTTTTTTTAGATGCGAAACATAGAGTTGTCATAATATAAAACATTGGTCTCTCTTTTTTTTTTCTTAATAGATAAAAAAATATTTTGAACTTGAGCCACTTGCCCGTGGAAAGCGCTGGATTCTTAAACCCTGCTCCTTGGATGATATGGAAGCAGTAAAAGACAGCTTCTCCCTTCTAATAAACTTGCTGGAAGAGAGAGACTTCGAGCCTTCAAGAATGTGAAAGCTGAGAGAAAGAAGAGGTTCCCACGCATCGCTGTACCTGCTCACTCTGTCACAGCTTAATTACAGTGTGGTATCAAGGCTGAGCTGTGATATGTTGCTCATACAGAGTTAATGCAGAATTTCCTTTAGTTAAAATAAATGTTCTGTGAATCAGGTACACAACTATTTCCAGTAAAGTTGTCTACACTACTGAAGTAGGAAGTTCCTCTTTGTTTACCACTGTTTCTGCACACTGCATGTTGCTTTCTTGCATCAACATCATCCTTGATAGAAAATCTTACACGCACAAAAATAACATAGTCCTTAAAAGAGGAATCCCACATGATTTTAAAAAATAACTAATGTCTAAATAATTTGTGAGTCTAATTTAGCTTGTTTATTGACCTCACATTATGGAAAAGCACAGCCACTGAGATCCTTAATAGGACACTGAAAATGCAAGTAGCCTCAGATTAATGCAGAGGTTATTCCTGAGGTTTTACTGAGTGAAAACAGTTGACAAGTTAGTTTGGTCTCTTCTAAAGTCACTGTATAACGCTGACAGAGGCAGTATGGTATTTTGCTGGAAGTTTGCTGAAAAGTAAATTAACAGAGATGTGCCCAGGTAGCAGTACTTGGGGAAAAAAGCTGACATAAACAGGTGATCTAAGTAAAAAGATTTTTAGAAGTATATGAAAGATTTTAGAAATATACAGAAGTTGGATAAAGTAATAGTTTTAATTGAAAGTAGTTTTCCATAAGAAAAGCAGGGAAAATATCTGTTTGTTCATCTGTGGAGGCTTTATTACTAGTTAGAAGTATAAGTGATTTAAATAAGGATTGCTTCCTTTATCACTCATTCACAGTCTACTGCTGTTATTGTAACATTGCCAAGGCATCTATCCCATATTAGGGATCTTCCAGTATTTGTACTATAAGCTTCTCTTTTCAAGGGGATTATATCTTGCTCTTTCAAAATTCCTCTGGTCTAAGTGTTACTTAGAAGACAAAAAAGTAGTCATTGGAAACAGCATTTGTAATGTATTTAGAAAAAGTCGATTTGGTTGGAGTACACATTCCACTTTTTCCTCTTTCTGTGTTTTCCCCATTGTAGATTTGCAGTATTTGGCTGCCTTTTGTTGATTTTTAGAAACCTTATGAACTGATTTTGTCCATTAAAGAAACGTGCCAGGCCACTGGTTCCCAGTGACAACAGGGTGTGTGCAGATCAGTCCCTGGACTGGTGCACGCCTCGAATGCTGTGCCTTGAGCATTCAGCTACCCTTGTGCATGAGTGTCTGCAAACACAAACTCAGTGAGGTGTCATTAGCTCCTCATCAACTCTGCTTCTGTCTTGAAACATACCACCACGCCTTGCTTTCAGGGCTTTAAGCAACATATCTTTCCACTCCGAACATTTATTTTCTGTTTGAAGTTTATTGTAGTTTCTCTCTAGTTTATTTGGGGATAAGAAAATAGCAAAGATCATGTTTTAAAGGCTCATAAAAGCCATTTCTCTATTAATTGTAATTTTACTTTTTTTTAAACAAAGTGCTTCTCATAGGTGTTTTAGTTTATTTTTCAATTTCCATTAATTTCTTGCATTGCTCCCTCTCTTTTAACTGCTTCCTATTATCTGAAAGAAGCTGGGAAAACTGGTAAATTCCTTGTTTAATTTTGAGATGGAATAGGCAGGAAGCCTGAAGGGCATGTCCTTGCTTTGTTTTATATCCTCTTTCCTGCCAGGTCAGTCATCTCACTCTTAATACTCTTGGAAGCAACGAAGAACTGGAATTGCTCATTTTAAAGCACAGAAGAACCCTGCTTTGATTCAGTTCTCTCTGCATACTTTAGTCAGGACCCAGCTGCCCATCAATTTCTCTTGTGGGGGCTAAAGAGGTTCCTTTTCCTGGATTTAAAGAGGAACTGGATCTAATTTACATTTCCGAACTCTCTCTTTGCTGCCCTCAGCTTAAAGCTTCAGAGCCCCAGATTTCCACAGAGTCCCCAAATTTCTGTTCTATTTAGGGATAATGAAAATTGAGCAGGGGGAGGAGTAGGAGCATATTTCCCAGAGAAGGCAGGCAGTTTGGGGAGACAAAATGAGGGATTCCAAGCTTTTACTGCTTTTTCATTGGCCATTGGTTAGAAGATGTGAAATAACTTTTTTTTTTTCTATTTTCCCCTGCTTTCATTTAGTTATGGACCAAAAGGTACAGGAAATGAAAATAAGCCCAACTGTATTTCATTCTTGAAACTATACTTCTCCCATCAGTGAGTTAGTGTGATCCAAAAAACTAGTTGGCTCCAAGCTGTATTTTGGTTGTGATCTCCCAGCTATGCACTGTTTGAAGGTGCTACATGACTAACATGGAAAGGTCCAAGAAGTCCATGGTAATGTGGTTTTGGAGTATGCCAGTGGCCACTTAGACTAGGGCCTTTTGATACTTCAATGTTTTTTCTTTAGGCAAATGTGAACTGCACAGAAGCAGTGGTTTTCATTTTCAGAATTATTTTGAGTATGCTTTTTCTTACTAATACAGTGATCATTCCTCATCACAGGTTGAAACAATACCTCATAACTGCTGAAGGCTAAGACCAACACTTAACATTACTTTGAATGTAGTATATCTGTGGTTTTGCGTTGTAGATGGACTTAATGGATGTGTACCTTTTTAATGTCTATAAAAACTTCACCTTTTTATGAGGGGATAATGATGTTCATAGCAGCTCATGTCACACTTCCTTGTCTGTAGTGTTGTTGAATGCTCTGGCTATGGTAGAATATGTAAGTACCATGCAGTTTTCATTCAGATAACCGATCTCAATTGCTTTTGGTTTTGTTTGTTTGTTTTTTTTAATCTTTTCACATGTGTTTGTCATTTAGGTGGAATAAACTTGGGCACTAGGCTCTACTTTCCATGCAAGTTCATTAAGGAGTGAACATCTTTTTAAAAAAGATATTGTGCTTTAATGTTCTTTAGCCATCTGTTAAATTACTTTGTGTGTGTATGTGTGTGTGCCCACGCTGGGCTCCTTCTCAGACCTGTGGCTGTCTGCAGTGTCTCAGCCGTCAGAATGAAAACATTATCAATCAGTATCCAACAACAGCTGGTTTTGACAACCTTCTGTCTGCTGCCTAATGCTTTACAACTCATCAGTAAGGCTTCTTTGTCTACCCACTCTGAGCTGGTAATCCTAACTGCTTTATGTTGTGTCCTGTACTTGTACTTCTGGCATTTGTATTGCTAAAAAGTTAAGTCTTAGTGGGTTTTGATATTCTTTCTTGCTGTATAATGCTCCATGTGTATCTTCGCTTGCCTATTCAAATGCGCTATACAAAAATCTGTGATGTATTATTTCGTTTAACTTCTTGCATTTCATTATATTTATAGAAGTTGCAGATTTTTGTACCGTATTACTTAATACAGTTGCCTTTTTGTAATGGCAATTAATTTATATTACAAAAGTTTGTATCTTTACTGTAGTCGAAAGTATTAGTTAACTGCCATATTATCTTGACTTTATACTAAAAATACAGTGTCTATACACATAAGTTGATCCAATCAAGTGGTCAACTGCTGACATGGGGAACTTGTACTGTTTGTGATTTATACATGATTTCCACTATCAAAAAAAAAAAAGGAAAAAAAAGAAAATAAACACTGTGTAGAATTGACTTGGTAAGTTTTTGTTTCTTGAGTAAGGAGCCATTTTGAAAGCATGGCATATTACCTTGATTTTGATTCTTCAAGATAAGTTATTTACTCCTAAGTGAAAACAAATACTGCTGTATAATCATTGGTATATTGTACAAAATTGCACATTCACATACATATGAAACTTAAAAAAATTGGCTGATTTCTTTCCACAGCAAAATGTTGTTTCTCTGGAAATATATCTGAAAGATATTGCAGTTTTTTTTAGTGAAACAGAGATTGGAATAATCCCTACACAATTATTAAATTGTATTCAATAATACTAAACTGAGGGACATGTTTATGTGACTAGAAATTGTTTTTAAATAACTGGCATGGTAAAGTACAAATACAAAACCAAAGTTACAGGAGCTGGGCAAAAGAATATATTCTGGGGAAAATAGAAGCTTGCTGAAACAACTCAATCTTATCCTGTCAAACACTGTTTGAGTAGAAGGTGCTCTCACAATGCAAGTTGTAAAACCTGATGGAAGAACACTGCTGAGCCAGACTGGAGCTGCTGATGCAGTTACCGAGGTTTGCTTTTTTCAGTCACTGTTTTTAAATCCACCACTTAACCAAGACTAGAAATGAAATTAAAGATTTGTAAACTAAGAATTCTTTTTATTTCTTTTGTTTCATACATCATGCCTCGTTTGATAGCTCTTGAAGAATTTTCTTTAGCTCATTAGCCCTTTGACCTAATAGTTTAAACAAATAAAAACATCTGTTTGTGTCAGCTGTAGGGTTAGTCATCCAGGGCCCAGGTTAACATGAGGATAAGAGAGAGTCCCATATCCTTCATAAAACCAAAAAACATACCTTTTTCAGCATCTGTAGTTGAAAAGGACACCTGAAATCAAATAGGGCTGTACTGAATTCTGTTAGGTGAAGAAACTAAAAACGATCATTACCCTTCTCAATCCTCTGCCCTCATGAGTGAACTGTCTAATTTAATTGTGTGGGTTTGACTGAAGATGAAGTTTAATATGAATAGTTCTGAGACATTTATTCTTAATTCTAGCTGCTTAAAATGTGTTTACCTTTTAACACAGCTATGTTTAGAGAAGCCAAAATAGCTCCATGTATTTCTTGTTCATTCACTGAATTTCCTAGGAAAGTGTAATATGTGGTATTCTGGTGGGTTTTAATGGGATATATTAATGGGACGTGTCCACAACTTTGGATGATATGTTTGTGCATCAAACATGTTCAGCACTTCTGTTTATAATGTCTTAAATACACCTTAATTTTTTAATCACTCTCTAGGAAAGGCAGGTATGCAAATGTCAGTATTAGTACTAACAGTAGTCCATGGAGGCCCAGTTACCTGTGGCAATAAACTGGGAGAGAACAGAAGTGTTCAATCTTGTTGTCAGATTTACAGAGAACCCAACTGAAGTAATCAGCAAAAGACCCAGTACTGGTTTGGGATGATTGTGGCAAAAGAGGCACTCTTTGCCTGAAAATAGCCTGAATCCTGTAATATTCTGAGTTGGAAGGAAACCACAAGGATCATCAAGTCCAACTCCTGACCCTGCACAGGACCATCCCCAAGAGTCACACCATGTACCCAAAGTCATTGTCCAAACACTTTTGAACTCTGTCAGGCTGGCACTGTGCCCAATGCCCTGGGGAGCCTGTTCAGTGCCCAACTGGAGCCCTCTGGGTGAAGAATCCTTCTCAATATCCAACCTAAGCCTTCCCTGACACAGCTTCAGGCCATTCCCTCAGGTCCTGTCACCATCACCACAGAGCAGAGATCAGTGCCTGCCCCTTCTCTTCCCCTCACAAGGAAGTTGTGACTGCAGTGAAATCCCCCCTCAGTCTCCTCCAGGCTGGTTTTGGTAAAGATCATATTTGTAATGAAAAGCTGTTGTAATGAATCATGAGGAAACTATATATATATTTGAAAATCTGCCCACTTTTAAGAAGCAAGAGGCATGAATTGTACTTAAAAATGACAACAAATAAAACCAGACACCACAGTACTTCTTTTTTCACCTGTCGCCTTGCAAAAGTGAAATGCTGCTGTTCATCTTATTACTATGCCATGTAACTATAATTCATTGCATTTCAGTGTGTACTGGAAGGCATTTGCATATAATAAGTAAAAGAAGACAAAAAATCCTTTTGTGGTTTGGCAACTTCGATGTATAAAGAGCTGCCATCTTTCTAAGGAAACACTGAACACTGAGGTACAGGAGCCTTATAACTTTGTTATAGAACACTGCCAGCTAAAATGCTAAATCATGGAAATCCCAAACAAAAGGTCTGGGTTGCTGTTCAAATGCATAATCCCAGAAATTGTATGCGGGGGAAAGGAATTCATGACTTGCATACGAATGTTGCAAAACCAAAACAAGTTTAATGGCCAATCATACAGCAAAGTATTTGTGTTTTCACAGTATGATAGTCATGAATTAGGAAAGCTGATAGATATTTCAGGATCAAAAGGGCATTCTGTATAAAAAGTAAAGAGTATTAATTTTATAGTAGATTACATTTTGGGCTTGTCAATTTTGACACAGTCCCTTTAAAGCAATAATTCCTTCTATGCATTAAAGTTGGCAATTGAAAAATCTCTTCTGTAGAAATGAATCCATTTTGTGTTCTGTTAACTTACACTGAAATAGCATTTTCTATCTTGTGTCACCTTCTCATTTATTTGAAAGCACAAATCCCAGATTTCCTCAGAGACATTTATACCCAAACTGCAGTATTATTGTAACTTTCAAAGACCCCGTTTCTGCCAATATCAAGTTTTAATGCTTGTGAAAATAAATACTTGTTTGCAAAATTACATCAGATTTGTTTTATAATAGCATTCCCATGTATGGTGTTTAGGTAGGACCTAGAGGTTCGAGATGTGACTGGGATTGCAACATTTAAAATGAACACTGATTAACTGCAGTAGCTGGAAAATTTTGTTGTTGTTGTTGAACAGTGGAATGAAAAATGCAACCTCATAATTTTCTCAATATTTATCTTGCTGCAGAGAAGAAATTAGCACTCATTTTCAGTAATATGAGTTATTACAGCATTAGTCCATTTTTAATAAATTGCTTTGTTTGCCAACTCGATAGTTGTCAGAATTTAAAGACTTTCTTCAAGTATTTGAAGCTAAGGTTGATTTTAAAAAATGCTAATTGCCTTGCCTGAAAATTTTTGTGTGGTTTACAGGAATGTGATTGATGCAGGAAAATTCACTTTTGCCTTTAAGATATAGAGCATGACCTCTTGGTTACAGTAAATACAGTACTGCAAGTCTGTGAAAGTCATCACATATACCAAAGGTATTGAGACCATTTACCTCACATTCCTTCCTATTAGCTTCCACAATTAACATGATCCACAGCTGAAAAAATAATTCTGGTTGTCAGTGATAAATGGGGTGAAATCGTCAATCACTAAAGTTGACAGTATTATTTTTAAAAGATATTGCAAAAAAACGTTTACCCAAAGATAGCAGTATGTTGCTGAGGCTTTATTTCTTGGGGTTCTCTCATTTTGTTCACATGGCAAGCTGACTTCAGTCCTCACTCTCAGAGTAAAGAGAGCTTATTTTCCTTTTTTTTTTTTTTAGGGGTTTATATGTTTTTGTTGTTGTTTGATTAGGTTTGGGGGGGGAGATGTTTGTTGTTTTTTGAGTTTTTTTAAATTTCTTGAGCATTCAGAACACCAAACACCCAAGCACCAAAGTCTTTAACAGAACCAGGAGCATTCCTGGTTACCCTCTGAGATCTGAGACAGAACATCAGCTCTTTGTTTATTTGTTTTCTTTTCTTGGTATGATGTGCAGACCTGAGATTTCAGTTCAGGCCTGTCTCCACTAAGAGCTGCCAGTAATACAGGATTCTACTACTATGGGCTATATAAATGTCTTCTTGCCTATTTTTAGCACTCACTTTTGATCTCTGAAGAATTTGAATATCAAGGTCAAATATGGTGGTTTCATATGTAGATGTATTGGTGACATAGACATAAAAGAAAATGCATACAGTATTTGTAGATTAGAAATATCTTGTTTTCTAGGTACTCAATACTGAGGACAAATCTTCTGTAAAAGTGCTGTGGGATGGTGAATCTTGTTGTCTGCTTATGAGAGATTCAGAAGGCAGTTTTGCTTTTAGGATTTGGTTCAAAACAAATTAAACATAAACTGTTTTTCTTTCAAGTGTGGTGCTTTGTACTCCCTGGATAACAGTGATTAGAATGTTCTCAGGCACTTGGTCTGTGAGAACCATTTCACATCTAACTTGATTAAGGCCTAAGGAGGTGTTCCCTACAAGCCAATGTTTCCAGTTAGTGACTGGATCCTTTTTATTTCTGTCTGCATATAACATTTTAAAACCCCTTGATGTTCACACCTTTTTGCACATCTCCCCTATGTCACGCAAGTGTGTCCTTGGAGTGGTTGTTAACGCAGATCTGGAATTCCCCTGGCACCCAAGGACCAGTTCATTCATGGTTGTCTCCAGATGGGACACAGTATTCTGCTTTTTCTTCATCAGAGTATGCATGAAGGCCCATTTTTCTCATCATCCTTTGTGTTTCCATATCTGCTTATTTTGCGTGGAACTCTAGCTCATGCAATAATTGTTCTTTGATAGTGGGTTTATCTTTTATCACAGCAGGAATTATTACAGGAGAATAGTTCCAAGACTCTCTTTTATGATCAAAATTACAGGTTACAACACCAATAGCTAGAAAATTTAGCTGTTAGTAGCTGGCTTTGAGTACAACTAAAAGTCAAGATCAGCTGTGCCTTGCTCCAGCTGTCCATGCTGAAAGTTGATTCTCATTTACTAATGTCAGAATTAAACCAGAAAAAGTTGCCAAAATAGATAATGTCTGGTTCAACATGAGGAGTGTAGGTGAGCCTGGTGAGGTGTGGGCCCCATTCTGAAAGGCACTGGGACCTGCTCAGGGATGGCTGTGCCTGAGCCTGTGACCTGTTAGCCACAAGGTGTTTGTGTGCCCCAGAGCTGAGGGCAGGCAGCAGCCTGAGGAGGGCTCAACACCAGCTATTTCTCAGCAGGTAATGCCAGTCCACGTCCTCCAGAGCCAGGAGCTGAGGACCTGCAGGTGCCTCTACCACGGGAGCCTTGCCTGTCTGGTCAGGAATGGTGTGGAGTTTTCAGCCAGGGACCAGCCGTGCCCGGCTTACCGAGACAAGCAGTTTTCAAGGCAATGAAAGAAATACTGAAATGGGAAAATCACTGCTGGTGGCATGCCTTCACACCTGTCATGCTGTATTGCAGTCTCAGTCTTTGATTATTGGTCCCATAAAGGTGTCGTTTTCTTCATGTTATTAAAGCAATTACAGTTATTATACTTAATTTGTCCTTTCCGAAGGGAGCAAGAATAAATGAGGGAGGATTTGCATACAAATTGAGCCTGATGTGGGGGGAAATTGCAGCAGGTGGTGAGGCAGTGAGGAGATGTTACACAGGAGCATGGCCGGAGCTGCCCTCCTCTGCAGCCCTTTGCTGGTGACCCTTTGAGGAATGTCTCTCAACTGTCTGGTGGATTCATTGGAATGAGGGACAGTTTGGCTCACTGTCCTCCTGGGCAGATCAAAGCCTGTGCCTTGGCTGGCTGCATGGACAGAGGAGGCATGTGAAAGGCCTCCCCTCCCCCGGGCCGGTCCTTTTCCCTGGCACTACTCAACCCTCCCTGCCATTTCTCGCAGGGACGTGCCCCATTCCCAGGCATCCTGTCACAGGCTGCCATGAATCACTATCATAAATAACAAGGATGCTAATTTTTGGACTGCAACTCTATGAACTTCTTCAGAAAGCATTTTCTGCTGTAATCTGTTCCATCAGAAACCTGTTTTTTCTCTTCATCTACATCTGTTACTCAGTACTAATCCTCATATTATACCCTCCCAAGCATTCCCCTTGCATATAAGGTTCTCAAAAGCAAAACTTTCAAATATGTTTCTGCATTCTTACTAAAAACTAACAAACTAACAAAAAAATCCTAGATGTCAGGATGTTCAAATAACATACAATGTGTTTTTATTTAGTGCGAAGAGATACAAGAAAAGACATGTTGACCTCTCTCCAGTAAATTTTCTCAAGAACATTGCAAAATACATGTAAACTCCCTTGGCCTATTCAACCTTTCCAGATGCATCACTCTCCTGGGTAGTTAGACAGATGTAGAGTCAAGTGGGAGTGCAGATAAGCATGCTGGATACCACCACTGTACTGAAATATGTGGATCTCCATATGGTAAGGTAAATGCCATCATTTTTTTCCCCATTTTAAAGTTTCCTATGAGGAAACTTTAGCCCTATCTGTGGTTACAGAAAAAAGAAAATATCTTGTCTACATACATTTTATAAAATATCTCTTTCATGTAATCATTTATGGGCTGTGATAGCTGGAGTACATTAAATGTTTCAATATTTATTTCTCCTTCAGAATTGCTCGGATTTTTCTTCACTTGTCAAAATGACTGGTTTCTATTGAGTAGTGTCTGTTCTGCATGTCTATATTCTGTGATTACTTTAAGGCTACAATATATCTGATTCTGTTTCTTGAACTAAAGTTATAGAAAATTCAGCGAGAAAAATATTACCCACGTAACTCAATCAAACAGTCCTGTAGGAAAGATTGTTGTATATCCTTGAAATGCACTCAAAGAAAATGTGTTGAAAAACAAGAAATATTACACTGATGTTTTAAAGAATGTAATTGTGAGATTCTGTTACCTGAACTACTTTAATTTTGAAATTTTGTCATCCTCATTTTTCTGTATGTTTTTGTTACTCACCTTTCCAAACAGCACATGGTCTGGTTTTGATTCCCAGTAAAATTCCCTGTCCTCCTGCAGCTATCCCAAATGTCAAAATAGGTCATGACTGGCCTACCTCCATGATAAAGCAGTTTATCAACAATTTTATGGGGACTTACAGCTTCCTGTGGTGCTGATGGTATCACAAACCATCAAATCAATTGGGATTATATCTTTTTTCCCTCCATCTGTGAATTTGCTGTGTATCTGCAGTATTTACATAGCATGGAAAGAGTGTCCAGTAGATGAAAATCTTCAATGAATAAAAGGACAGAACAAAAATATTTGGAAAAAGAGAGCATTTCCTTAGGAGAGAATGAGCGGAGGGTGAATTTAGCAAATCTAAATAACCTGACTAGAGGGGGTGATAAATATCACTTTCCCTCACGTAGGACAAATGTAGTTCAGAAACTGAGGCATAGTTTATTGTTCCATTAGCTTCAAAACAATCCCCTAACCCTTGACAATAAGGCAGAAGAGTCATTTTTTTTCTCTCTGACTGGCCAGGTCACTCTGCTTGCCTTTTATCCCCAGGACAGGCAGGTTTACTTTGGTTTTTTTCCATCTCAAGGCCATGATGCTATTCTTTGATTACGTAGTTCTGGTGTCTGTCCAGAAACCAACTGCTTTCAGAACATTGTTCCGCACCTTACCTATTCAGCTAAAGGCATAGAAACCAACTAAACTTTTATATATTTGCTGCTTCATTTCTTGATCCTCAAGATCCTGAGTAAGGCCCCAGCATCCAAAGGATGTGATTCCTCCTTCTCATCCAGCCACAGTAACTATGGGGCCTGGGAATGCCTGGGCAGTGACTTGGCTGCAGACATCTCTGTGGAAGGTGGTGTCTGTGGCACAGTGCCTGCCTGACAGCACAACTTAGCTCCCTTAACAACATGGCACAAGGCCAGTGGCTCTGCTCAGACCACTGCCAGACAACATCTCAAAATCATGCTGGGAAATATTTTCTTAATTGACTATTTGTCTCAGATTCCCTCTCCCCCTCTCAAGCAATTGAAATCTTGCTGGGAGAAAGGGCAGTTTTAGAATTTTACATACAGCTCAGTGTGGAGAGTATTAAGGATGTAGTGCTGTTTTTGAAGGATGCCAGTTTTGTCTGGAGGCTTCCACAGAATCTCCATTGTCTGTAAGATAGGAGCTGAGACCCGTTGTGCTGATGACATTCAGACATCATCACATGAACAGTTGTTTACAGGTGCGGGTAATTGTTTGAAGCATGCATATTTTCAGACAGCAACTGCTGCATGACCTGTAGCTATCTTGCAATCCAGACAGAACAACAGTTAAAGCAGATGAAGTTGTGTCAATATTTCCCCATTTTTATCTGGGTCTCGTGGAGTGCCTTTGAATGTCTGTCTGGGCAGTACTGGCTGTTAGCTCTCTAGGGAAGATGTTTTGTCTGATATAATGATCTATTTCTACTGATTCTCTTTCTCACATCAATATTTAATCAGTGCCATAGTTTTGTGTTGTTGGAACATCCTGACTTAGCATCATTATTCTTCTATAGCTCTGTCTCCTTTGTTATTCAAATAGCTTTACAAGCCCACAGCATTAAGCCTCACTCTATTCTTTACAAAAGTGAGGACTTTTTTTCTTCCATTTGGCAGAGAGAGAGAGATCAAATGCAGAATGATTTTGACCTAAAGATCATCTGAACTCTGAAGCAGTGCTGCTGCTTGAGCAGAGGCTCTCACTGCCATGCTTTCCCTGTGCAACTAAGGCCTCCCACAGATGAGACCAGCAAAGCAAGTTTGTAATCCTTTCATGTTAAGTTTCCCAAAGCACTTTCACTTTGGAACTCAATGAAATTTGTCTGGTAACAAGGGGCTCAATTTCACTAATCACAACTAGCATGCAGTCCTCTTGCACCTTGCAAACAGTTATGGCTCTCTTCTGCAGGGGAGACAAGGTTATGTCCCCAGCATGGCTTGGGTTTTAGTTTCGTCAGAGAGTCCTTTAGGAAAAAAAGCTGTGTTTTGCATTGCAGTATTACGGTTTTAGGTGGGCAATGTGTACAACAGAGTAATTTCACCTGGTACAGGCATTGCATCTTGGGTCTCATTAAGAAAGTGATTGCATGATGGTTTTCATGAAAGACTATCTTTAAAGAGTTTTTGTCTAAACATTTCATAGATTTATCTTTTTCTGTGGTCTGTACAAGAAGGGATCTGTTGGATGTAGTTAATTTCTTTCAGCTGTAGCTAGACATTCACATATATCTTTTAAACCATGTCAAGTCTATCCTGGTTAGCATTAAAAAAAAAAAAAAGTATATCTCTCCACAGTTTGGAATCCTTCTACTGCCTGTTTCAGGCCCTCAGTATCGGATTGATGGACAGTTCATGTTGTTATTTAAATGTGCTGCTTGTTTTTTGCTATAATTCAAATCAACTAGTTTCTAATTTTGAGACAAAATTCAAACTGATTTTCTTTAAGCTGAATTTTGCCAATTGTGCCATGTGGCTACTTCAGCCTCAAATATTTTGAACTATGTTAAATAGTTTAGAGTTTCATTGGAAAAGTAGGGAACGAAATTAAAATTTTCTTTAAACATAAGTTATTATTAAGTAGCTTACTTTCAAATGAAAATACATTTTTAAATTAACATGCCATGATATTACCTCTCTTCTGAACATGATATATCCATCTGTACAGTTATCCCTGACTCACCAGTGCAGAATGACAATTGAACACTGTTCAACAGTGAGTCACTAGTGTCACTTCTTGCAACCCATACTTGGTTTTTCAGTAGATCTGTTCCTACCTCCTGATCTTCATGATCTGAAAGGACTGCATGCAGATGTATCGCAGCAGATGCTTGTTTTAGGTACATGTGGAGAGAGTTTATGCCTTGCTTCTTTCTGGTTTCCCTCTGAAGTTGTTTTCTCTACACTTCTCCATACAAGATTAAGTTCCATCCATCTTATTTTCACTAACGCTTTCCAATTAAATGCTTCAGGATGACTGAAGGTGACTGAAGGTACAGGTGAACCTGCAGCCTCTCTCGGGCTTCTTTGGTGATGAGTTTGTAAGGAGAAGTTTATTTCTGCCCCTACTCCTCATCTTCAGCCCCTGGCGTTAGCATCAGTGTCACAATCTCATTTTCTACAATGGCAATGTAGAGCAGCAGCACTGGCCAGTGAATCCCTTTCTCAGAAAAAAACAGTCTAAATAATCTACCACTCTGAAGTGGCATAAACTTCATCTTACTTCACAGTTTTCAAGATAAAATAAACTGTTTACCTGCTTAAGTTTAGTTTTCTTGTAAATCTTCTAAGAGTTATCAATCTTCTACAGTTTGTACATGCCAGGTCAGCAAGAACAGTAACAGAGGCTCACCAAAATGAGAGGCATTTACTGCAGATTCTAAACATGTGGCACAATTTTTGTGCTGTATAATTTCAATTTGTGATGTTATCTTTTCAATTAAGAGGTTGCTGTTTCTTTTGTTCGTGGAGACAAAAGAAAGCAAACACATAACAGGCAGTCCTGGGTTTGCATATTGAAATAGATGAAACGTTTTGCTATCTTGAATGTATCAGTGAACTCAAACTGGATAAATTAAGAGTCCCCTGACCCTAAATAATGGTATATGAAATGCCTTCTTCAATTATATTGAATATGAATCAACTATTTTTAAGAGGTTGTATCTAGTATGTCTGTATTCATTCCTGTTTCTTCCCCCACATCCCCCTGCTGCCTTTCCTTGTTAATTCATTTAAACAGGGTTTCTTTCTGCTCAATTTGCATTCAAATGGCTGTCAGGGGAATTTATGGAAATAATATAAGTGCTTTTATCATTGTGTATTTAGTCACATGTGCTAATTTTCAAAAGATGAACTTGCCTAGCGTCTTAGCAAAAGAAAGAGTCAAGCACCAGCCTTTACATGGCTGCAAAGCCATGAACTCCCAGACCAGCATCCCAATTAATGATTTTTTGGCTCAGCTGAAATATCTTTGTCTGTTGTTTTAGATGGCTCATCTTATCCATTTTCTGGCAGACATTTTCTGCTTCTCCTTCCTCCTTTGCAAAGGAGGTAACACAAACCATCCATCTCTAGATTCTGCACGCACTGGAATCCCTTTCTTCTTTGTCTTTAGCAGTGAAACACAGATTTACTGAGTTTTGGAAATTTCGTTTTGTGTGCTGTTTCTTTTCCTTAATTGGTGTTAGAGCAATAGTGGGCACATCTCATAAACAGCAGTAGCTCTGCACAGGCCACCATGAAACACCAGCAGGCACCTCTATGGATTGATTCCCTGAGAACTGAGTCTGCCTCCTCCTTTTCTCTAAGTTGCAATCAGCAGATTCTCCAGTCTTCAGTGTACTTGGTAACATCTTCAGCAAATTTGCAACCAAGAAAAACTTAATTTTGACTAAAGCTGACCGCAATGGCTTATAGAATTGAGCATGTAGTTATGCTTAGGCAGCATAAGATACTTTTTGGTCTGGCTCATTTAAGACCCGAGTAACTTGTTCTTTTTGGCCCTTGATGACAAATACTTCCTCCTCTGTTTTTTGAAAATTGAAAAAGTACAGAAAAAGACTTCCATAAAGCATATAAGGTATTAATGAAAATAGTTGGTGACAGAAGTATGGTAGCTTTTCAGACAAAATGGTAGACATTTATATTTTAGATCTACCATTAATCTGTCTCAGTGGCAGATTATCCACTTACACATATTTTCTAGAAGTAAGGGAGGAATTGTGTAAACATGAAAATTACATATTTCAAGCCTTTCAATCTAGTGAGTTTTAGATAAATTTTATAACTCTGCTCTTTTTATTTGAAAAGTATATAATTTATATAACACCAAAAAAGGCGACCCCCATTCATTATGTGAGTGTGAGTTACTGACTTAATTATGAAATTCCTGAAATGGTGGAGGGTCAAAGGGGGAGTCACAGAAGTTTTCAAATCTGTAGCTCAAGAAAAGTAATGTCATGTCCAAGTATATTTAGTGAATGATAATACAAACCACAGACAAATACAGAGGAGAGGAGAAAATAAATTCTCTGGCTCAAGCTGGGAATGTATTGAATGCTTAGAGCCAGAGAAACAATAATTTAGAGGGGAGTATTTCCCTGGATTCTGCACTACTAATAAATCATTGCTGGTCATGCAATTTTTAGTGGTCCCAACAATGACTACATTTTGCATACATTGGTCACACTTTGAGCCTGCATACTGTCCTTTGTCCTGCTCTCTGCATTACTAATGTCCCAGGTGCTCCCAGGTGCTGAGGAAGAAAATTTTTATATAAAAAGGAAGAGGAGTGAGTCTGTCTTTATGCACACACACTCACACATACACATATGCCACACCTCAAGTTCAAGGAAAATATTATTTATAATACAATTTTTTTTCAGAATTTTCATTTGGAATTATAAAAAGATTTTATAAAATAGGTAGAAATCTTAAAATGTAAATTAAATTCTATTTCTGAGCATATTTTCCTCATAGAGAGGATAAGAAGTAGCAAAACCTGCCAGTCTATCTCAGATGGTGTGAGTATGGGTTGCTTTGAGTTCATAAATGATTTAAAATTCTTTGAAGAAAAGCAGTTACTAAGGGAAAAGTATAATCTATCAGACTTGCAGTATAAAACATCCTTCACCTTAAGGAATTGTGAATCCTTGAGGTGGGAATGCAGGTATGGAATATGGTGTAGTAAACTGGGGGAATAGACTCTGGAGGTGGATGCTGAGCCATAAATAGCACAAAGCCTGCAAAATGATGGAGGAAGGAATGATTACAGCTCACTCTTTATTTCAGGGAAAGAAAAAAAGCCAAGCCATTGGGAGAGTATTCACTAATACATGTATGAAAGTTTGTCAGGATTGTGGGGTCTGGAAACCTTTCTTCCAGAAAGTACAGAAAGTCAAAATACCCAATGCCTATCAGGTCAAGAATAACAGAAGTTACCCAAGATTAATTGGTGGGAAGTTTCAAAGAGATCCCTGAGAACATCTGTGAAGGACACAGAGTACTTTCTGGAAGGCAGAGCTGTTCCTCCATCCCTGCGGAGCGGGTGGAAGGACAGCCCAGAGACTGCAGATGAAAATCCTGGCACCAGGCAGCAAGAGCCTGCTGAGAGGAGCAGTGAACCAGCAGCCAAACCCCAGCAGTGATGGAGAAAACTTTCTGCAGACTACAGAAGATTCTGCCAGGTGTGCTGCTACTAGGGAAGCCACTGGGTTGACTGGACCGTGGCCTTGAAGCAAGGTTTGATCTCTGAAAATCCACCAAAAGAAAATGTCAAGACAAATCTATTGCAGAGCTGTGCCTTACTTAGGTGTTGTCACAGTATTGAAGAACAATTACTGATTTAATAATTAGCAGAGCAAATCACTAATCAAAGTCGGGAATTAAGTTTGTGTTTTAAGCAACTCACTAACGTGAGCTTCAAGGCTTGAAGAGAGTTTCTTCAAGGCTGAAGATACGTAGCAACAGAAAGAACAACAGAGCTACTGACAGTGGAAACAAAAGAAGGGGATAGTAAAAATGCGGAACAACGTTTCCAAGCTGAATTGGCTAGGTGCAAATCTATAAGGAACTGGGAGGAGGACAGGAAGTGACCTTTTAAGATAGAAATGTGTGAGTATAGAGCAATTTCTGTGCCTTTGAGTAAAATGTCCAGCCTCTGGGTTTCTGCAATACAGATAAAACTGGACTGAAGATTACACCAGCCCACAGTCATGCTGCGTGTACCACTCCCCTGGCCATGTGAAGCTCAAAATGCTTTTCTTTATAGAAGAAAACCTCAGCTAGGACAACTGAGAAAGCCAAGTAGAGGATGTAACCTATTTGGGCATCTCAGTGTTAAGTTTCTCCCTTGACAACACCCATTTCAGAAATATTGAACTATTTACTGTCTCTGAAACATCTGGACTTTCTACTTGTTTCATAAGTCTCGAACAAAAAATATCTGCACATCATCCATCAATCCACAGCCACATTCTTTTCTCACCCTATCATGATTAGATTCTTTGGGAGGTTTTAGGGGTTTTTTTCCTAATGCTTTTCTCCCAGTTTTTCTTGGACATCCTTGTATTATTAATGGGCTTGATATATGCTCACTTTGAGCCATCAGAAATTGAACTCGTTTGTTATATAAGCTGGAGAAATGGGGGCTTCTGGGGACCTGGCCTCTTTCCTTAGCCACAACTGTCCCATTCTGGCAAAACTGAGACAGACCTCGGTCACTGTTTGGAGAAACTCCACCTCCTGTTAAGAAGTGGAGAGCAGTGGTGCAGGGTTTTGTCCAAGACAATTTTTTTGGTAGGAACATCCAGGTCAGTAGTACTATTGCTAGAGCTGTCCTGCTCTAAGTGAATGCAGACACCTAAATAGCCCCTCTGCAAAGAAGGAGAGAGGTGCTTTCTCCCCACTAAAAGCTGTTAGTTTGTGGAAGAAGAGCTGTGTGGCGTCTGTGGGAGTCTCTCCCAAAGAGCTATGCCAGTAGTTTCTAAGCAGGCATTGCTTACCTGAGCTACATCTATTGTGATATTAAAGAGTAACTGCATATCCTACTGTGGAAGTGCCACTTTCCTTCCACTTTAAAAGTCACGGGTGGGGGATCTGCCCAGCCATGGGCTGACATGGGGAAGGTTTCTTGCAGAGGCTGAGGCCAGCCTGCCATCAGTGATTTAGGCAGGGGCTGAGCTCCTCTGGCCAGCACACGTTCCTTCGCAGTGAGCGCCGCTGAGAGCTTTGCCTTTCTTTTGCACCAGTGTCCTTTCTCCACGTTGCTTTTCAGCCAGATGAGTCCCCTGACCCAGCTCAGCGTGCAGTTGCGTATGCGCAATCAGTGCGAGACACTTGTAAAATTAGTTAGCTGTAAAACTGCTGAGCCGAGAGCAGCGGGAAGGCAGGAACCTGGCGTGGGCCCAAGCGGGGCTCCACGGCGGAGTTCCTGGAGCAGCCTCTCGGGCAGCCACTCTGCTGCCAGGGAACCAGGGGAGCTGCTGATAGCGGAGCCTTGTGTGGGGATTGTTTCATCTGTCAGCCTGCCAGGGGATGCACAACAACTGCAATCTCCACTGCTCCTCCCTGCCACGGAGATTAGGGGAGTTAGTCATGTGGAGCTATGAGACTGATAGGAGAGATGATAACAATGCACAAACATTAGGCTGGTGTAAATATTAAGGAGAAAAAGCACGGTTCAAGGATGTGTGTAATTAAGAGTAATGGCTGGAAGAAAAAACATCTTTTTATATATGTTACTATTTTTGTATGACCTCTGTCTGGAACTCAGAAAATAAAACTGAGGAGTAATCACAATCTTCCCAAGCAATATTACAAAGCGAGACCTTGCTCTTGAAAATAAATCAGCGAGTCAGATTTAAATTTATTAATTTAATTTGTTTGAATACCAGATTAATTAAGAAAAAATGGTTCAAAGAGCAGACCTGTCTTTCTGATCAGCCTATAAAATAGTCCTGTGCTGGGAAATTGGGATTTTTAGGGTCAAAAATCCTAGAAGCCCTGCTGTGATAATTATCCACTATCACTAATAATCTTGTGAATAAAAGTGCTACGAAACAGAGTATGACTGAAAGAAGGAGTGAAGAAAGTATATAAGATTATTTTATTTTCTCTTCTAATCAATTTTTCTACTAAAAATCTGAAAAACATTGGCAAAAAATATCTGGAGAAAATAGCATTTTATCAAACAATTAAACAAAAGTAGTCTCTAAAATCCCACACCATAGGAAGGGAAGATGACGGCTCCTCTGTCCCCAGGCTGGAAGGTGAGGACCTGCCCTGTCCGTGTGACAGAGGGGAGCATGGTGAGCTGGGGAGGGCAGAGGTGCCCCAGGTGCTGCTGCCAAGCCCCAGTCAAACACCCAGCAGTTCTTAGCCCATCGTGTAGCACTCACCTGCCCAAAGCCAGACCAGCATTTCAACCAGACATTTGCTTTGGCACCAGATGCTTGGCATGAGGCACTGCACATGAAACCCAAGCACTGGCTGCTCTTCCAACAGGGTAACTCTAGAAGAGGCAGAAAAAGGACACAGAAGATGCAGGTGGAAGAGGGTGTGGAAAAGAGCAGAAGAGGGTGGTGAGGAGAGGAGGAAGAAAGGAAAGATAGGATGGCATGAAGAGCAGGGGAAGAAAAGCAGCAAGACCAGCAGACAAAGTGAGGAATATTTTACACCAAAACCAGACTTCAGGCATATAAGAAACTCCCTCTATTTCATCCAATGCTCATCAGAGCTTTCTGTACTGTGCTGCTGCTCCTTTGCCCAGCAAATTCTGTCACACAGCCAGCTGAGTGTGCACCGTGCCTCTAATACACCAAGGCAGAGCCAGCTGCCCTTCCAGGCTGCACTGGAAACTTGGGAAAAGGAGAAAGAAAAGAAATTCTGTTCTGCAAGGCCTGGTGGTATTCCAAGTACTTGAGACAGAATGTAGGCTAATGTAAGGGGGATTTAACATCTCACCATCACTAATCAAGGTTATGAGTTTGCCAGCAAAGCCATCACAGACCACCTTTTCAGGCACTGAGAACTTAGCTGTGATCATATGTTCTGGGAGTAAGAAATTTTCTCTGTTTATAAAATAAAAAGTCATTGTGTGGCTGCTGAAACAGTGGAAGCTGGGATAGACAAAATGTCAACATCAGTGAGGAATGATAGGAAGGTATGAAAGCAGGAATGGTGTCTTCTCACAACACCTTTAACGTATTGAACAGCAATGGGAACAGAGATAACGTAGGACTCTAACTTAGGCAACTACCTTAAATTAGTAAGCTCTAGAGGTTGCTGTAAATTTAATTAAAGGCTGATATAAACAACTGTGATTTTCAGTGTCTTCTGAAACTGGATAATCAAACCAAACAAGATTTGGCAGATGACCAGAAGAACCAGTCTCATCAGTGCGTATCCCAGAACTGCTTCACTGCTCCTGGAAGATAAAACACCATGAATCATGAAAAAAAGTGAATGAAGCTGATTGTGAAAACTCTGCAATGAGATAAAGGGAATGAGGCACTTCATCAGGTAGATAGCCCTAAGATTTCTCAGGAACTGAGAATATAATAACCCATATATTTTCTAAAACAACAAAACTAACATAAAAGTGCTGAGCAATGGGCTTCTCCCTGCCTCAGATTAAATATTTTTCAGCCAAGGTTTACAAGTGGAAACAGGGAAATGATCCTTCCAGATGTGTTAAATATCAGGTACTAAGCACAAGTCCCATAAACTTTATTCTGTTCTTCATGTCCCCTCAGGTGGGGCTGTAGCTCACATGCTTTCACAGCACACAATAAGAAAAATCTTCATTCTAAAAACTGATGTTGATGTCCAGTCTCTGATGAGACACTACTTCCTACTTTGGGGAAGGTACCCTTGAGCAGTGGGAAGCTCCTTTTCCCTCTGGATATGGCAGATAAATGACTTCTCACAGAACATCTGAGAAACTGCAGCAGTTTGTCTTAGTAGTGTCTGAAATAAGAACAAGATCACCCCTGGCTCATTCACCCAATTTGATGTGCATCAGAACATTTCTGTCATATTGATCACAACTCTCAGTGTGAAAGACATGCTGGCTTCACACTAGCTGCAGAAGGGACAAAGCCTGTGGCTGCAGCATTAACCCAGAAACACTTCACAACACTGGACTCAGCACTGGGAATTTTCACTGCATCACAGCTTCACAGTGTGGGGCATTTTTGAACCAGTATGGATTGAACCAGCACTGCAGATGACTTCCACTGGGCCATGGGCTGATCTACCAGTAAAATTAATCTAATGTGAGTAAGATATGTAGCTGTAGTAAATACACATATACATATAAAATATAGCTGCAAAACACGAGAGAAGGAGGTTAATGAGTTAAGGATTTTAAAATTAGACAAGATATGATTCACTGACAGTTGGTCTTAGAAAAGTGGCCAGCCTAATTAAAGTATCATCAATAATCCATTAGGTGACTGGCAATAGTTTATGTGTAGCAATGATTTGTTAAAATAGCTCCATGTATTTCATAGCAATGGAATTTACAATTTTGTTCAGAGGGGAAAATAAACAAACAACCCTTTTAGTTTTGAAGAACTTAAAAATATATGGTGTAATCCCTTGCAATGTCATGTGCGTGACTCCAATGAGAATCCTAAACAATGCCTCTAACTTCTGTGAATTGATCCAATTTATCTTAATCCTGTTCCCTCAGGCTCAGGGCCCCTGTGTTCAGCAAGGCAATGGCTACGTAATTTGGCATTTCATCAGGGTGCCACCAAATTCAGCATTCCCTCGTGGAATTCCCTATTTTGCTGCAGGCAGTTGCTCAACCTTTTGTTTTCGGTCTTCTGACTTGCCTCTTACCTCCTCTCCTTTCCCCATGGGGAGGAGGTAATTGAATTACAAGGCGTGCTCCCTCTCCTCCTCCAAGGAGTCAGGCAGCAGGGGGTTGGAAAGCGACCATCTGAGTGCAGGCTGTGTCCAGGAGCAGAGCAAAGCACATTGGATCACATGCTGGCCTCAAAAGGAGCAGAGCAGCTTCGGGACCTGGGCAAGGCCTCCTCAAACTGGCTGCAAGAAACTGGCTGCTTCCCTGGCACTCATGAGAAAGGAGGTTTAATTTACATGTCCAAAACAACACTGTGGGAGCCAAGACCTTGGGTATAGGCTGGGGCCCTTTGAAAGCGTGATAGAAAAAATCCCAGCCTGAGGACTTATGGCGACAGGAGGGTGGTTTGCAAAAAAAAAACTACAACAAAAAACCAAGTGTTTTCTAGTCCTGGTCATCTTCCCAGCTTTTCCAAGTTTTTGTCCAAGTCCAAAACTTCAAGTTTTTGAGGATAACGCACAGGGAAAAAATAACACTTTGGGGACATGAAAAACGTCTAGAGAATCGTAAAATGGAATTTCAGCCCATTTTGCAAACAGTAAGCTTTTCTTGTGGAATTCTTGTAATGAAGTAGTTTGAGAAAAGATTGACTATAACATTGTCCTGTCTTTGTAAAGAACCATGCTGTGAGTATGCCCTTTGTCTTCATAACTGTACATTCGTAATAGGAAAAAGAGAAAGTAGCTCTTGCGCCATGATCACTTTGTCCTCTTTCTCATCTCACTAGGACACAATGAAGTTGGAATAGGAGGGATAGGACAGGATCCTGAAGGTCATCCCTCTTCCAGCTTCCAGCTCAGAATAGCCGAAGGTGTTTGCAACAGTACAACTTTGACCTTTAGATTTATCAGCCTTCAGGAGTTTGAAATCAGCTTTTAACACATGGGTTTCAATATAGAGCAGTGGGGCTGGAAAGATTATGTTGTTTTTTTCTTTACAGGAAACAACAATTGCCAGGATGTCATGTCTGTGCTGGGCAGTGGTGTGAGCCGGCACAAGGACAGGGAGGTGCATGTGGAGGCCTCCCTCCATTTGACAGTACAATTCCAGACAACATCTCTCTTGTCCTTGGCTGTGCCACAAGCCTAACTCAACCTTGGAAGTCTCTTGTTTTTCTGTAGTAGTACAAAAGTCTAAACAGATCAGGCTTTGTTTTGTCTGCCATTTAATCTTACCCCCAGTGTTGTTCATCCAGGCACTCTTGGTTTGTGATTGCATCTTCATGTGGAATAGCAGCAGAAAGAAAACAAAGCTCTTCCTGATTTTTGTTTTAGGCACACGTGTGTGTGTGTGTATTTGCACACATCTGTGGTTTACAAGGCACTGCACCCAGATCCTGCTAGGAAATAGGAACAAACCCTGCACTGAAATAGCAGGGACAGGACTTGCAGGGAATGCAGAGGTGTATTGTGTGAGTCACCCTTGATTTCAAGTACTTTGAACTAGGCTGCAAATCAATGCATAGCTGCAATAAGTTGCACTAAGAATCTTTAGATAAGAAATTCCATTTTGTGGCCAAATGTGACAGCAAACTGTAGAAGTTTTGTATGAATTACCTACGGTTTGACTGCATCCCCTATGCTTGCTTCCTTAAAACATCGGTATGACATTAACAAGTGATAAATTTTACAGATAAAGGATGTGCACATAATTAACAGAGATTGTCTTGTCTTAATCCTTAAAAAGAATAGAATAGCTTGTTTCAAGTTGTTTCACTTGTAAGATCTGGGTCCTGTAAGCAGTTGTGCACACGCTCACCTTCATTTCTGCCAGGTCTCATGAACTTAACAGGGGAAGTTAAATGTGCATGTAGAATTTGATCAGTGCTCTTAAAAATCTTAAACAAGTTTAGCAAACAAAGCCAAAAATAGAAAGATTAAGATTTATTCTGACAAATAGTATATAAATTCGGCTGGACTACATTTACAGAAAGAATTTTGTTTAAGAGGCTTCAAGAAAATTTAGTAAATGTCTTTAAAGTCCTGTGTATTTTTTACCAATGCAAATGTCATCCTTCTGAGGGAGGGGGAAGGGAAATGATGTGAAGACCCTTTCGTTTCTAGGATGTCATGCTGCTTGTTTTTCACAATATTGCCACAAGATCCAATAGCTTCTTTTTCATTAGTGTTTCTTTGTTCACTCCTGAATCTATACAAAGTGAACATATATTTGATATGGGATCCATTTTCTATAATTTATCATAATTAAGTTTGGTTGCTACTTTTACGTTTCTCCAAAGTTTTATAGAGGCTTAAGGCTGAGAAATATATGTAATGAACTTAAAGTAGAGATTTAATATGAAATATCAAAATGAGAAAACAGATATTGATATGTTTTTACTCTGTGTATTTATGCTTCATTTATTAAAACACAATCATTAACTCACCATTAAAAACAATCAACAGTTGGACTTCATGATGTTTTTACTAATTTAAATTTCTCAAACAACTTTTAAAATTTTTAAGGATGTTTAAATTAGATGATACTGTTAGTAGTCCCATGCAGCTGAAACAAAAAAATCAGAAAACAACAGCTGCTTGTTTAAAAACAGTAAAGTGTCTGCATATTCCCCTCTTAAAAAACAGTAAATAAATCTAATACAGAGTTTAGTGATGCTTTCCCTTTAATGATTAATTATTCTGTTTACATCTCCTATCTTCCTATGAAGGGCATAAAAATTAGATGGATTAAAAAAACCCAGTGAAATGACTGCTATTCCTTCACTTTGTTATATGTGTAAAATCCCATTTCCTTCCTATAAAGGGCCACTTAGGTCTGAGGAAAAATATTGTAAAAAACTGCACAGAAAAAAGCTATTTCCCTCCTGCTGCCAACTGGACAGGTCTATGTAATTGCTGAGGGCACAGTTGTCTCCTATTAATTGTTTTTTAGGTCCCAGTTGAAATACAGGAGTGATGCTGATGTTCAATCTGGGGTACTTTTCCTTACTTAGAAGGTGGTGGGACACAATCCACAGTTTTAAGACTAAACTGTGATTATTTTGTTGTTTGGAAAGGAAAAAATAGAATTTTATGATAGATACATCCTGTGTCAAATTGGCTCAGTGCATCTATTTCAGACAATTATCTGACAAAGGGCAGAAGCTAATTTGAGTGTCAACAAAGCACTTCTAAATATTTAGATGCTTAAAAAGCTATAATGTTAACTTTCAGTTCACACAGTGGCAGAATTTTGCCTGTGTTGCAGACTGTGACTTGAACAGCTGATTCAGTTTTGTACTATACCACTAGCATATCTCCAAAGGAAGTTTTAGTAACGAATAGGGACAAACTCAGATGTATAGCATGAGAATCAGTTTGAGACATGAAGCAAATTTTCCAAACTATCAGAGGCTAGTTTCTTTCTTTTTTTTTTATTTTTTAAATTTTCCTACTATTTCCAGGTTGCTGTAAATTGTATGACATCGGTGAAAGACATGGAAGAACTTGATTTGAAATTCTGGGATTAAAAAAAGAACCAAATGTCTTTTGCAAGACTGTCGCCATCTGATTTCACTGCAGATGGAGGAAAAAAACCCTTAGGTTTTAATCTCCCATGCCCTCCTTCATATACTACAAGCGAGAAAGTGTCATATTCACTGGGTGGGAAATGTATTACATTTTTAAAGAGTACTTAAGGGTTTTCTGCTCTGCAGTGAAAGAATTTAACACACCAATTGTTAAATCTGCAGTGATAATGTGCAAACAGAAAATGATCATTCAGAAAAAAAAATCAATGCAAGCATCCCACGGACAGTGAGGTGATATTAAATGACAATATTAACTACAGATGTTTTCATTTGAGTATAAACACGTCCTGGTTCGATGGTAGCTCTAGGAAGGAGCTGAAAGAGAGTAAGCAATACTTTCTCCTCCTCACTTTTGGTGTTTAACGAGCACCCTAACCACGATGGGTTTCGTTGGATGAGGCTACTAATTATTTTGTAGTCAGAAAGTGCTCTATAAAAGGCATAAGAGAGTAATTCAATGCAGTTTCCTTTTATCTGCCTTGCCAATTGATGTCTATACAGAGCAAGCAGGGCTCCCCAAACACATCAGTCTGTTTCAGATACACAAGATTAAGTAGCAAGTGACATTCAAGAGCAATCGGCCCACCCAGGAGGAGTGAAACCAGCGGAAAAGCTGTCAGATTCCGCCTTTTCTCCATTAATCTTGAAGCTTTTCAATGCTGCCAGGTCGCATCTCCATCAAACAAGCTGGGAAGAGTGTCGGGCTATTTTCTTTAGTCTCACCCTCCCCTCCCCATCACCCCATTAACCCCTGCCATGCCAGGTTCTGTTTTGGGAACAACTCTTACGTTAACACCAGTAGGTGGGGCAGCACAAATGGCTGATGGAGCCAAGTGTGGACCTCTTTTAGTGGCAGGCCAACATTTAGGTGGTTGGAAAAGAATGTGACAGAAGTTTCCTCTGTGATGGAACTGTTCAGAATGCAAGTAGGTAGGAAAGGGGTGTTTGTCTTCTGTAGCCAGACCATATAACGAAGTACTCTCTTCCAGGTTGGTCTGCTTTGGAGTGAGCTGTATTTTCCTTAGTGTAAATCAGAGGTGTAGATTAGATGTGGAGATTCATGCTTACCTTCATTTACAGGTGACTTTTTGCCAATTTTAATTGAGTTGGCAGTGTTAGGCAAGATCCAAGAGTTGACCATGGCATAGATAGGAACCTTATTCTTCCCTGGGTAGTTCCTACAGCCTGTAGCTGTCACGGAGGAGGCATTCGGGCTGGCGGTGACCTTCAGAAGTTGAATCATAGAGGCAGAGGCTGGCTGAGTGGCCGGGAAGTGGCACAGATTGTAAAGAGCTCATGTCAGGAACAAGTGATAATATATGTTGGAACTGGTGCCAAGTGACTGTGTTCCTCTGATACGAGGGGATGGGTCTGGTTGGAAGGAAAGAGGCCTCTTTACTTGAGTTCCTTGGGATTGCATCCTGAGGATCATATTGGGGAGGGTGTGGTTTTCAGAGGGAGGTCATTATTGTGGGGGCAAAATCCAGATCTGAGAAACTTAAACTGTGAGTATAAAGAATAGATGCAGCATGTAAAGGCAACAATGCATCTCAGCTGTATCTGACAGCAAATGTCTTGGGAAGACTAGATGAAACATATAGGCATCATATAGTGATAGCTCCTTGGATAGTCTTCTAGTTTGCAGTAACTTGTAGACAAGGAATTTCCCTGTAATGAGGCAGCACCTCTCTCCCTCCACCTCCCTCTTTGTGCTATAATAATATAATTGCGTACTTTTCTATGTTCTATAAACCTCTTATGTTGTGATATTTGAATATCTGATATTTGAATGTCTGTGATATTTGAATATCTGATAATCACAGACATAGGGACAGTGGATTTGTTCCTACCATAAATCAGAGAGAGAGACTCATGAAAGATGTGTGCTCCCACTCAAATCACATACCAGTATTCCTTTTCTCATTTTCAAGCAGATCAAAGCCAAGCAGAAATGTTCAGGGAGGGGCTGCAATGTAAAATGATTTCAAGTCCTCAACATGTGAGGTGACTGCTCTGTCCCCAGGATGAAGGAGACCAGGAGGAGGTGGCAATGTTTACTTGTATCCTAACCTGGTAGATGCACCCTGGAAATGTCTACCAGATCTCACCTTGAATGTTAGAGAAGGGGACATATTTCCTCTAAGCTATCCACTCCCAAAGACTGGGAGTAATTCTCTGTCTGTGCTGTTCCAGAAAAAATGTGATACGATTTCTGTTGTAGGGTCTTTCTTTTAAATGAATTTAAGAAGATTTTTTTTTTTACTAATGAAATCTAGGTTACTCCTTGTTTCTCCCTGCTAGCTACCGTTAAACCAGATGTATTTTACTTAAACATCAAAACTGCATTAGAAAATATAACGCTTTTTAGTTACTGCTGTAAGTATGCTGCTAGTGAATATGTTTCAATATGTTTGAGTTCTTAAGCTATGTTTGTAAATAATAGGCCTTCGTAATTTTTATAGCATTCTGTCTTTAATGACTACCTGTGTGTAGTTCATTCTCTAACTGCTCTTTATCAGTCTCCTGTCTGAGTAAGCCAGTTGTTTCAATTGATCATTCTTCACATAAAGCACATCTCATGGTAGCATTTGTAAACTGAATTCTGTATTAAGGCAGGGAATCTACAACAAAAGGGGTTTTAACACATTTAATGGTTATAACAGAAGATTCAGGTTCCTGGAAAAGTGATTGTGTCAATCTCAAACATGCATGCAGAAGGACAAACAGTGTGTGATGTAAAGAACAGTGTGTGAGGAAAACAGTCAAAGGTGAGAACAGGCTGAAAATGGTACTTGGAAAGTAACAGCTGCATGGCATGGGCATAGAGGGAGAAACACCTCCACTATGACTTTGTTCAGACTACTGGCAAGTAAACATTAATATATGCAAAAATAATACATTTTAGGGAAAAAAATTGTATGTCAGAAGAGATTAATACTTAGTTGTAATCTCAGAATGACTGGTTGAGGCTGTGTATCGTGCTGTGCTTTGAGACCCTGTGCAGTGTTGTGTCATTAGCAGGTGTGATTACACAGACCTTTATGAACAATCACCACGTTAAAGGGGAGTCATTTCCCCTCTGCCATTGCACTGAACAGGCAGGCAGAAACATATGGACGTGCTGAGATAGTCACTAAGGTACTTAGTGTTTACTATTCTTCGGTTTGTACTCAGCAGACAGAGCAGGGAAAAAATAATGGCATTACAGTGCTGGTGTAAGAACTGAATAGACCACTTGAATAAGACACTCTTTCCCAATGCTCACGACTCACCCACGCACCTGGCATTCACCAAGCCCACGCAGCCAGTATGTCCCACTCCTAATTTTACACAATGGCTAGACATGAAGTTTTTTCATTATGTTCATCTATAATTCAATGACATTTATCTTTACTAACAACTACAGTAGCTGTCTGTTCTCCACAATGGATTACTGCCAATATACAGAAAAGAATGACCTTAAAATGTCTCCCCTAAATATCTCTCTACAGTTTCTTTTCCCATGCACACTCTTCATCATACTCCCCAACTTTCAAACTGCCTCTCCACCCCAGCATGAAAAATAAACTGGTATCAGTTGCCTCACTGTAAAACAAGATTGCTCTCCTACCTTTGTTTTTCCTTTCATTTTCTACCTTTATCGTTCATGTCCTTTTCTTACTCTTTTTCACTGCCTGTTGCTCTATTTTTTTTTTTTTGTTTGTTTTCTGTCTGGTTTGTGTTCCCAGTTAAGGATAACCGATCTGTTTATAGCCTTTATGGCATCTATACTCACATTATGTCACACCTTTCCTTACTAAAGTAACTACTTTAGTACTGCTAATTGCTCTGGTCTTCTCTGGTCTACAATTCCATTCAAGCCTTTCATCATCTACCAAGAGGTTTAAGCTCCAGTGCTTTTCCTTTCAGTCATTTGAGCTGAATTTCTTCACAGCTTAATCTTTTTTTATAGGCATAAGTCAAACATGAGGTTTGGAACATGTTTGTGCCTGCTAGACTATGCTAATTAAGGCCACTAGGCCTTCCTGTCGCGCAGCCTTAAGTGGTACTTCTCTGCAATCCTATGAGATTGCAGCATATAACTAATTTTGGAACCAAAATTCTTTCTAAATTTCCATGCAAATTCCTGCCTTGAAAAAAAGGTGGGGACGTCCCCACCCCCCACAATCATTTTTTCATAGTGGTTATGTGACCAGCTGTTAACCCAGCACTGCCAAGTCTACCACTAAACCATGTTCCCCAGTGCCACTTCTAAATGCCTTTTAAGTATCTCCAGGTAGGGTAACTCCACCTAAGCAACTTGGTCCAATGCTTGAAAATTATGTCCATGAAGAAATGTTTCCTAATTTCTATTTAAAGCCCCCTGGCACAGCTTGAGGCCACTTGCTCTCATCCTATCACCTATTAACTGGGACAGGAGGATGACTCCCACCTGAGCACAGCCTGTCAGGCAGCTGTGGAGAGTGATAAGGTCACTCCTGAGCCTCCTTTTCTCCGGGATAAACACCCCCAGCTCCCTCAGCTGCTCCTCACAGCACTTGTGCTCCAGACCCTTCCCCAGCTCCCCTGCCCTTCTCTGGACTCACTCCAGCCCCTCAATGTCTTTCTTGCACTGAGGGCCCAGAGCTGGACACAGCACTCGAGGTGTGGCCTCACCAGTGCCCAGCACAGGGGGACAATCCCTGCCCTGCTCCTGCTGGCCACACCATTGCTGATCCAGGCCAGGATGCCATTGGCCTTCTTGGCCCCTTGGGCACACCCTGGCTCATACTCAGCTGCTGTCACCAGCACCCCGATGTGCTTTTACACCAGGCAATTTTCCAGCCACTCTTCCCCACCAGTAGTGCTTCTGGGGTTGTTGGAACAATTATGACCCATTTCCACCAGTTTATCCTTCCTGGATTTGTGTTGCATTAATAAAAACCAAGTAGAAATTCTAAAGGTTGAGAAAAAATGTTCATTACATTCCTGCCTCTGTCTTACTTTCTTCAATTCCCTTTTCTTGAATATTTCTACATATGCAGAGTTCAGAGACGTGTCTTAATTATAATAAAACTATTTAATCTATAGCTGCAATCTGTGACTAAAAGGATCTTGCTTTAACCAAAACAGTCTCTTGAAACCCATACTATTTTTCCAGAAACACAAAAATAGCTTGGAAAGAGCTAAATTACTACTTTATTCTCCATCTTCTTCTAGTGTTTCCTAAAAAGAATTCCAATTATCATCCTTCAGTGGATCAAGAGATTCAGAAATATGCTTTTCTGATAAAGTGAAGTTATTACTGAATGTATAATACTAGAATAACTGATGTATTAAATAATTGCTAGCAATCATTCATTGGACCAGACCAACTCACAGATGAATAAGTGAAAACGATGGGAAGTTTAACGTCTAATCTAGGTATTTATTAAATTCAACAGTGTTTTCCTTGTTAGTATCAGGAAAATATAAGTAAACTTATGGCAGAAAAAATATTTAGAAACATTGCAATACTCATTTCTGTTGGAGATCATCATGTTCGTGCAATGATTCTTAGGGCAGTATGTTCCAATAACATTTCATTCTAGTTTGAAAAGCTCAAAAGAAGTTTGAGTCCTGACATTCATAAGCACACTGTATAAAAAAAAGGGGAACTGAATTTTCCTCACAACCTCAAAGTCCAGCAGAAAAATAAAAGTCATGAGTCTGCCAATGAAAAGAATAAAATTATCCATGTGCTGTCTGTTTCTCTGAAAGGCTTGCTTGTAATGCTTGAAGGTTGCAAAAAATTAGGATACCTATTCATCTATGTTGCATGAGGTTACATAATGAATAACTGATCTAGAGGAGCTTGGGTATAAAAGAACTCTGGGAAAGTGAGTGTAATTGTGCTGGAAAAATCTAGATTTACTTACAAAAGATTCAGCATTTTTAAATGTAATATTAGACCATTTTGATCTGTTGTGAAGCATTTTGGGGAGTGTGGAATAGAGTGCAGTGGTTTATTTTATCTTCATGAACCTTTGGGCTTTCTATGATTCTCAGAGGTGCATATAGTCAAATAAGATTGTTGTTTCAAAGCCAGCAAGACAAGCACCCAAAAGATGTGAGAAGATATTACATAGAGTATCTAACAGAGCTCTAAATTTCTCCAATCATATACTTAGCTGGACTTTAATATCCTTTTACTATCAGATTTTTTAAAAATATTTGTGGTTTTTCATAAACTGTTTTAATTTATGGGCTCTTTGGGATTCTTAGCTCCAATCTAATTTTGCTAGTAATAATTTTTATATGTTCAATTATTTATTTGTTTTGTAAATTCTGTTTTAGAAGTCTTAATAGTCTTTCTTAGTAAATACAGAAATGGTTACATTTTCTGTTATTCCACTGCAACAGTGATGCAAACACGAGCTGTGAACCACAGAACACCACAAAAACCAGCAGAGTCTGGCAGCTGTCTAACACTGGGAGTCAAAACTGAAGTCTGGACTTGAAAATTGATGTATCTATATAGGTATCCTTGACCACTTCATTTTTTGTTTACATTTCTAATTCCTTCTCTCCTTACAGTTCTAGAAGAGAGCTTGTGCAAAGTAATAAAAGAAAGACAACTCTGAGCTACAACCACTGGGGTTTCAGAGCAACAGCTATATATTGCATTACAGGAGCCAGGAGCTACAACAGAACTTCAATTTTCATGTTGGATGTGTTTTCTAATAGAAGAGTAAATTGACATTATTCTCTGGGTAAAGTGAAATTCACTGTGTCTCTGCAGTAGAGACATATGATGTGTTCAAGAATCCACACAGGATTCATATTCTACACACAGGTTTCAATTACTGACTTATTTAGAAATCACAACTTATTTGCAGTACAGCAGTAATGTAGCAGTATAGCAGCACAGCAGCTAAAATGACACACCTGAATTATACGTCACCTTTTTTCAGAGTATGTCAATGAAATATGCCTCCCTCTGCCCAAAGGTATTTTATTTTGTGAGCATTGTACATCTTCCTACTGAGTAATCATGCCTGGTTTAATTGTTACTCACATATTCCAAAGACTAAGAGCTTTGTTAAGACTTTTTTTAGCAGCACTTAGATTTATTTCTGAGAAAGTGGATTATAACACCAGAAACTGTGACAAGCTCTTCCGTGTAATGGTGTGTACAGTGGCAGGACTGTACAGTTTTGTAATAGCCCTGAGAGTATAAGTATGTCAGGCAATGGAAGCTTTAAAAAACCAGTATTGAGCAAAACCAAGAAGAGCACAGACTATTCATTATGCAGATAATATTATCTGGATGAGGATAATATGTTGTTATACACTGGAATGTAGAATATGTACCCCTTACCTTGGGACTCTCTAATGTGAAGTGCATGTCACTTGATGCTCATCTCTGCAAGCTCTGGACAGCCACTGAAATCCCCAGAGATGGCTATTGCACAGGTACCCCAATGCACAGCAACTGGCAGAAATGTTTGTGCCATAAAAAACCCCAACTCCATGGAAATGTGTTACATGTTGCCTCAGTTCTTGCAGACATCTAGCACGTTACAGCCTCCATTTGAGGCACAGTGACAAAGCCTGAGCAAGGTTTATACAGCTCTGGTGGTAACAGTCTCCTGCGTAAGAGGCACCCTTTGCTCTGACTTTGCTCAGCCTACAGGAATTTTGCTCAGCTTATAGCTATTGATGAATTCTTCCCTCTGTGGGAATGATCTTTGGCATGGACCTTTTCTTAATCTTTTGCACCTGACAGGTATTTTACAGCAATAATGCTGACTGGCATGAAGACTCTTTCACATTAAGAATTAAACACATTCAGACTGCTCCTTGCCTGGCTAACCCAGGATCACTTTATATTGCTATAATTTTTTGCCATGCCTCATGAGAAAGGCATCAGATAAACCCAACAATAAAAAAACACCAGGTGTTAAAGAACACAAGAGTGACGGGCAGTACTCAGCTGAGTTAACATTGCTTTTTGTATTAACTGGTTTACCATGCTGGATTGAAAGGCTGGCTCCTGCTCCCTGTTATGGAGAAGGCGCTCACAGGGTCTGTTTTTCACTACAGTATCGTTCTGTCTTTTCCTGGTATGGGCCTTGCTGAGAAGTTATGATGGCCCATAGTATCAACAACTCGGTTTTAATCATACATGAAATGCATAAAGAAAAGAACGCTTTCTGCTGCACTGTTTTGAAAAGCAGTGCTGTCTTGATGGCTTAGGCAAGATGCTTTCTTGGCAGATGGTGTAAGAGCAACAAGATGAATGCACTTTCTCCTTCTAGTCTACCAGCTCTGAATGCTCTTCAAGATACTATGTCCAAAAACAAAGCAGCAACTTCATCATTCAACAAGGCCAGTAATGGCCCTTTTGGGGATTTCATATGTATAGCTTTGTCTCACTTCTGGAATCCTTCAGGTTGCCCTTAATGACAATGGGGACTTTGGCAGAGCATTGAGGACTGGTTAGCTAACACACTGCATTTTATTCTTATCTTTTTATTTCCATTGTTTGTATGCTCTATTCCATATGATGGTCAAGGTTTTTTATTTCTGACAACTCAGATAATTAATCTCCCTCCAACAGCTCTTCCTGTGCAAGGAGCAAGAGCTTCCTCTTCACTATAACCCAGCATTTTGTGGCAAAAAATAGCCCCTGCATTTCAGTTAAAAGAGAGAAATAGTTTTTCTGTGCATACCTACTTCATCATGCATTTATTTCTCATTGTCTTCCAAAGTGGCCAGAGTCAGTACCATGAAATTTTGAAACATGCAGGCTTAATACCTTACCTTTGTGATAAGTAGCCATTTTATTTCTTGCTACAGTTTTGAAAACGTATCATAAAACAAGTGTTGCAAATGCCATCCAATGGATAGGTCATTTCCAAACCTCCTTCAATGCCAGAACAGAATGGAATGTCTTGTGGACATAGCTAAGTCTCAGCAATTCATAGAATAGTTTAGGTTGGAAAAGACTTTTAAAATTATAGAGTCTAATTATTCACCCATGTTCCTCTTCCCTTCCCTTATCCAAGACAGAATATATACCTATAAGTATCTTACCTGGTATCTCCTTCTGTAAAAAGCTACCTCAAGAAATTTGTATGGCAGTGCATGTAAAGTTCCTAGAAACTGCACAGGAACTGTCTAATTAAAATAGCTATGTACTACATAGTAACCTGTTCAGTATATTACTGTTGTCAGTTTTTGAAAACTAACAAGTTCAAAGAATAAATTTTGTCACAGAACTTTGGAATTTCAAGCTAAAGCTCACATACTGTCTGGCAGTCTGTCAAAATCTGAACTTTGCCTGGATTTGGATGAAAATTTGATGAAGATTTACTTTGCTAACATACTTGGCTTTTTTTAGAAGAAAGTGTTGTTGCTACTGTTGTGGAGGAAAGTAAACTTTTATCCACTGGAAACAGGCAGCTTGATGTTTTAACTGAGTTGTTAATATTAATTTTATTGAAACCTACATATTTGGATATGGTGATTTTCATAGCTCTAAGGTTAAATTGCATTTAAGTGATTAAGGAAGTATCCTTTCAAGTAAAGTTTACACTTTTTATAATGAACAGTTCTTTCTTCAGTCCTTAAACAAGGACCAGAACAGTAAAGGAATCAAAGGAATATCTTAACACTTTGCCTTTCCTAAAGAACTTGGGCTTAGCAAAACAGCATTTGTTTAAACAGTTACAATCCTGATATACATTGACCACTGTCACACTGCAGCTTGCAGTCTTGATGAATAACTTCCCTTTCTCCTTCATCTATCTTATTTGTGACTACACACAAATAATCATCAGATTGGCAAACTGTGTTGCAAATGGAAGGTAAATACTAGTAGACCAATCATCACCACTGGCACCATTGTTCTAGTAAGAAAACAACTCCCATTTGGTATTTATTGACTATATTGAGTTGCCTCTCTTTGTTGTTTTGAATTTTATAAGATAAAGTTTGTAGAGAGAAGTGGCAACACTTTTAGGCCAGTTGATGATAGAATTTTCTTGGAAAAAAACACTAACTTAATAAAGGAAGTGAAAATGGAGATCTACCCTCAGTACTTCCAATGCTCTAAATGGCTAAATGTTTTAAGATTTATTTATGTATGTATTTGTTTTAGCCTAGGTCTCTGGACACGTCTCACACATTGAAATAAAAATGCTAAACCGAAGTATTTCAGTGCCATCAGAAAGCAGTTGAAAAATACTCAGTCAATTCCATGTTTGATTGCAACTTGTTAATGAGTTACAAATTACTTCCTTGAAAACAACAATAAAAATCAGAGCAGCAGTTTATTTTTCCCAGTGTTTAGCTGAAAGCTTTCAGTGTCTCCATTTGATAGATTGACCAGACTGGTATTCCAAACTCCCCATTTCAGAATCTGATTTGCAAGTCACTGCCAAATTTACAGCATTTTCTACTTCTAAGTAAATTCTTAGGCTGTGATCTTTCATACTTAATCAAATGCTGGTTAGGGTTAACTGCACTTCGTGGCAGAAACACATTTCATCAGCTCAATGACAACCAATTACAATTCCCATTGCATTGGGAATGATTTATGGATAAAAGAAATTAAAGCAATGGCCACCAAAGTGATTTGGCAAATGACAAGCCATTGGCCTGAGAAGAGATTAAAGAAAGTTTGATGTGCTTAGTTTGTAATCAAAGCCTAAAAAGGAATCTGATTAGGTATTTTAATTCAGAAAGCCCTTACTAGAGACGAAATATTAGTTAAAGCACCTAAGTGGAAAGGTGTATGAACTGGTAAATAAAACTAGTCTGGAAATAAGAATAGAATTTTTAAGATAAGGCGTTCTGGAGTAGTATTTGAAATAATATCAACAAGGAATAATATCTTTCATGCTAGCAAATCACAAGTGTGTAAGTAAGACTTGATGACAGGATAGAAATGATCCTGTTCAAAGGTAAAACTTGTGATTTTTATCTTTGGTTGGTTAACTTCTTGTATCTGTAACAGAGCCTTGAAAGGAGACTGCATTTCCATATATCTTTTTTGCACCATGTTTTAAATACTTTAATGCTGCCAGCTGTTTACCTGCAGGGGCCAGATTTACATTTGCCTTCAGTGTATAATTTGGCTTTTGGGGAATGAAGGTAGACAGGGTTACTTTCTTTTGAAGCATCAGAAAATGGCCACAGGAAGTGATGGGATATTGGGGCAGAATTTATTAGTATTTTCACGATATTGAAAAAAACCCCTTGCCTGTTTCTGTTCTATTGTTTAAGAGGACCTTGATTTTCAGATCTGCAAACACAGAGGTTCCTGTCCTGTTTTCATAATGGAGTTAACAGCCTTGTTTGTTTTCTTCCTTTATCCATGTGGTTAGGCAGTGCTTTCTAGGATCCACTAGGCTGTTTCTCTTCAAAAATGTCCTGTTCTTAAGGCCATGGCTGGAACACTGCTGACATGTTTTCGAATTTTACTCTCAGATATTATCCTTCATGATGGTTGCTGTAGCTTTTTGTTTTCTTTTTTTTTCCCTTTATACTGAATTCCTTTTTACTGCAGATATTTTTGTAGACAACAGCACAATATACATCCGTGGTTGGCTGTGATTGATTCCAGGTCCCTCAAGACCTGTGTTTCTCATTACTTAAGTTCATCAAAGAGTTGCTGAACCTCTGTGACTGAGATGAGCTGGAAAATGTTTGATGCCCTAAGAAATGTAAAGAATAGTGAACTGGTCCATGTGTCTTTTGCCTGAACATTCTGAGAATGTGTATTTTGCAGTGGAGATATGTTTTAGTTTTTGAAACGTAGGCGCTACTAATTCTCTCGTACTAAAATCTCCTAGACTCTATTTCACCGGTTCGTCAGCTAGAAGAGTAAGTTCTAGCTTCTGGGGATGCAGGTTTGTAATAATCACTTCATCCAGGTTTCCATTCTAACTCCAGCATGTACGCATGTTGGCAACATATCCAGATTTGGTCTTCGGAGGATGATTCTGAAGATATGAGATCACAGTCACAGCCTTCTATGCCAGATGGCATAAAAACATCTTGGCAACTTATTATTGATACTTTTTGGTACCATTCCGAAAGCAATGTAAGAGATTGAACAATGTGCAGTAGAGACCCTGCTCAGCTTTCTAAGATGTCATTCACCACCTCCTATCCTCAGTCTTGACACTTGGAGAGTATAGGACACTTCTTTTATTGCTTCCAGATGTAAAAAGTCAACCTTTAATTCTACAATTAGATTTATGATGAGTGAGCCATTTTTTGGAGGAAGAACAGTCACTTCTAACTAACCCAGCTCATTCTATGTGTTCATCATCACCTTGATGATGCTGCCACGCACACAGCAAAGGGAAACCCTAATTTCCCTTGAACATAAGAAATTCCTAAGCTGAAAAATGCTCATATATTATGAGTTTTCTCTTAAACATACTGACTAACCAGAAATGTTATTCAAGAAAGGATCAGTCTTGGGAAACCACTCTGAACCACCCTGCTGGAGATAATATGATGTCCATTCACTGAGCAAAATTGTAAAGATCCCTGAAAGGAAGAATCATTTATGTACCTTTAGTTTTTTACTGTGTATGTAGCATCTACTTGGAATTACAGCTCAGCTGTGGATAAAATGGGATGGGATGTAGAGAGAATACCAAGAGCTGGCTAACAGTATGCAGACATCAAACCAGTTGGACACCTTTAGGGAAAGACTTGAACATAAGCTTATTTGATTAAGCAGCATTTCAATCTTTATTTAGCAGGATGGTAAGCATCACTTCCTATCATTGGATTAGCATCTGCAAGGTACCAATACAGAAACCCATAAACACTCCAAGAAGACTCCGCTGTTGCTCCTCTGATGATCACTGTTTTATAACACCAATTTGTGCAGTGATGCACATATGCCAGAAATGCACAGTCGAAATACTTCATCCTGAGGTGTCAGAGGGTCTTCAAAGGAGGTATCTCCTTCTCCTATAAATCCGCTAAAAGCTTTGAAATAGCAGAGTACTGCCTACATGTATACAATCCAATGAGCAGTTAATTTGTGGAAATTGAAACGAGAGAGAAAAGGTATAATATATTTTACTTCTGGACATAACTTCATTGGCAGGAGGTAATTACTTAGTGTCTGAAGATTAAAGTAGTGCTTTATCAAAATAAGCATACAACCCAGACTTGTCCCGCAGGGAGCAGCGTTTCATAAATACATAAACAGGTGGCATAGTGCATACTCCAAAGATGGGAATATTTCCAAAAGAAGTTGCAGAAGCTTTTATGAAGTAATTTATGAAATTTATGAAATCTTTATCTGACTGGGGAGAAGGTTCTCATTTAGCTATCTGTTAACGTAGAGTATTTGAGTTAGCAATCCATATGGGTTCATTTTGGGAGAAAATCTGCAGTACTGCTTGTAAAATGGTTTGTTCTTTCTCTCTTTCAACAAAGCCAGTCCCCTCAATCAGGGCTGGCAATGTTTTAATAAGATCCAAATAACTGTTAAGTGTTCTAACCATAGAGTGCTTTTGGTTGGAAGGGACTTTAAAGATCATCTAGTTCCAACCCTGCCAGCTCACCTTTCACTAGACCAGGTTGCTTGAAGTCCTTTCCAGTCTGGTATTTAACACCTCCATGAATGAGGCATCCACAACATCTCTGGGCAACCCCAATAGTAAAGAATTTCTTCCTAATATCCCATCTAAGCCTATTCTTTGTATGTTTGAAGTCATATCCCTTAGCCCTATCATTACATACCCGTGTGAAAAGTCCCTCACCAGCTTTCCTGCAGGCACCCCTTAGGAACTAAAAGGCTGTTCCAAGGTCTTCCCAGTGTCTTCTCTTCTCCAGACTGTGCAGTCCCGACTCTATCAGCTTGTCTTTAGAGAGATTTTCCTAATATTAATGACGTTATTGACATGGAAAGCTACAGCTACTTTAAGGAGGAATTTTGCTTTGGAGTTAAGGTAAGGTTTTCAAGAAGTAGAATCAAAATGCTCAAAAAAATCCTATATTAAAACAAAGATTTATGAAACAAAAGGAGTCCAAAACCAGTCCTTGTACATTTCAGGTATAAAGCTAAGAATGAATGGCTCAATAACTACAGAGTGCACACACTGTAATTCTTTTGAGACTACAAGAAACTGGATTAATTGCAGCTAAATTAAGTACAAAGAAACCTTGAAACTTTCTCAGACTTCCCAGGTCTCAGGGAAACAGCAGGAGAACTTATTTAGATGAACATAAGATTGCAAATCTTTTCATCAGCATCAATGCAGGTGAAGGTTGTGAGAACAGTCTTATATGTACTGCAAGAGGATTGTTCCACTTGATATGCTAGAACGTTTTAGTGTCTGAACCAGGATGCCAGGCTAGAAATGCTTTCACATAACAAAGACAAAACCTGGCTTCAAGAGAAACGGATGCACCTTATGTCACATGACTAAGTATGCTCAGATTCTGGTTACTATTGCCCAGGGACTTCTCTAAAAGTGAAGCAAGTTTTATTCATTCCTATTGATGCTCTGGAAGCCAAAGTTTGTGAATTCCCTTCAGTAAGAGGGCATTAGAAACTGGATTTCATTTTCATTCTAAGCCAAAATTTTGGCAGAGAACTGTGAGGCAGCATATCCTGTCTGTGATCTGGCAAAGAAGATACTCCAAATTAATTAAAAGAGGGTGGGGAAATATTATCCCTGAGGACCTTGCCTGGAAATAAAACCTGGAGCTTTTGAAGTTCCTTGCAAAGAAAAACAGAAAAAGAGTAAGATAGAAATAAACTACAGCAACTAACAGACACAGCAGCTTCAGTCACAGTGGGAGACATAAGATCCAGACTGAAGTTCTGGCTTTAAACCAGACCTGGGTCATTCTTACACAAGATGAGTATCCTATCAGTATCTACTGTCCTTTTGTTAGTCACTTCTCTAGAACAGTCCTATTCTGTGCAAATAACTGATTATCAGTTGCACCAGAAAAAAAAAAAAAAAAAAAGGAATTCTTTAGATTAACAGTTAGGGAATTCACCTGGATTATTACAGCAGCATGTGCCACACCCTTAACTGCACCTTCCCAGATGATGTACTTTCCTGCTACTGGCTACTCTCAAGCAAGTATAGTGGTTTTGATCTGAAATCATTCCCAGGCTGCAAAATATTTCAAAACTAATGTTTCCTTCAGCCAGAATTTTTCCACAAATCACAATGATTTCCACAACTCAACATTTCCCAATAGTACCTAATATTTTACAGAATATTTCCAAGTTGCCAAAAATCAGAGAACTTCTTACATTGCTGACAACTCAAACAGCAGGGTTGTATTAGGTAAGAAAAAAAAATAAAACTGAAGCCTAAGAATAAATTTTTTTGGGTTTAGCCTGCTACTAGATTAGTGATATGCCACAGATAAAGAGAATTAAGCACCTAGATGCAACTAGCAATTCTAATCACAGATGAGACAGTTGGCTATGCTCTGCCATTTTATGCCCTCAGGAGATGGTGAAGGTCATTTAAGTGCACCAATGTGGGATGCTGAACTACTGGCCAAAAAAAGAAATTCCAAACTCCAGAAAACAGAGCATCAGGATGGAGCACATACAACCACATCACTCAAAGAATGACTGCGAATCTTTAAGGTAATGCCTATGGAAAAGAATAAAAGGCCCAAGAGGCGCCAGTAAGAACTGGATTTTTGTATCTGTGACACCATTTGTTTTCTATTATGGGTATTTGAGTCTTAGCTTAACATTCCTCTGAGATAAGGCCTCATACCTGATAACATTCATCCCCAGGCCAGGCCACAGATCTATGTCCCTGGCACCATATAACTGTTTCTGTTGAGAACCCAAAATACTTCCAAGAACCACATCACTTTGAGCATATTTTTGTATAGAGAGCTGGTCAGAAAAATGGTCCAGTGAGAGAAAAAGAAATTGTGATCCTGGAAAGAGACCCTGCGCACGTATGAAAGACCATATGGTAATGATCAAAGCTGAGGAAAAACAAAAAGCTGCTTTCCACCTGCAAAACAGAATTGTCTGAAGATAGTGAAATGGGAATGCTTTGAAGATAAGCCATCATGTAGTGTGGGAAAAGGAGGCAAGAAGTGAAGCCTGCTATTGAGACAATTTCCTAAGGTGCATTCTGTGATTGGTGGGTGGTGGAGCCAGGTGCTGATTATTTTCTACCCTGTTCTAACATGCAAAAATCAGCAAAAGAAGTGGTAATTGTATTTGTTTCCCACTTTTCCTCATAACCTGCTTTCCAATGTATAGAAGGCAGGCACACGTGAATCTAAAAAATTTTTTAGCTCTTTCAAATAATTTCAGACTGCAAAATAAGTCATCTAGCCTTCATGAAATGAAACTCCTGTATTATCTTCCTTTCGGTCTCCTCTTTGTCTTCAGGAAAATAAAGGCTTAATTTCAAACATCGAGCCTGCAGTTTCTCTCTCCTGTGTTTAATCAGCCTGAAATGTGAAGACAGGCATTGCTATGAAGCAAGGATGCTGCTTTGGGGGTCACATCAAGAGAACCGAGTACACCAAATCTTTGTACTTTGCACCTTTGTTGCACTGACTAGTAGCATGTATGCCTCCTTTAGAAAGCATATGGAATTCTGATACATAGGCAGGACCAGACTACTAGTCTGGAGGAAAAAAAAAATTCTTATCCATTCTTAGTAACAGTGGAGGATGTTTCAGCCATCATTTTTAAAGGAGGCAGGAAAAAAACCTGAAGAAACTTGAGATAATACAACAAAATAAAAATATGTATATATTTCAACCCTAAGCTGTGCAAAGGAGCTTAAGATATAGAGATTCAAATCCAACAGTTTCATCATCACTCAGATGATATTTAATTCAACAAACATTAATTATCTCTGAGACATGAAGAGAAGTATTGATGATTGAACTTCAGGTGTTTACAGTGGAGATGGGAATCATTTAACTGGTCTCTGTTTACAGTCATGTAAGTAGTTGTAAGAACAAAAGGTGGTTATGGTGGCTCCGTCTAGCCCAGGCCCTGTTTCTGAAGGGGAGCAAATGTAGACAGCCGTCTAGCTTTCCAGGGATGCCTGCTGAGTCGTGTTTCTTTGCTTATTCTGACAGCCTTCAGCCATTTCTGATTTAGGGAATCCTATGCAGAAGGTAGCTGCTATGGGTTTAAAAACCTTCCAGGGTTTACCCCCCGGCCCCAAATAATTTGTTTAGTCTCTCCTTTGAGACATGCGCTTCTTGCATTCATTCACATCACACCCATGGCAATAGACAAGAAGGTACTTCTAAAGCTCCATGCATCTCACCTCTTCAGATTTCTACACTAGCGAAATTAATCAAAATCCATCAGCTACTGAAGGAACCCACTTTAAGTCTAAATATCCACATACTGTAAATAGGTGGCCAATTATTTCTTCACTTCATTTTAAAATAGGTACTGTAAGATTCTAGATTTGCAATTTTACTCCAAATTACAGTGGCGGGCTGCAACAAAGTTGTTTCCAATTTACTGTTATTTTTAAAATTTGGATTATATTAACAGTGGCAAGTTTTGCTTTTTTAGAACCCAATTTTTTTAAGTAATTTTGTTAAAATAATTTTACTTACGTAGTTATTACACTTGTGCAAGTGTTGCCTGTGGAATTCATTTACTGTGCATTTCTTAATGCTGTGGTTGAGGTAAACTTGTCTTTTACTCCAAAGTTTTGCTTTACACATAACTGCAAACAGCAGTTGCAAACCAAAGATAATTAGAAATTGGAAATTACTCTCCTCTCTTCCGGGGGGCCCCCCCCCCCCCTTTAGTAGTTTATTTACTGTCTCTCTGAAGTTCCTTCAATTTTGGTGAGATTTTATGTCTGTTCTAGAAAACTGGGTATTTTACAAGTCAGAAGGCTGTACTTTAGGGTGTTGACTGGTAAAGGAACTTTGCCATCATATCCCAATAATAAACCAGAAAGACATCACATACACCATTGGAAAGCTAAAACTTGAATGAGTAAGACACTCTGAAATGTAAAGGGCACTGTAACTCCAGCATTTCCCCATTCATACTCAAAAATATTTTCTCAAGCACTGTGCAGACATCCCAAGTGAAGCAATAAAAGTGGTCAGGTAGGGGAAAGGGTAAGAAAGCAAAAATAAATTTCATTTATAAGCAGACTGTAATTTTAACCAAACTATTTGGCAACAACACCACATCACAAAAAATATAGTGAAGCATCCAAGAACTGACCAAAAAAGTGCTGGAATAAGCACAGAATTTATTAGGGACTATTTGTAATAAGCAGTGTGTCCTGGTTTTAAATTTACAGTACTTCTCAGTTTGATGTTTGACTTCCCTTCGCTGGTTAAGGAAGAAGGCAGCAATGACAAGCTTGCATTCAATTATAGAAATCATCTCAGCAGACTGACTACAACTTTGCATACATATTCCTGTAACAGACAACCAAGGCATGCCAGAAGACAACTGCTTTACTTGATAGACATGATAAGAATTTTCTCATTTTCTCTACCTAATAACAGAGAAATTAAAATACCTTCCAGGCACAGTACCAGAACAAACACTTTTCTTCACTTCTTCTTAGTGATACATTTTTAATGAATAGTTGCAGTTATTTATGAAGACTAGCCATTGTTTTACCAGAATGTTTTAGGAGAAAAACGGTACATGTACTTTCATTAAAGTATTTCTGAAGTCCTAGAGCATACTCTTGAATCAGTGGATTTTGGTAACATGTATGTACACAAGTATGATAACACATTTTAAGAAACTTGATGATCACTGAAGATAAAGATGGACAACAGTAAATGTCCTTTAGCTTCAAAGTGGAAACTGTTTGTGGTCCCTTCTTCACTATAAAGGATGTATTTATTTAATTATCACAAAACACTGACAAAACACAATAGCATATGATGTTGGCATTCCATACTGGCAAATAGTACAAAGAACAGCTATTTTGTGCCAGATCAGGAGACACACCTGAACAAACCCAGCCTTGGCAGTGGCTGATAGTGACTGACAAAGAACATAAAAACAGGGATACTCCCAGGATACCCTTTCCTAGCTGTCATTAGCATTTAGCTCAGGGATTTTACTAAACAGGATACTATTTTATATTTAATGCAGACTTTTATTACATGCATTTCTTGTATTGAATCTAGTGTGAAGCTAGTTTTGGTAGTCAAAAATTGCCAATGAATTTCAAAATCTTCTATATGAACATGTACTTATTCTCATAAGTTTGTTAACGTGCCTGTTTAAAAAACAGTGAATTATACTGGTATTCCCAGGATTGCTTGTGATTTTAGAGGCCACCCATACTAATACTCAATTTTGTCTCCTCCACATCAGAGATTTGCTCCTCCAACAAAAGATACTTATGTCTTCAGGTATGCTGTTACCTTTCTCTGCAGCTTTTTAAAACACCTTTTTGAAGCCCTCTGTAAATCCAAATGAACTTCTTGAATTACCCAGTCCCATAATCACTAACTCCAATGAAGAATGTGAAAAAAGTAGTATCAAACTAGCCAAACTGTCAAACATTTTTATATTATATATTTTCACAGTACTATTTATAGAGATATTCAAGGTGTAGGGAGGAATGAAAGAAAACCTAATAAGCAAAAAACCCAAAACCTGTCATCTGTTATTCAGATGAAAGAGTTTTGAGAAAAATGTTTAAACCACAAAAAATTGTTACATAGTTTCAAATTTCAATTACTTCAAGATTATGGTCTTATTCTAATCAACTTATTTGTACTTACTCTAATCAATTTGTCCTAAAAGGTGTTAATTCACTTTTTCTGTGCAGGAGGCACTCATGACAGGAACCTTTCTACTTTCCCTGATGATGAACAAGGATGTGAAGAATCAGTATTCCATATCCACTGGAATAAACATTTTAATAACAATTCAAAATTATTTTGCACCCTTTTTTAAAAGTAGCTGTAAGCATAACCCTGTGAAGTTGGTGATATACTCCAGCATTAATCAAATACCAACTAAATGTAAATCCCTCTCAAAATGTGGGAATGAAAAAAGGACTTATCAAAGCAAGTTGCCTTACATACCATAACTTACAACTGTCTAAAATTATTTTCTTAATTTATTTCAGGTTTCTTTATTTGCATCTCTTTTTCTTTGCAGAATAACAAAATATGTTAACCTCTCCAGTAACTAAACACAGTCAGGTAACTGTACCTGGCAAAACCAATCTACACAACTGTGAAAATACAGGCAGATGCTGATAATCGTCCAAATTAGCTTCTCCTTTTCTACCACATGGAGAAACTTTGCATATATGGGTAAATAATTCTGCCATTTCATAGTGTCCATTAATAGTCTGATTTGTTTTAAATTATCCATCAAAATGCACAGTTAAGGAATACTCTACTAGAAATCTGAAACTTAGTCTCCTGACATTCTTTTCATTCCATTATAACATCATGTTTTTAAGAACTGCAAGGCCTTTATTATTAATTTTAAAAAGTTAATTGGAATTATGAATGATACCAATATTCCTAATTCCTGCAGGATGCACACTAGGTATCAGCTGTCAGGAAGGTGTTAACACAAATGTGTGGTCGAATAAAGAGACGTTTATTAGCAAAGATAAAATTTCACCAAAACATTCTTGGTTTTACACAGTAATTATAGTACTTGGAGTGTCAAATTTTTCAAAACTCATGTAAGAAAATTTCAAGTGATCCCTTGATCCCCCAAACCTATATATCACATACTTTGTAGGGTTGATGGGAGTAAAAAGTATTAGCATATGGGAGAAAAGACAGTATGATGCTGTTTGTTCCTCTGAAGAAGGAACTTCCACCAAGACTTGACAGGAAAAATCCAAAACTCATTATGATATGCTGGCTGAGACAGCAATGACAGATAATAAGACATTTTCAGAAAACTGGTGGTTCCGTGAAACAGTTTGCTTGAAATAGGAAAGGACTTTATCTCCAGCAGCAGCATGATGCCTCCAGTACTTCACAAAACATAACTACCAAAGCCAATGAGGACAGATCAGTCCATGCTTTGCACAGGGCTTTCCACAATAATGGCAGCAACAAAATTGGAAAGGAAACAGCTAAATTCTACACAGCTCAGTGAAGGAATCTCAGGTACATTACTCTGCAATACTGCAACTGTAATAGTAATTCTTTAACAGTCTTTTGCAATTGCCATGTAAGGTGGCAAGACATTTGAGATGCAAACAAAATCCCACTAGGTAAAGAAGATGTTTACTTGGGAGCTTTACACTTTTTCTTTACCTAGTAATGATTTTGTTACTTTCACAGGTTTCAAATATTCCTCCTATTAAAAATTAGATTAGTTGGATGCAGCACAGTTACATTTACTACTAAAATGAACTTATAATCTCATTCAGCAATCTGATTCTCCTTAAAATGAACTGCTAATCTCATTCATCATAAATGACCAACTACGGTAGTTTACTTGCTGTGCCTTTTGACATATTCAAGGTTCAGGAGCAATTTTACTTATCCCAACACACTGCGGAGTAGATAGAAGTTGGAGTTCACCTATTAAAACACTGACTTCTGAAGGCACTTACCTAAAGACAGCCAGATCATCTTGTACAATTTCAGTTCCAGCCTAGAGTGGTAATAATTTGGTAAGTTAAGGAAAGGGTGAAGAAGTTCAATACCTAATAAATTCTGATGTCTAAAATAAACTCTTGCTGCAACTGATCCTCTCCAAGCTCATGCCCTCAGAATTACTTCTAAGGTTTGAAAACTGCAGTGACTATAATCAACTCTATTCCCACTGTCACCATGGTCATTCTTAAACCATGAAACAGGATAAAAAAATCTAAGTTCTAGGAAAATTATCAAAGGAAAAGAAGATATGGGCTCAAACAGAACTTAAATACTTCGAGGTGGCATGAACAATCATAAACAAAGAAACAAACAAAACAGATTTATTCGTTAGAAACAGAAGAGGATTTATCAAATTCTCCTTTTAAGTGTTTCCATTATCTTTCCAGGAGAAACAAAGAAACAAGAAATCGTGCTTTATGTGAAACCCCTTAGATTAACAGACTGCAATTTCATGAATTAGGTGTCCAAAGAGAATGTTAAGTATCTAACACTAATCGGTCAATTCCATGGACCATGTGATTTAAAAAACCAAGCTGCATGTCTGCTGAATTAGATATCTGTGGATTTCTTATTTTGATAATCTGATAAAGCTTGAAGATCATTATATTAAGAACATGCCGCTCTTCACTTGGAGAAAAAAACAGAAGAAAAAAACTCCAACAAATGGCTTTTCTTTTAACTGTCTTAGTAAGATCATTATATTAAGCTGAACTGGAATATGAAGAGATGCAGCAGATTCTGGCTTTTAAGATTCCAGTTTGGTGCACTTTGGCGTTCCTGGAAGACTGCAGGCTACACTGCATAATGCAGCATTCAAAATTCAATAGAAGACTAATTGGAGTAACAGATTTTGTCTGTGATAGAAAAGCAGCAACTTCATCCAACTGGCTGATTATGCTGAAACTGGGTCAGAACCAATGCCTTACATGAACGCTAGCCAGCATACAGGAAGGTGGTTAAAACTGAAACAAGAATACATGCCATATAAGAATAAAACTTGGGCAACACAAGATAGTTTTATGCCTTCTAACACAGCCCTCCCACCATTACTTAGGTCCATGTGGAGAGAGCTGTTTCAACTCTATCTTTTGTGACAGCTGGGATAAAACTCTCAGTTGCAGAGGAAAAAGGTGTACACCCTCCCCACCCCGCCCCCCATCCTATTTGTAATACATCTCACTGATCACATGTCAATACTGTAACTTGTTAAGTTAAAGTGAATAAAGTAACAGCCAAAGATATATAACCAAAGATTTCAAATATAATATTACACATTTTTAACACTAATAATTTAATACCATTAAGACAAACTGAGCTTAGAGTATATACTTGCTGTAAAGACTGAGATGCTATCACCACATCTCCTGTTAAGCAACAGGAAACCTCAATTCACATAAACATGTAACTAGCAATAAAAGACCCAGAACTATAATTATGTAATTAGTATATGCTGATACTGTGTGAGGCACCCAAGTATTCTGACTTTATTTGTTTATTTGAATGTTTAACTGGCTTCGTTTCACTTTTCAAGAACATCACAGAGAAACAACTACAATCTTAATCTTTTGGACTAAACTTGCTCCATTACCAAAACAAAACCCAGTGCTTTCTATTCCTGTCATGAATGCTTCTGGAATAATGACAGTATTAATTTCAGCAGAAAGGAGTTATATAATATACATTTATACAGAACAGTCTTGAGTTATACCCATCCTTTGCTCTTCAACTGCCAACACTGTCTCGTATACAAAGGAAAAAACCCAGCTTTTATTGAAAGACTTTGTATATGCAAAGCTTATTGAACTTCAGAACTTTAAACAGGATAGTAGATATAAAATTACCATCAAAGATAAATCATAATCTCTAAAGTTGCAGATGATTTCAAACATTCCTTTTGATAGATTCCTAGTGCAGCAATTTTTTAGAAGTATGAACACTTCAAATCTCCTCTATTTATAGGGAAGTTTGTAACAGGTTCAATTGGAGACATGAAAAACATTTTAAATAGACATCACAAGATGCATCTGTAGTTTAAAGGTCAAATTTATTAGGAGATTAAGAGATGTATTATACATGGACTATAAATACAGCACAGCTGACTTTATTCACAGTCACACAGCTAATGCCAACCTATTTTGTAGACACTCTTGTTCTTTTGTTCCAAGAAAAATTTGCACCGTAAGACTTGGATTTAGGTTTTGGCATCTTCTTCTCTTCAACATCGTAACTCCAGCCTAGAGGTTATGGAATAATGGCAGGGTGAGACAAGAAACAACAAGAATTATATTCTCAGCATACAATATACAGCAAATGCTTATTGGTTAAACTTAAAGGTTTTAAACTTTAATGTTCTTCTTCATGTAGGCACCCACTAATCTGTCCCTTTCTAGTTGGCAGCGGAGAATACTGAAATGCCATAAATGTGGCAAATGACCATTCTGTGAGATGGCAAGACCTGACCACACTACAGACTTCCATGCAAAAAATTTGATAGTCATGAATGAAAAGCTCAACAGGGAAGACTGACTGTCCTGTAAGTTCATGGCTCCACAATTTCATAGCCCACAGCAGCACTAAGGTTCTCTGCATGTTGTGTATGTCACAGGAAATTAAGAAAGTAAGAAAAAACGTGAGGAAAAAAAAAACATACAAAAGATCAATCTCAAAGGCTGTGAGAAAATGGAGACCATGGAGAGTTAGAAAAAGAAGGATAGGAGGACCAAAAAACTGAAAAGCAAAGAAAAAACTTCAACATTAGAAAGGAGTTCAATACTTAACATTTTTTATAAGAACATAAAAAATTAGGAGTAAAAAGAAAAGGGAATGAAGTGATAGAAGACAAGTAAATTATGTGATAGTTAAGCAAGAGAAATGCTTAAAAATGTCAGAAAAGAGGAGGTGGAGACATTAGTGTTTATGTAAATCAAAATGCAAATTGATTGCAGCCTCCAGGTGCCTGGAAAGTTGCCAGGGCAGCACTCAGTATTCTGAAGTTTGGTCTCTTTAGCTGCAATATTTCACTCAAAGTTGAGATACTTCAGTCGAAGCCAGAAGTGGTTAAATATGCAGTTTTAAGTGATACTCATAAGACAGTACTTTTCCTCCCCAGTTTTAAAACTGGAAGTTACACACCCCGAAATGCTTAACATATATCTGAATTTTTATACTTAAGGTGCTCACAGTAAACAGTCAAGATACACCTACACATCAAAATGTTCTGTAAGATACACAAGTTGGCATGTCACTGCCTCAATTTTGCGTATTCACAAATGTCACACAAACATTTTCTTCTTGTTTATTAGTCTCAGCCAGTGTTAATTTCCAAGTTAACTATTCTCTGTAAGAAACACTGAATAGAGATTTTAAAAACATATTCTTTCCATCTGTGAGAACACTGGCTTTTGCCTCCTGTTCTGATTAAAAATACAAGCTTGAGTAAACAGCCAGAACTAGATCCAGAGACAGACTTCAGTATTGCAACATTCAGCGTTGTAACACCTAACATTGAGACACTTGGCTGCTGGAATGGAATCTACAGCCCCAAGGTATTGCTTCATATTTTTATACACTAGATGGAGAGAGGCCGAGTGTCTCTAAAAGAGATTTGCAACTGCCAGCACAATGACTTGCACTGCCACAGATATCCAAAATGCGTAAGGTTAGTTACATGTAACTAATGATTGCAAGAGGCCACCATATGTGATTAGGTTCCACGCTTCGGAAAAGACTCCTCTGAGGTGTTCAGGACAAGAGCAGAGGTCACTTTTATAAAAATACCAGAAAGGTCGGAGAAGTTACTCTTGCCCAGAGCCCTGACGTATGAGCCAAGTAGACAGAAAGCAGATTTCACTGTCTCTGGAAGAACACCCTCACCACCTGACTAAAGGTTATTGTGGAGTAGAAAAACTCTCCATCCTTGTTACTTAACTGTACGGTTTTAAACAACTGCTTCAGTGATGTCACACAAGGAAAAAAAAATTAGGCCAACAGTCAGAATTTTAAATTTCTTCCAGTTAAAAAAGTTTGCTCCTTGCCTAAAACTCAGGCCATCCTCAGCTGTAATACTCTGGACAGCAATGTCTCCTGTTACTGTATTTGACATTAGAAAACACATCAGATGGGCAGGCATAAAGACAGCTTGCCTTATCTCCTTAAGTTCTTAGGAGAAAGAACTCTTAAGTTTACCAAAATAACCTGCAATATCTAGAATTTTCAGAAATTATACTCTGAGTTCTTAAGGAATTCTGTAATGGAAAATTTCTGTGATTCATACAGGAGAAAGAGAGAGAGATAAGTATTTGTGTTTCTAGACTTATTTAAGTCCCAATACTATCTTGGTTAAGAAGCTAACTTCCAATGTAAATGTGTGCCTAAATTTCTAATGTCTTTTAAAAGCAGAAATAAATAACGTAAATTTTGTATTTCTAGTCACACATGGCATTGAAGCTATCACTACGAAAAATATTATGCACATATCATATGCATAAATGAAAATCAAATCACAATTTAGGCAAGCCAATATCTATGGATAAGTTTGGTGTATCTCAATTATGGTAACATTAAGAGTGCAAGCTAAGTGAATATTGAACTACTAATATTAACACTCAGTCACACTCTCAGCTTAGTTGGTTTCATGCACAATGGAATAATTTCTAACTCAGTAAAGGCATAAACTTTCCAGCCTGAACAAATGCATTTTACTTGATTCTGCACTTTGAAAATATCTACAAACATCTACAAAGAGATGCCACAAGCAGGTCATTACATTAATTTTTTTCTCTTGTATGCTGAATTGTTCAAGAAGTAACACAAACACTAGAGAAGCATAAATGTAACTAAACCAAATTCTCCTAAATTTCATATTTGTTCATAAAACAATAAAAAACACTAACAAAATTGCAGATTGTCCAATGCAAAAGTGATCCTATTAATTTCTTACATAACAGAACTTATTTTTCAATAAAATTAGCACTACTAAACCAAAAAAATTTCCATTCAAAGAGGAACAGACAAATTAGATTCTAGCCTTTACCATTAAAAAGTGCAAATAAATTGCACATTAAATGGTTTAATTTTTTAGATGTATAGGTTAATGGACTTACCATGTTTGTGGTGCACATCAACCATCTAACAATTCTGCATAATTTGATTTGGCCAAAGAAATTTACTATTTACCCTAGATTAAACACAGTTGAAAACTGCAGACAACAGGGAAGACTTCTGAAGAAGCTTACGCTTCATGTGCATTATTCCTGGCTTTATCTCAATGTAATTAATCTTCTTCACATCCATAGGGACTAAGCATCAAGCTTAACTTTTGAAGGAAAATGGACTTGATTTTAAAGGGGAAAAAAAAAAAGAGAGCCGCAAAAAATTCACGCTAATACAAAAAAGGACTGCTGAATATTCGAAAGGCTGAGATTATGGATAGAGTTCATGGTACCAACATTCTGTGAGGAACTACAAGCCTAACTAAGTTTACAGATACATTCCCTCTGATACATCATTAGCTTACAAATTATTAAGTGATGTTACTCGCTTTTCTATTGCTTTATTCACAAGTAAGAAAAACCATCAAGTGAAAGTTTAGACTCTAGTGCTGGGCAGAGTTAGGCATAACATCGTATGTCTACAGGCTCCTCATAGGGAGCAGTGAGGTTACATGCTGCTCTCCTCTCTGGTGACCAGCAACAGGTCACAAAGACTGGAATGAAACTGGGTCTGGGGAAGTCCAAACCCATCAACAGGAAAAGCTTATTCACTGAAAGAATGCGGTCACGGGAACAGACTCCCAAGGGAAATCACCAGGACACCAAGCCTGTCAGACTTCAGTGAGCATCTGAGCAATGCTTTTAGTCACACAGTTTGCTTTTAGGTAATCCTGCGAGAAGCAATGAGTTGGACTTGATGATCCTCTTGGGTCCTCTTTACAATAAATCTGTGCTGCAACACAGCCAAAAATGAAGTCCAGCATGCTTACTTGGTAGTCATTTAATTTCAGTTTTTCTGATTATCAAACATTCGTAAGAGCTCTGACAGCTTCCCTTAGTAAGAATGATGTTCATGTTAAGCCTTCAGGCTAAGATCACACTGCCACGCAGCTGGAACACCAAGCCTGGGATACACTTGAAGTATTAATTTTCCTCCAAGACCTGAGCAAGGTCTCACTCAGCTCTCATTCGAAACAGATACTTGAAAAAGCATTTTAATATTAATATTATATCTTAATAATAATATTAATGGCTGAAACACCTTTCTAGAGAGTGGAAAGTCTAGATTCAATGCCTTCAGCACCCCTGGAAATATTCCCCTTCCCATTTTCCTCCACCGCACGTAAAACACTAGTGGTCTTCCAGTTCTGTAGGACAGAGGGAAGGTACTTTATCTTGTACTTATTCTGTTGTTAATACTTTGAGATCAAGATTGCCTGTGGAAGGATGAACCCCTCATAGCCCATACCTACAATACGTACCATTTTTTTCAGCAAAAGCAATGGCATCTTCCTTAGTAGAGAAAGTAAGAACCATGTTGGATAAAGGATCAGCTCTGTAAGTAAACAGACAACAATTTTTAGCCATATTGGAAATAAAAAAGGATTATATCTCTATCTCACTGTTAAATCAAATGCATTACACAGTTCACTGCAGTACGCCAACTCACAAACCATTCAAAACACTTTTAAAATTATTTCCAGGTCAACACATACTTTCTGTAAAGTATTCTTTTACTCTCTCAGTGTGTTAAATTTCCTTCACAACTACTTGCAAAGATTAATTGGGTTGTCAGACAAACATGTCTAACCACTTGCTGAGGTTATAGTAAGTGGTCTGCAATGCTCTCTTCAATTTAAATCTCTAAAATCCCTGTCATTTTGTAAGATCAGGGGGTTTAAGATAATTCTGAACATTTCAAGGAGAACAAGAGTCTGTAGAGCAGCTAGGGAAAGAATAATCTCAGACAGAAAAGAGCAGAATACTGAAGTGAGCAGAGAAGGAATTAACCAGAAACTGAAAAGTACATAAAAAATATTGAGAATTCTGCTTTGGCTGAGGTCACATGACCTCCAAAATTATTCCTACACAGCAAGCAGATCACAGGCCACTGTGATCTGAAAATGAAGCTCCAAAATTCAAACTGCTAGCTAACTAATTACAAAATGGCTAGTTTTTTAGTTTTAGATGACCAGTTATTCTTCAACTGCATTTTTGAAAGGAATAAAACACCATAAAGGTTTTTGAAATAAATTAAATTCTCAGTTAAAACACCAAATTGCCCTATTTTTTGCTATAAAAGCTCGATTTAAGAACAATGACAAAGGATGAAAAAAAAAAAAAAGAGGAGTTCTAACTCTCAAAAGAAATGAGATACTGGTTGTAGCACCACAAAGACAGATCAAACTTCCTCGAGACAACACTGCCTATGAGCCTGGGAGACAACTGGAAAGACAAGACCAAATTGCAACAAACTATTGAAGAAGCTGCCTCTCAACTGTTCTCTCTTTGAAGCTAGAAGGATAAATGAAGAGAAAAGACTGAAGATACACTGAACTCTCTACAATAAAGGACAAAGCCTATGACTGGCGAAGGGGGAGGGGAAAAGGGGGAATCTCGCTTCCAGCAAAGACAACAGTGTAATTTTATCTGATGTACACATGGAAAAATGAATTTCACTATATATCCAATATATTCCTCAATAAAAAAATCAGAAACAAACAAACAACACACAACAAACAAACAAACAAACACAGGATAAAGAGATAAAGACAGAAACTACAGTTTTGTGATAGGCTCTCTTAAATACATTTAAAGATTTCTCTTGTAACAGCAGTTAAGTGAATTAGGAGCTAAGAATTAATTCATGATATGACCAGTGGCGAATCAGTGGCCCCAGTGTCCTGCAGTATTGTGACAACTTTTGCTTATTGTTATTCTCACCCATGATTTGGGTTAGAAAAATCTTTTCAACACTGCTAAAAAGGAACAAAGAAGCTTTAGGTCTGAAGTGTAGTGAGGGACCAGTGCCTGTTCAGTACTGCAAATATGGTAAAAGCCTTCCAGGACAGAGGCAGCTGGGAAACGAAAATTGTGCAGAAATTATTAGTTCTGTTTCATGTGAATCATTTTTCATTCAATATACTTCTGATTTATTTCTGATATATCTATTATGAGCTATCTATGTGGGAAAACTGGATTCCAGGATGCCCAGCACGATGTCCTGATAAAGTCAACAGTACCAGTGCTGCAGAATGTCCTAGGCCTACCCCTAAATGTTCTATCAGGCACTGAAAATCAGACTGTTCTCTTCTGAAATCTCATACCATGAAAACTTTGCACTTCCCTCGTTTCTTTCTTTACAGCTTTATATTAAAAGGTGTACTCAAGAACTGTCTTCAGGCACACTTGTAACGAAACCTCCCAATTAAAAAAAATGCCATGGGTCCATTTTACTTAGATCTATAACTGGATAATTGTCACTGAAAAAAAAAGCCCAACTAGCAAGAAACAACAACTGCAAAATGACAGAAATATAGGAAACACCTAGAGGTAAGTAAGTATATTGAGTTCAGAGCAAAAGGGCTTTAATACGTAGATCCTAAAGAGTTCTAACCCACTAATCCCATAGCATTATTCAAAAGTAAATGGAAAACTGTCTAAGAAAATGCTCTTTGCAGAAATTAAATTGCAAGAGAAGAAACTCTTCTGAGGAATTTTTGGGTTGAATGGTATAATCAGAGTGTACACTAATGGTTTTTACAAGAATGCCTTAAAAATGAACAGACACAAAGTAATTTACAAAACCTTTAACCTAGTAATGTCAATTCTCAACAGAGCACTTTTTCAAATTCTACCTGGAGCTTGCTTATCCATGAGAAATTCCTTTCCCTACCCCAAAATAAAAATGTAGGTACAGCCTTCTCAAATTTTTATGAAACATCAGGAGGACTTGATTTCAGAATTACTTTGAACTAAATTTATGGATACATTTATGTTATAAATAAAAAAATGTAATTTCTATGACTGGATTTAGAATATTAATAAATCTCCAAAAATTCATCTTCAAATTATTTGTTTAAGGTATAAAAATTTTTTTCATAGAATTTTGTATTCTTTGATGCTAAGTGCTAATATGATTGTAGCCAGATATTTTTAGTATGCATTGAATCCTTTCTGAAGTTTCAAAAACAGTACCTAGTGGTTGATTTTGGTTTATGTATAATTAACTATTCTGAATATGCCTTAAAGGAGACAGCTTCAAATCAAAATTACAATATTGTCAGAAGAATTGCTGGCATAGTTCTCAGAGTCTACTGGAATTCTAATCACACTGTGAAATGTAGGTACTGCCTTCATATAAGGAAAATTAGATGCATCCAAGCTGTAATTACATTTTCCAAATTACACTATATTTAGTTAAGAGTAGTACCTTTCTGGATTTTTTGTTATTTAAAAGGTTTTGATACTAATATTGACAATATTTTAACAAGCAGAGTAATATTTTAAATAGCTGGGGTTGTTGTGGTTTTTTTTATTAGTTATGACTCCTCATTTTAGATCCTCAGGATAAAAAAAAAATACGGAAGTATTGTTGTTTTTGTTTAAAAGATGCAACTAAGAGATGAGAATGATTTACTGCTTTATGTAACTAATGACCTTCTGGGCCTGGTGCTGCCACACAGGAACATCACCACAACGTAATCATTGTAGTTCCTTGTTAACATCTTTTTCAAACTCTTCCAGATGATGTTGTGAGCTTTAAAAATCTGCTTTTCGACATAACAGATCATAAATCATACAACAAACAAACCCAACCACTTACTGTTAGTACTGTTATAACGCAACCAGATTTGCAGGTAGAAAGGATATTTCAAATTTAGATTACTAGTGAGAGCCAAATATAGAAGAAAAGCATTTTCAAAGTCAGTAAGTACTTACGTAGATGCCCAGCCCATTAAAGGGTTCTCCCAGCGCTCCCTGTTATCAAATTCCATCTTCCATTTCTTTGTATTGTTAAGTCCTGACTGCATTGCATTACGTGCTGGAACAAAAATGTGAACTTTTCTGGTTTTGATGTGCTCATCCGGAACACCAGTTAAAGTAGTGATATCCTAAGAAAAACATAATGCAACTTGTTAAAAAAGAGTTCATAAGAGTCTTGTAAAATAATATTGCTTATGGTTTTTACACAATTTCATGCTTTATTTTTAAATTACAAAAGCTGAAAAAGTATTTAGAAAAGCACAATTTGATTTCAGCTGAACACAAATGAAGGAGATACATTAGTGCTGCTATCATTCTGCTTCCCCTGGCTGAGTTAGGTTTTGCTTGGATCAGTTACCTGAACTTGCTTACCTCCCATCTACAAAAGAGCTAGGGCCAGAGGAGGGACAGAACATTTCCCCCCATCCTTCCCTGCCCACAGCTGCAAAGTCAGGATTGCTTCAATTTGCACCAGCTGAAGTAAATGTGGAAATGTGCAAATGCGTTCTTCCTTCAGGAAAACAAGAGTGCAGACTGAAACACTGACAAATTCCAAAATTTGACATTAGCATTAGGAGCCTGAACCTCAAATGAAACAGGTCTATTGACTAAAATACTTGCCAGCCAAGTATGTGCTGCAGTGTATGTGCTTTACCTTGGGCTTAACTCTAGATATAGTTAAGAAACACCAACATCTATGGTGACTCAAGAAGCTATCCCCAGCATGACAGAGGAGGCAGAAGGTAACATTTTTTGCACAATATGCTACTGATCGTTTGGGACTGCAGAGCAGGTATTAGAATTCAGCTCTATTATTTCTCTAGCCATTAGTTATTAAATAAAGTTAACCCCCTCTTCATGTTTCAAGATATGACTCAGCATTTGACAGTCTTTTCTTCTGCTGATGTTTGAGATCAACAGAGGGACATGGGACATTTGCCGCCGGTAATATTCCTCAGTATATTTGTGAAGGACAAAATTATTTAGAAGACTGCAACCTTCAAAGAAAAAAAATATTTGTAACAGTGTATATGATCAATAGTAGGATGCCGTCCTCAACTAGGGAGTAATAAGCCTTCCAAATAAACTTAACAAAGGCAAATCCTTCAAACCAGCCTAAAAATATTAACTGACTTTAACAAAGCATAAGATAGGGAAAAAACCTCACAAGAACTGCTGTGAAAAATTACCATCAGCAGCATCTGATATAATTAAAGTGAACATTCTCGCTAAAAACTAAACAGTAATTATGTAAAATTAACCTGTCATTCACCCTAGTAAAGACTGAAATCAAACATCAAATCCATCTCTAAGGAGGTTAAACTACTCCTGCTCCTTACATACTTAAAAGGCCAGTGGGAGCTCCTCAGTCTCTTTCTATGCCCTCCCCTCCCATTCTCTCTCTCCAGGAATAGGTAGTAAACTGGTGAAAGTCCAGAAAACTGTAGGAAAACTTTGGTCATATTGAACTCATCTTGACAGTACTGCCATGACTTGAATGAAAAGAGAAACAAGTTTAAATAGAAAACTGTTATTTAACATAAATATACCTACTAACTTAATGGAATTTTGCTTTTTGGCAAGCTCGAAACTTCCTGTTGCAGTCACCAGACCATCCTTTGAAATGCAGCAGTTCTTACTTTCAATTTTACTTTAGAAAATTTGGGAGATCAGTCCCTCAGATCTATAAAAGGGAGGAAGTTTAAAGCATTTCACTTGCATTTGCAATTAGGACAGCAGGGGCAACAAACATCACACTAGCTTTCCAACTTCTGACATTTCTACCCAAACTACCACAAGAAACTAGTCATAGTATCCTAATAATTCCATTATAAATGCTTTCATTAGGACCTAGTCATGCTTATTTTTACTATTAGTCTAGTAGTGATATGAAAGAGAAGTAGTACCAGCCACTGGAATGTTGCAACACCTATGTAAAAATACCTTCTGACAGACTGGCATTTCTCACTGCTGAAGCTTAAACTGCAGTTTAGGAAGGAATTTCCCTACATTTTTTTCTGATTAGAACTGGCAAAGCGCTTTGTTTAACAAAAAAGAGTTTTTACCTGCAGTAAAGTTTGGAGGGTATTCAATGTTTCAGCTTGCTCATTTATACAAATAGGCTAAAATATTAGCCTTTATTTCTGTATTTAACAAACATGAGAAAATGTAATCACAAAAAATTTCTTTTTCTGCTCTCAAACAATGTAGTATGTGCAAAAATGCTGGGGTTGCTATCATCAAATACTTTCATATATGTGAACTTCAAAATAGCTCAAAATTAGTATTTTTTTTACTATTATAAATCTCAGCAACTTGTAAGACCATTGTAAATTTTACGCTTCAGATTTACAAGTTTTTAATTCTTCCAGAATAATCTGGAACTACTAAAATAAAGACACTATTTAAATAACATTATGGACATATACTATTTTCTCTTTTGAAGAATTAGCACCAGAAAATCGTAAAAATATTACATAGTGCATAAAGAACACAATCTAAAAGGCGGATTAAAGCCAAGAAATGCTATATTTATGAGATAACCATAGTAAAGAAATGCCTAGACTTGTTTATCTGGATGAAAGTAAAACCAAAACCCCAGACAAACCCTTCAAGCCATGTTTTTTTCGGGCACTCGCTTGGCTCTAAATCAATGTTATTTCACTAATAATATAGGATTAATTCCATAAAAATATTTTCAAACTGAAAATTAAAACCTGCCTGCTTTCCAAAACTGAAATATCTACATGGTGTTGCTAGTTCTCCATACTTACACTCATTATAGCTAGAGTTTCCATGCCTTCTGGGAATCTAGCAATAATTTATTGATATTGTCCCCATTTTAAAAGCTGGCAATTGAACAGACAGTTGTTAGGACAATGAGTTTCTGGTTGCTGAAGCTCAAGTTGTCCTGACATAAAATCACTGATTTTGCTTGCTGTAGACATGTAAGGTACTGTAGCATAGCTGAGCTGTTGCCAAAGATATGGAATAAAAAGGCTTGGCATCTATCACATACTTGACACCTAAAGAGCACAGAAGCTCTAAGATTCCTATTCCCTGTAGGCGCACTCTTAGTCTAGACAAACTGATTTCTCACACTTTTAAAATGCATTACAACACTCTATTGTGATCATTTCATCCACACAGCTCCAGCTAGTGACAGAAGAACCTGTCCTTTAAGCGACATTTCAATGGGCTAAAGCTCCCGCTCCAAGATGCCATTAAAACAATATAATACTTGAAAAGAACTATGCTGCATTGGGTTGAACTCTTTACTGGGTCTTCAGTGCTTTGTTCTGAGTTTAAGTTCTCATTGAAACTACCTGTGAACCAACTTTCCAAAACAAAGATATTTTTGACAGCTGGTTTCACATTACTATATATTTTTTAAGTGTTCCTTAATGAACTTTGCTGTATTAGCATATTAAGATACTAGTGAGGTGCTCCGCATTCAAAATCTTAAAGATATTAGATGACAGTATAAAAGACTTGAGATTTTAATTGTATAGGTTTACTAAAATAACCGTTTCACATTTTTAAAACAGGCTGCCACCTAAAAAATGCATTCTGTCACTCTGTTTTTCTTAATATATCTATTATTTGAATAGCAAACCCTGATTTTTTTTTAACTCAAGAAAATTTTAATACTAATTTAGAGGCATTTTGTCTCTTCTTGGAATAAGCTAAGAGGGACAAACCACTCTTTTTAAAAACAGCAGAAATCATCTTACAAACATAAGGGGTTTTCTTTATTACAACTTACATTATTTAAGAATGTTTGTCCTGGTGGAAAGCCTGCTAAAGCTGTTCTGGAAAGGGTAGCAAGAAATGAAATGTGCTATGCAGCAATAAAAAAACCTGATTCACAGAGGCAGTGTCAATGAAAGCACTATTCAGCATGAAGATGACTTTTAAAGGAAATGAGAATTTCCTTCTTTTAAGTACTGCACTAAGAGCAGAAATTCAAAAAGGGACAAGAAATGGAACTCTAATTAAAGGAGAGAGACAAAATGATTGAAAGTAGCTCTGAAAATAAATGGTTTTGAATAGATGGGTCAGGTGTGCATAAAGGTGTCATGTTTCTTCTATGGCATTTCTTTCACCATGAAGACAGAAACTGTACATAACCACTATTAACTACCTACAGTTTAGCACTCCCCCCTCTTTTTTTTTTTTTTTTTTTTTTTTTTTTTTTTTTTTAATAAAGGAAACAGGGAACAAGCAATGGGAAGTTGATGTCAAAACACAGAAAAACCTCCCAGCAAGCTTCCAGCAACCACCCAGGATTTAGAGTCTTGCTAGCCGCTCTCTTTTCAATACCAGAATTTCACACATTTCAATGACCATTATGACTTCAAAGAATCAAATTTTCATCATTGTCCGTCATCTGCCGGTTGATTTGTATAAAGGAGTTCTTCTGCATGCATTCCAGACAAAGGGCTCCTTACTTTCGTGGCTATATATCAAGTTTAAAAGTTCTATTTGTGACAGTTGTGTCTGTGGTAAATTAGGGTAACACTGAAGGAGTGCAGCTGCTCCACAGGAACCTCCTTTTTGGCATCATTTCACTTAAATAAAAACTGAATAATTAGCTTCTGCCTTTATTAAACCACAAAAATGCCACTGGCCTTAGCAATTACTTCCGGTTGCCCCACCTACTTAACCTCAATAGTTTTACACTTGTTAGAATGGAGAGAAAGTAGAAGTTTTCTGTACTTTATAGGAGTTTACAACAGCTTGCTGTCTTCCCCACCTCCAACATGTTTTACCAGACTAAGTACATGAAGTTTTGCTATGAATTCATGTTGCAATTCACTTTATTTAGAAATTGTTATATCAAAGCACAGAACATCTTGCATAATACTGACAAAGTAGCTGCTGTGAAAATAGTTTTTTATTTAATGTGCTCAGTTGCTTAACTGTAAGTCAGGATCAGTATATTTATGTTTCTACATTTCAATACAATATTTTTGAAGGAAATGCAAGAGAACAGAATCTGCTATGTAAACTGTAAGTGGAAAAATAGAGCAGAATGAACTAAACATGGTCAGACAACATTTATCTAACAGCTACAGACAAAACAAGGGGAAAAAGCATATTTGCCCTTAGGAAACTTTGTATCACACAGGATACAGTTTTCTTTCAGGCTTCACAATCATTTTGCATTATCACAGTAAACGGTGAACAACATGGTATTACTCATAACATATTCTCTCATGTAGCCATCCTGCAGAATGATTAAAAGGAAGCTGAAAAAAGCACCAAAAGAACTGTATTTTTAAAAAGAAAGCCAAACATTGTAAACAGGAAACAGAATTTGATAGTAGGAAGGATTTCATGAAAGCTTCCATTTAAAGAAAATCTCTTCTCACAAGCAGTTTTGTAAAAACCTAAAGAGAAACTGAAAATTGCGCAAAGCAGGTCTACAGAAGCAGAAACCATCCCATTGTTGGAATCAAGCTAAGGTCACCATAATACTTTTTAGATTGTTGACTGCCATTATGAAAAGGAAGTGTCAGCATCCAAAACAAGCACTGATAGCTTCAGCTTTTCTATTAATCAGTTTGAATTTAATAGCTGAAGCAATACTATAGCAACCATGATGCCTGAGCATACACTGCAGTCGCTAAAACTCCTTGAGAACTTCCCTGTTGTCCTGCTCAAAAGACTCACTACACTTCCCCAATAATCTACAGGCTTATACTTGCTTGTACGAGATACTTCAAATAAAATGGCATAACGCATTCCACACACCATTAATGCAACATCTCTTTAATTTGTGATTTGAGAACAGGAATAACAACCAGAAAGGGACTTCACAGTACTAAGTAGAAAACATTCTTCTCACCAGCCCTTCTTTCCTATCTTTAAACACTTCACTTAAAGTCTGCAGTACATCCCCAAATTTTGTATTCACATCTCCTCCAAAAGTCATGGAAAATTAATTTTTATAAAAGTGATTACTGGCAAAAGCTGCTGAATTGTGGTTTTGTTAAACTACAACATTGAAGAGAAAAACAAAAACCTATGATTTTGCACTTCTCAGTACCCTGACAAGACTCAAAACAGAGAGGAATTTTTCTTGACACACTTGCAAAAAATTCTAACTGCATTCTGATGGACAAGCAAACAACATTTCACAATCTTAAAAATGAAACAGTTGAAACACCTAAGTCCCATTTTTAGCACAGACATATTATTTCTTCTTCAGTACCATTTTTCTGCTAAGAAACAATTGCAAACAACAAAAATGTATTATTTACTAATTCTGTTTTTCCCCCTGTGTAGATGTTTTCTGGGTAAATAAAAAGAAGTTAAAAAGAATGGAACTCAAATAACTGGCTTTACACTTTGGTTTCTCCATATACCTGAAATTAAGAAAATCATTATTAAATAGAGGAAAGTTGGATCAGTCAGGGGCAAATAGTATAATTCATAAAAATAGACTGGTGTTGCTACTAGTACTCAAAAGAGACTTCAGTGTAGATGCAATGCTCTTCCAACTGATAAAATGACAAACAGCACAATGGTCTCAAACAAGATGGAAAAAAGTCTGAATTATAGAAGATATTGCAAATTACTTTTTCTGGCAACCCAACAATATTTAGAGAAAGTATACTTTCTAGAGCTCATCCAAAGCATATGTAAGCAAGTCTTTTGCTTGCACACACACACAAGTGGCTAGGTCTTTTTGTGAGGCCTATTAAAAATAGTTTTCCACAGTGCATGTATTTCAAGTACTCTACCAGAAATTTACAATACTCAGATTAAAAAACATGCAAGAAAATAAATTTGTGAAGAATAAGGCCACAGCCACATTTTTAGATAACATACTTTCAAATCAAAGAAAAGGCAGTCTTAGTTTATCGACTTTTAGAAAGAGCATAACTAAACAATTGAAATATTCTGATTTATCTTAGAATAATTTACATTATGGCAGTACTACCGAAAGCAACTGCTCTTACAGACAATAATTCTCTGTAGAAAACAGGAGGACAGGCATGAGCTTTGAAGTAAAACAGACAGAAGCACTAGCAGATTGACACTATCTAGGATAAAGAACTTAGTACCTATTTCCCCAGTTAGTTCAATTTTGTATATACTATTAAATAAATAGCATACTGTAGTTTACTTGTAGGCCACTGGTGGCATGTTTTTCAAACATAATTTATTCAGTTTCCTGTTCTGATTATGTATAATACAATCCTAGCATAAGTCACAACAAGCAGATTATCTTGCAAAGCTAAACAAAGTATTTCAATAATATCTTGGTGAATTTTTATTCATTATCGATGACTTATAGTCTATAAAATGCAGTTTGGATCTTTGGACGTCAAGAGCCTTAACCACCAATTCCGGATGAGGCCTTCACATCTGATGCGAAAGACAAAATTCAGGCTATTCTTGTGCACTGGAAATGATTTCTGTATTTTTTGTGTGTTTCTGATGTCATTTTAATAAAGTACTTACTTTTAACAATCTTTAAAAATTACATATATTTACAAAACATACCATAAGCATATGACTTAAACTTTTTAAGGTTACCGTTTTTCTCAGGAATAAGAAAATTGAAAACTATGATCTGCTTTATGCCCATCTGAAAACCTTATAAAGCTTCCTTTAAAGTACCAATTATGAACACTTCCAAACAAGGCCCCAGCAGAGTTCCCAAATTCAGGTACCACTTCTTTCATAATCTCCAGTTTTTGGAAAGAGTTTCAATTGATGTTAAATACATGGCTTTTTCTCAAAGCTCCTTTATCCACTGAAGCTGCAAAAGAACCAAGGGACACAGGTAGTACAATTGCTGCTGTGAGGCAGGAACACCTTGGTCAATTCCTAATCTAACCTGGACAGCAAATATTCTAAGGTCTGAGCTGTTGAGCACCCATTTAGATGTACAGCAACATCTTAGGAACTGATAATTCTGGTAAGATTTTCTATGATGAAGTCATAAGAAAGTTTATCACTACAGAGTATGAAATATTAATTGTGAATTCAGTTTTAATTAACAATGTCCCCAAGTTGGAAGCTAGAGCAAAGGATACTAAAATTTAAATCCCATTATCGTGCATTTTCTAGTGTTCTTTTCCTTTCACCTTACAATTACCAATTAATTAATTCCCTACTGAATGATGGCTATGGAGCAGCTTTTAACTTTAAGGTTTAAAATTTAGCAAACTATTTAGGCTTCTGTTTATTAAAAGAAAAAAGGTGCCCATCAAAGGTGAAGGGGGAAAAAAGGCAAAAAGTAGTGTTTTAAAGTTTAGCTTGACAGCTCTGTCACACTGCATGGTCTGCTACTAAGAACAGTATCAAGAAATTCAACCAATGCCTGCCTTCATTGTGATGCATGTTCTCTATTCTTCACATCTCCTCTATAGAGAAAGTGATTTCTGTAACACATCTTTGCCCATACAGTTACAAGTGGTGTGAGACATAGGAGAGAAAAACAGAAGCAAATCCCCAATCAAGAAATGCAAATTTAGAGCAAAATCCCTGTTAGTGCACGCTTTTTAGAAGAAGAAAAGTTGCACTTAAGAAACTACAAGGAAATCAGACCTGTTAAAAGCTGCCCTTACCCTAAAGCAGGATGTAATGCTTCTATGTAATATGCATGCACTTTAAAGTTGAAAGAAAGTGCTAAATAGTGTACATAATTTCCATACACAGCAGGTAGTGAAGCAAGAAAAGAACTGACACAGTTACCCTCATTAAAGAGATGCACAATGGAGAACTGTTATGCAGTGTTAGCATATTGAAGGTCTATGCATCAGGGATGTTGCGGCTATTAACAGCTTAAACGTTCACTGTATTTTGTTAATTAGTGCATATAGCTTTTAAGCCTTAACTGTGTTTTAGAAGGATCTTTTCTAACAGTAGCACAGTCATTATTTCCTGGTGGGCATGGGAAGGGTTGATGGGGCTTCAACTGTTTCAATGTTATCAATAAAATATACCTTAATACCATTGGACAAAATTGGTTTCTTTACATTTATCTCTCTAGCTAGTTAAAATTGATGGTTTCAAAAATATTTCTCTAAAAAAGCTGAATCATGACTAAAACATATTAGTATTACTTCACAACTGGTTTTAGCTTGTTATCTCTAGAAGTCCATTCCTGTAATTAATGCTTTGGCCTTTAATGCTTGGCCTTTTTTTATAGGACAGAACTCATGGTATTATACTTTCTAATATAATAAAGAGAAATCCATCATCAAATAAATTCAATTGGATATGCTACATGTTTCCATTCAGTTTTCTATTGCTGCGGGGGGAAAAAAAATGCCATGGAGTACAATATACAATTGTATTTCCTAACTGGTGATAAAAAAGTAAGAATTTGTATTGGAACCAGACATTGAAGAGAAGACATTCAACTTCTGACTTAATAGATGCAGAATGAGTTTTCTCAAGAATGCTTTCGAATAAATTCAATGCAGCAACAAAAAATGTGGTCCTAAGAAAAAATACAAACCAGAAGAATCAAAAATACTAGAGCAAGCTACATCATTTATCTTAAGAAGTTTCTGCCTTTTTCAGCTAATATGATATTAATAATAAGTTAATATGATACTCACTGAAAACTTCAAACACATTATTTATACAGATTATGTCAGCCTACATAGGAAAATAGTTACTTATTTTATACATGAATTTATGTGTACATCCAGACAATGAACTGACACTTAAAACCAACAATTTCTGCAGAAATTTTAATCCAAATTACTAGCCAGTAATAATTTTTCAGAAACATCTGCAACATAATTAAAACATCTTAAAAAAAGATACTGTCTTTGGTATGTCTTATCATCATTTTGTAGAAATTCCTTATAGTTCAGCTTCTTCTCACTCGTTAACCAAGTTTTAAGGGTTACAGGTAACAGGATAGAAGTTATTTTCCCATAAGCAAAGACTTTCTTCTGCTTTAAACTTGGAGTGAGAAGTGAGTATGACAAAAAGATACATAAGAGACTAAGCAATTTCCCTACAGAGCTTCACAAGAACTAAATGGCACACTAAAACTCTGGATCTGAACATCAGATGCTCTCTTATAATCCATGTCTCCACTTAATACAGGTTAACTTTGCCAGTTTGAGACAAGAAAGTACTTCATAAACACCTCACAAACATGCCATAAAGAATTTGAAAAGCATCTGATTCCATCACTGATGATCAGAGCAGAGTCAGAATGTACTGAAGAAGCCTCAAGCTCTCTTGCAGCATGATCAAGATGTTCAAGGATTCCCAAGAAATTATCAGGCTTTACAGACAAGGAAAGCTTTTTCTTTCTGACTTGATGAAATAATTCACCTAGAACTTCATGACTAGAAACAGCTTTCATGTCTGTACAAGGAACTTAGGATTTGTGGTTTTCTAGCCTTTCTTAGGCTAGGATTTGTGGTTTAAGTCTACAACTTAGTATTACAAAAATGCAGCAAGAAACACTTGAATGCACAGAAAAACGAGCACTGTATTCTGTGGAATTGTTTATTCACTACCCCTGACAAGATAAAAAGAATTCATGTCATCTACAGAAATATTTCATAACATGGGATACTAACTTGGGTGTTTTAGAAAAGGTTCAGATAATAGAACTGTTTTATGAGAACATGAAAATATCACCCTTAAAAAGGAAAACTATTGAACAAAACAGCTCCAAAAAATGAAATTACTTCTTACTCCTGTTGATTACTGGACAGGATAAATGCCTTACTTTTATTCTTTTTAGCAGATTAGAAACATGGTTTGCATATTTAGGCTTTATAAACCAAGTAAGTATTTACATGTTGAATAACTCTTTGGAATCCAAACTAATGACACAATTATACCCCTTTAATTTGTTCTGAGTGGCCATCACAGCAAGTTCTTCAAAAGCATTATTCTTTGATAGAAAATTAAATACTATGTAATGAAATGAAGAAAAAATAGCCTATGTACTTTTCAAAAATACATACTTTGACCAAGTACTGTAGATTGAAATATTTTCACATTAATGCTGTATGAAGGAAGCCCAGAAAAAACAGTCACTCAGAAGGGTTGTGTAACCTCAATTGCAGACACTCCTTCTTCTAAAAGCCAGCAGAGAGAGCACTACTATGTACCAAAAGAAAAGACCCTCAGACCAAAGAAATCCAAATCCTTTACCACAGTCTAAATCCAAAATAAACCTACAAAGGGATGACAGGGAGATTGCCCTCACGGACACAACAATCTATCACTTTATACAAGGCTCTGAGCTACCTGCAAGATGTGTAGCTTTCTAAACTGAGCACCGGAATTATTTTCAAGTAAACTCTAGTAATATAGCAATATTTATTACACTTAGAAGACAGCTAAAGGTGATGGCAATTTCTTTACTTGGTCTGTCAGAGATATAGAAAGCTCCTTTTCACAGGGAGTGACTTGTTGCCTACAGACATTCTTACAGAAAGCACTGAATCAGCCAACTGGGTTTTCCAAACCACTGCAAGCTTCATCCAACTACAGCTGCTTACAAAAACAAGTCGTAGCAAGAACTACAGACTGAATTGAGCTAAGATATTCCAACTGAGGAGGGATTTAATTGCCAAACGGCAAAATATAGTAAATATGCAATACTGAAACTAAGTACGTTAACTAGTTAAACTGGTAACTACACCTGAGTTTGTACTATAATTAAGCCCAAATGCAACTACCAACCATAACTGTAAAGAAGAAAATGTCAAATTACTTCAATTAGAAACAAACAAACAAACAAAACATTAATGTTTAGAAATAAATATGTACTCTGGCAGATCAGAATGGTGTATATGAAGTAAGAAAGGTTATTATCATCTCGACTCATTAAACCTTTCAAATATTACATTTCACTTAATCTGCTTTTTTAAGTTAAACAAGGCTCTTTCCTCCCCAAAGTAGTATTTCTTAGTCTTCACTGGGTGAGGAGGTGGCAGGAAATGGGAGAGTGTGGGCAGGGTAAAACAGAGAAATAGAGAAATAACTTTTTAACGGATTATATTTTGCAGAAAAATGTGGTTTCATACATAAACTATCAGTGACCACAGAGTAAAGGTCTTTAAGCATTTAACCCTATGCAAGTACACTCTCTTAGATTAGACACTTTATTAAAGATGATGGGCATGTGCTTTTACTTCCTAAGAGTCTTCTCTTTTGAGTATTTCACTTTTGGTTTTGAATTAGTCTATTAATCTTGAAATAATTCTAGAATGTAGTTTTATACTTTAATCAGCCTTTAGTATCATTCAAACATCAGAGGGCCAAACACAGAACTGCAGATAACCAAAGGCAAATAAAACATTTTTTAAAACCTTGAATCTCGAACACAACACAGTTCAGAAAAATTGACCACCTGCTTGACACAACTGTGATCAAAGAAAGTACTTCTCCAAATCACAAGCTTCATATGCAAAGCCCCTTTGTGCAAAACTAGAAAACGTTTCTCAAAATATATATGCAAAGTAAAGAATGGGAAAAAAAATCTTTATTAGCCTAATTTTATATAACAGCTTTATTATTCTTCATTAATTTTTCACTATGCCGAAGCAAAGTGCAAGTTGCTGATCTAATTTTGAGGAAAAAAAAATAAACAGAAGGAAGACAAGCCACAAGATGAAAATTTGAGGCTAGAGGGAGGGAATGAGTAACTCTAAACTCCCATAGAAACTACCTGGTCCTGTGTATGTTTTTAATACAACAAGCCCTTATCAGAGCTATACCTATAAAGTACAGAAAAACTTGTAAGTTAGATTCCTCATCTACAGAGGAACATTGTCCTGAATTGAATCCTTCAAGGTAGCCACTAGAATAAAGACTACAGCTAGAGAGGATTAAATGAACAATTATTGCAAATTCTTTCATCCCATTAAGGTTGTTAAGGAACAGCTTCAACTCACTCTTAAGGAATTAACCCACAATGGGTTAACAGCATTTTGAAAACCAAAACATCGTACATCCACTATTTCCTTATTATTTAACAGAGAGGTAATGCTTGGAGAATTCTTGGCTGAAAGAGTAGTTTCAATAAAAGAAAATCTAGTAAGCCTGTCCTTAATAAATGCATACTTTGCCAAGTGTTTCTCTTCACTGAGTTGCAAAAACAGTTCCTACACCCAGTCTTCAGTGCAATGTCACACTGTCTCACACATAATTTTATGACACATCACTGCATTGGTTTTCAGAGAAAGTGTATTATATACTCTAAGTTCTTGGGGAAAAAAATGATTACATTTTAAAATGTATATTAAAGCTTGATTTGCTATGTCCTTTGTTTCATAGCACTGCAGACTATCAGACTGAGATTTGAAGAAGTTTCATCATTCCAGACTATTTTTCACTTGTTTGTATATTTTACTTTGAGCTGCAGTATTATCACTGTTTATTATAGTAAAGTCTACGGTTCTTTAATCAAACAAAGATTATACAATTTCACTAATTTTTAATCCTAGCCAAAATTGGGATTTGGATGGTGAACAAACTATGACTCAATCCTGAAAACACCGTGTGATGTTTGCTAATAACACAATCTTCTAGAAAAAATGGACTGGAGTGTCTCCACAACTTTTTTGCAGAAAAGGTTCATATTCTGAGAATCCTATTAATACACTATTACTCCTGGATTATTTAGTCGTAAAGATTTAAAACAGACAATAAATAATATCTCTACACAGCCAAGTAGAATTTGCTAAGATTCTTGACACAGATTTCACAATAGTTACTAGAATCACAGAAATCACTGCAAAGGCCTGTAAGATAATTGCATCCAATTGTTAACTCAGCACAGCCAAGTCCACCTCTAAATTACATCCTCAAGTGCCACATCTACACATCCTTTATACATTTCCAGGAATGGCAACTCAATCTCATCTCCAGGCAGCCTGTTCCAATGCTTTACACCCTTTCCTGTGAAGAAATTTTTCCTAATATCCAACCCATTTCCTCTTCTCCTATCAACTGCTGCTTGGGAGAGGAGACCAATCCCACCTTATGTCCTCCTTTCAGGTAGTTGTACGGAACAACGATGTGTGCTCTGAGCTTCCTTTTCTTCAAGCTAAACACTCCCAACTTCCTCAGCTGCTCCTCACAGCACTTGTGCTCCAGACCCTTCCCCAGCTCCCCTGCCCTTCTCTGGACTCACTCCAGCCCCTCAATGTCTTTCTTGCACTGAGGGCCCAGAGCTGGACACAGCACTCGAGGTGTGGCCTCACCAGTGCCCAGCACAGGGGGACAATCCCTGCCCTGCTCCTGCTGGCCACACCATTGCTGATCCAGGCCAGGATGCCATTGGCCTTCTTGCCCACCTGGGCACACCCTGGCTCATGTTCAGCTGCTGTCACCAGCACCTCCATGTCCTTTTCCACCATACACTTTCCAGCTACTCTGCCCCAGCCTGTGCCACTGTCTGGGGTTGTTGTGACCCAAGAGCAGGACTTAAGTCTTGTTGAACTTTACACCATTGGCCTCAGCCCACCAATCCAGCCTGTCCAGATCCCTCTGCAGAGCTCTCCTACCTTTCAGCAGATGAACACTCCTGACAAGTTGGTGGTCTCTACAAATTGACTGAGGGTACACTCAATACTCTTTTCCAGATGATCACAGCAGATATAAAACAGGACTGGCGCTATACTGAGCCCTGGGGAATACCAGTTATGATCAGTACTAATTGGATTTAACTTCATCCACCACCACTCTCTAGATTTGGCCTTTCAGTATTTAACTCTTGGTCACCTAGGCTTCCCATGAGTGAAAGGTACACCCATCTAAGCCATGAGCAGGCATTTTCTTTCAGGAGGAAGATGTTGGAAAGGATTTACTAAAATCCAGGTAGACAACATCATGACCTTTCCTTCACCCACATTTACTTACAACTCTGGCCAAGTCTGCTGCATTTTCAGCTCATCTTGAGCACCTTTTCAAAAGAACAAACTGCTCACCCTCTGTGCCCAGTTTGGTTTATACAAGTTATCTTCAGTGAGTTACACAGTCTGTCTACAATCTGATGGAAAAAGGTCCTCTACTGATGTTCAGTAATAAGACTTCTGAACCACTACTTAGAAAAGGTTAACTAGCAATATAGACAAAACTTCAGGACATGTGATGAAATGTTAATAGCATAATTTGGTTTAGCCTTTCATGCTTGTAATAGTCCGCCCCTAGATCTTCTCACCACGCTGAAAAAACTATTTTAATAACATTAAAATTGCACTGTATAGCACTGGCCTGGAATGCTTAACCCTGTGCAGCAACTCATTTTATCTTGGCCTCATACAGAATACAAACATGTGTGAGGTAACTACAATTCCCCAGTGACCAAGCCCTATAACTGCTCTTGCAACAATTTCTGCATTGAGCTACAGACTATATATATTATCAGCTGAATATTCTGCTTTAGCAATACAATGGATAATTTCTGACAGTACTTCTAATTTTGAAACATTCTTGAAATACCATAATTTAACCAATAAAAAAGTCTTTTTATTGACAAATATTTGTGGGAACCTTTCAACTGTAAACAGCAACCTCCACCAAGGTGCGTAACTCCAGGCTAAACATCCACAATGTAGCCTTCCCAGCACTGTCTGGGAAGAGTGCTTAAAGCACGCATGCTGGATGACTTTTGGCCACACTCAGTATTGATGCATCCTACTCACAACAACTGAAACAAATCACAGAAATTAGAGCAGCTCAAATCCCCATTTCAGGTAAAACCTCTTCAACTTTTTATAATGATGATATAATGATGCATGTTATTCCATACACACAAACAGTTACATAATTTGGAACATCACCTGAGTGAGCTTTGCTTCTGGCAGCCTTTGCCCTCTATCGCCCAAATTTCCTAATGCAAGCAGGGTCTTGAGAGACTACTTTTCACACAGCCATTTGTCCAGACTCTTGGAATATGACCTAATTGGTGGCCAGAGAATCAAAATGTGATGCAAGAACTGTATTTCTGTTGACCGTTGTTCATTTTGTATGTTGTTTTCTTCAGGTTATACTGTTCATTAGAAGTTTTTTTATTCAGTATACACTGAAAACAGCTAATAACTGAGACAAAGATATAATTTCTTGGATATATTTGCTCAGCTTTCTACACAAGCTGAGCATTTAACTCCTTTTACATTAAAGAGACACACTTTTTTCCTAGTGTGACGAATGTGGTTTAAACTACTGCTTTTTCTACTATTTCATTAGAATTCATTTTTCTGTTGTATTCAACACAGTCTAGGCTGCAGTAAGGAAGTGACCTACTACCACTTAATTATCCAATGTCAGGATGCTCCTACCTCTTTTATTTAATTCATGTTTCCCAACACAATGAATATTTTAGTACTGCTAGAACCAAATCATCCTGTTGAACAAGTTCTAGCATATGCATGTACACATAGGAATACAAGGTCTACAAGAGCACCGGAAATACTGATTAATTCCACTACAATATGTAGTTAAAAGTTTTCAACTGTCTTAGAATTACTCCACAAGCCTTGCAAATATCAAGTCAAAGAAAAGTATAGCTTCAGTTTCAAAATAAGTTACAAGATGAGCATGGCAAACAAGGATAACCATATTCCCTCTTCCACCTATTCTTGCTCCTTCTGAAATGCATGTCCAAGCATCTATAAGGTGATGTTCAGCTTTAAAAAAAAAGTTAAAAATATGATGAAGATGACAAATCCACCAAAATATAGTTTAATGATTTCTAACAATCTGTAATAGAAAAGGTTTTTTTCAATTGAATGTTATGTATTAATTTCCAGAGCACAGTACAAAACCAACTTGCAAGAGAATAATGGTTTTATGCTTTGTAACACCAATTAACAGAAAACTCCTGTAATATGCTAAATTAGTCTGGAATTTATCCTACTTAAAATTAGAAATGTACCGCAGCAACCTAAAATAAGGTAAGATAGTACTCTACTTTAACATGAGATTTAACAGGTGTCTAGAGAACTTCTAATACTGAAAGAGCTGAATACCACATCAAAGCCTGTGACAATTTTCCTTGCTAATGGGATATAATTTCTGTCCATTAGAAGAACATGAATTTACAGCATTATGGAAACTATTTCCAAAATTTAACTAAATCTACAAAGGAAGTTTCTAATTTTCTGTAATTTTGTTTGAGATCCTATAAAAAAATCTAAAAAAGAAAAAAAAATTGTATTTAAAATGTGGACCTACATGCCCAACATTGTAAGAAAATACTATTCAGTCTGACATTTAACCTAAGACTTCAAGAAATAAAGATAAAATAATAATTCAGATACATTATAGGTATCAAAATAAAATACCTAATGGTTGCTACTACAAAAACCTTGGCCAATATGACATGACAGTTCTCAGCTTGGTGATAATATATAATGACATTAGAAATATGCACTCCATATACAGTTTATTTACAAAAACACTAAAGGAAGGGAATAGCTGTATTTCAAACTAGTTTCACTTTAACTCAACTAGAAAGATAAACTCTCATAACTAGACTGGGTACTGTACAACACTAACTCTGGATAATGTACATTTAAATTCAAAATGGTCTGTGGGTATGTCTTCACATTGCAGTGTTTTCAGACATATGCATCCATCACCCAATGCCACAATATGGAAACGTGATACTTTTCTGGCATTATAAAAGCCATATTTAAGTACCTAAATATAAATATAAATACACACACATATATATACATATATATATATACACACACATTAAAGAACAGTGCATTTAAAAGTCATTTAGGAAAATGTAGGCTTACTGACTTGTTCAATTTTATTTACAGTGACTCACGATCTCTGTACAAATTTCCTGATCCCAAGTTATGCAACTAGACTAGTGAGATAATCATATTTACGAGAATAAAGTACTACTTTTTTCCTTAATTTTTACTTCTATGATTATACTGTTACTTCTTAAATTCAGAAAGAAGTTTACGAAATGACTCATTATTTTCTTTTACTCGTATGTAGATTATTATTGCTACATCTATATACAAAGAATGAGAAAAAGAAAGTCCTAAAGCATTGTCAAAGTAAGAGCAAGTTTTTTCCCAAAAGCCTGTTAAACTTCAGCTGTCTCAACTTGTATATATCATTACAAACACACAATATATAAATATAAATTTCAAATATTTCTTAGGTAATTAGTATAGCTTCAGGGATACAAAAAAGATACATACAATGTGAACTGTCTGGTACATATGATAGGAACATTGTTTTCCTGGAGATTCAAAAGTGATATGAAAACCAATGAAAGGCATGCTTCTTCTGTGATGCATTCCCCCCAGAAGTCTTACAAAAATTATACTATTGAATAATGTAAATATAAGTGTCAGGTTGCATCTAGAGTAACAGACCACACATTATGGAAGAAGTTACAAGAAAAGATTGCCAAATTTCTGATCTGCTACTGATTAGCAGAAGAATGTTATGCATTTGTTTCCAGTTGTAATCTAACCTTCATGCATATTCAAAAGCTAGAAAGTATGTGCATAGTAACAATAATCTTCCATGATATTTCTTTACCCAGTGTCTTCAGTAATATGGGTACCAATGAAGAAAATTTCAGGAAGCTGGCAAATTCCATATAATTTCACTACACAGACAATATACACAAATTGCAAAAAGAACAAGTTTGTAATTAATTACAGCTCACACTGGTCCTTGACTAAAATATAAAAATAATAAATAAGCAATAATTGCTTAACACTTTGAATGCCATATTCACTCACATGTTTTACTAATGTTCCACTTTTAAAAGAGTATAAAGGATTGTTGCTTTGTACTTCACATTTATATGGCTTTCCTAGAAGAACGCAGAATACCATACTGAATGCCTATTGTGCAGAAATAACCCTGAAGGCTGTATCATAGTATTCAGTAGAAAACCCTTACCAATTTTTCATCAACTGTGATGAGTTGCGTGTCTCGAGTTTGGTCCTGCGCCAGCCGCCATGTGGAAGTGCTCAGTGACCTGCAGTGCAAGACTTGAAGTTAAAAAATGATTCATGCAATGAGAAAATAGAGGCAGACAAATCTTACATAAACAAGTTACTTTAACAATATCCGTCTTGTAAAAAAAATTGAAGAGGGAGAGATGAGGGCACAAAAATCCTTTTTCTCCCCAATTAGTTCTGTCTGCTGAGTTTTTGGCAGACTCCCACTTAGCAGTTCACAACAGGCTGCACTTTATGTCAGCCTACAGGCTCTCTGTCACAGAGAGACTGCCAGTGGCAAGGACTGTACTGCTCTATATGAATGTACAGTAGCTGGTTTGTCACGAACAGACAGAAAAATACAAGACTGCTGCAAGCATTCTGGAACTCCGATCCTTAAAATGATGGCATCAGAGGAAAAAAATCCTAAATCTATTTGTAATGGTAAAGCTCCAATTCTATACTTCAATAACAGGACATTAACAAATTCCAAAAAACCCAAACCAAACCAAAAAGATGACTAAACAAACTCTGTGCTGATACTGCAAACACAATTTTCTGGTTGTGAGTGGGCAAAACTCACAATTATTTTGCTTCATTCTAAATCATTTTGGGTGAGCTTATTCATTTCCAAGAAATACAATTTATCTTCTTGCATAACTACTAAACCTGTAAGATATATATGGAAAGAGAGAGCCCAATTCCACATCACTGAATTAACAAGTTAAATTTGCCCTTAGCTTACATTATGTCACTAATGACAGGATTAGGCCCTTTGAGTACAAATCAACCTTTGGCAAAATAATGCAACAGCAGGTGAAACAAGCCAAGAAACCTAATTCTCTGACGTCACGATAGAATACCAGGTTGGAAGAGAAACTCAAAGACCATCTGTTCCAATCTTTCTTGGCAAAAGCACAGTCTAGACAAGATGGCCCAGCACCCTGTCCAGCTGAATCTTTGAATTGTCCAACACTGAGGAACCCACTACTTCCCTGGGGAGATTGTTCCAATAGCTGACTGACTTAAGTACACTGTGAAAAATTTTCCTCTTGTGTCTAACCGAAATCTCCACAGGAGTAACTTGTATCAACAGCTCCTTTTGCCTGTGACTCACTGTTAAAAAGGAGTGTCCACCTTCTGTGTAACTGCCTTTTAAAATATTGGAACACGGTGATAAGGTCTAAGTCTTCTCAAGGCTGAACCAACCCAGTTCTTTCAGCCTTTCCTCACATGGCAGGCTTCTCTGTCCTTTGAGGATCTTTGTGGCCTTTTTTTGTACCCTCTCCAGCTTGTCCATGTGGTATTGCAGGCATGGCCTGAGAAGTGCAGAGAACAGTGGGATCGTAACTTCTTCATTGCTGCTGGTTTTGCTTTTGTTGATGCAACCCAGCAATATGTTGCCTCTCTTTGCTCAGAAGCAAACTGTCCACACAGACTGAGACTGTTTCTGTCCAGGACCCCCAGGTCCCTTACCTCAGAGCTAGTCAGCAGTCAGATAAATCCCAGATTATACTGCAGTTCTGGATTATTATTTCCCAGGTAGAACAACGGCAACAACTTGCTCTTGTTGAACTTCATAAGACCCACTATTCTAGCCTGTCTAGGTGTTCCTGCAGGGTGAATTTCCTTTCCAAAGTGTTCACTTACACACTCAGTTTGATATCACCAGCAAACTTTTATCAGTGTTTATCAGGATCCCACCACAGATCATTTATGAAGAAATCCATGCTGGGCCCAAAGCTGATCCCTGGGGACCCCTATTGTGACAGGCTGTCAGAGTGAAAAGGAGCAAGACACCACCATCCTCTGTGTGCTGCCTGTCAGCCAGTTCCTCACCCACTGCATGGACCACTTCACTAAACTGCAACACAACAGATTTTCTAGGAGGAGGTTGTGACAAAGTATATCAAAACCCATGGAGAAATCCAGGTAGACAATAGTGTGCTCCATATTTAATTAAGGCTATTTTAAAGAAACGAGGAACAAAACCGCAATAATTCAGTTTTCTCTAGAAGAACCTTATGAAACTAAGCAACTGGAACAAAGTTCAGTTCAGAAATATTTAATATAAATCTATACTTTCAACACAGATTACATTCTACTAAATTATCTTCCACTTGTCATTAACAACTTCAAAACATCTCCAAAGCACAAAGTTTACAGAATCACTTAACTCTGTGGCAGGGACAGACACATCTATTCCTATTTAAAGTGACAAAAATCTGTCAGGAAAGTTACTTTGTTTCAAGACCCAGAAGTTTTCAAGCTCAAAGAAGCACAATAATTCCATAAAATTTCAAGATAACTACTTTGCTAGCTCAGAATTTCTGTACCAGAGAGTTTCTGGTTCAACATAGCTGCTATCTATTAATTTGTACATGTAAAATAATACATCATTCGAACTGAATAGAGAGATACTGCACTACTAGAACAGGCTGTTACTTGGTCCTCAGTCAATTACACACCAAGACAGAAGTTACCCTACCAGCAACCAGAACAGCAGCATTACACTTGTGTTCCAGATCTAGGTTGCAAAAGTCACAAAATATCCACCCTTAAGTAATGCACAAAACGTTGTAACAGGAAAATTAGTTTCTCCCCCACTACGGTAGCTTTCCTAACGAAGTAATATTCTGCAGGCGCTCTGGAACTTCATGTATTAGAGTGTTCACTACTTAACGTATATCTACAGAAGGACATTGTATTATGCAATTTAATTCTTTTGTTCTCTGAAGAAAAAAGTCATCTAGACTATGAGTCAAGAAGTCCTCTGAAGCTCGCTCTGTGAAAGGTCTGATCAATATGTAAAGATTCAGGTATGCAAGGGTAGTAAAAATGCTAATCAGGACGATATTTTTTCTTGTCATATAAATTCAATTATTAACAAAATTTAGCACAATTTAGTTTGAATATGGTGGAGTGTAGGTTGTTTTGCTTTGAAAAAGTATAAATCAGCTTTGAAAAGTACAAATGCCATGCCCTTTAAAATTATTTCAAGTCAGCATTATGCCATTTGACATTGTTTTTTCTAATGCCATGATAAAGAGCAGGGTAAAAACCCCACCAGATTAAAGGTGGTCAGAATGTCTTTCTGAGATGCCTCCACATTTTACACAGAGGGAGACTTTTTTTTGCACAAGGTGCCTCTGTCAACTGGGATACCTTACAGTTCTCCATGATATTTTATCTATTCTTCAAAAGCAGATGGACAGCTTACTAAGCTAAGTCAACTTCTCCTCTTTGTAATTTTTCAAAGACATTTCTCTTGACTACGTAATTCTGGGAAACATACAGCTGTTCCTGGAATTTGCAACCTTGTACACTTCTTAAATGCCTTCTGTCCATCCCTGGACTGCAATGAGTTGGAAAGCACACACTTTCTCTAAGAACTTCCTAACTGAAGAGTGGTTGAAAACAGAACTTTTGGACTAGATTAGGAAAGTGAATCTCAAGTCGGTAGAGGAGAGACCTCCATGTGAAAATACATAAAACACCAGTTGTGCTTTAAAGATGACAGGCTGATGATATTTCCATTTGTTGCATCTCTCATAGGAAAGCAATCTGAAATTTGGAAAAACCAGCAACTCTGAAATGTCATGTGAACTGAAATACTGCTACTTGAAAGTTAATAGAAAGTATAGCCTGACTCCCAGAATGCCTGTTTAATTTTCAACAGGCTTCGTTGCAAGTTTGTAGCTAACATGAGGCATTAATCTGAGGAAAGAAGCAGGAAACGCACCTCTTTCACACAACCCTCTCTTCTCAAACTCCCACAATGGCGAGTATCATTTTCATCACTCAAGCTTCACCTTAGAAATTGTATAAACTTTATAATATCTATTCTACCATCAAGTTAAATGAATTTGCAATCTAAACCACATAAGTGAACACTTGATTTAAGCTTTTATTTCATCAACAGTACAGTAATTTTCAAAAAATTCCCCATTAATATTTGGCCATATCCACTTTGACTTTTATGTAGTTTTTCTGATGGATAATCTTGCAGAAGTATAAAACATATATTTTGCAGTTCCAGTCTCACAAGATCCTCCCACTTTTTTCTATTACTAACCTCTGGAAAGGCAATCTGTTTTCTACCTTTCTCTCTGTAAGCAATATGGGTATACATTACCCCATTTTGCTTCTCTTTTACTGCTTATGCTTCCCCCCCCCACCCCCCCTCCCCGTTGAAATATGCTGGGATGAAGCCTTAAGAGCAGGAAGTTCTACTTCCACCCTGCTGCAAGTCTAATCAAACTGATCTAGAATTACTGTACACAGAACACTTAGAATAATCACAAATAGACTGTTAAAATAATTCATAATTTCAGAGACTATAGAGAAAGTTTTACACATAGTGATGAACAAACAAGTGTTTAAATGTAGAAACTTAGGTTTATTGTAAGAGGCAGCCTTTTAAAACAAAAACTCTTCAAAATTACATAAAACGAAAATTAAGGTTTACTAAAAAATGGCACCACTCTCCCTTATGATTTTCCATACACCATCCCACAGTACAGCAGCCCTTTTCTTTCCAATCCAACACGTAAACGTCATTTAGTTTATATTCACAAAAAGAGTTTCTCCCTGTCCCATGCCATTGTGTTGGGAACCCCAATTCCTTAATCTTGATCTAGATGATTTTTTACCATTATTTTACACAACTGAAGTTAAAATTTTCTATAGTTTATGATAATTTCATTATGCTAATTTCTACAGTTCATCTAAACTGTAATATTATATACCAAAATTCTGTCTTTAGCATCAATCTGATTACTTCAGCATAGACTTTGTTATATAAACATGCTACAAAACAATATACTTAACTGACATTTCAGGGTCTCAGTGTCAGGAATTTTAAAAAGATTAAATCACCTTTTACTTCCACTGTGCATAGTTCTTTAGAGAAGCATTATAGAGCTAAACATTGCATCTAGAATGAATTATGGGTACCACTTTTTATTTCAAAATCTCACAAGAAATTGAGATATGTAAAATGTCTTTTACGCTGTATAAGGAAGACAGGAATAGGTTATTTGGCAAAGACTAAACTACATTATCCTTATTAAGTACTGGTAACTCTTACATCAGCTCAGTAGGAGGAGCTGATGTACGGAAGGAATTAATGAGGACTACCATCAAAACAGAACTGAAGAATTCATAACTTTTTGTAGGTGTCATGGGTCTTGGAGAAACAAATGCTGGGATCATCTAACCATGTCTTCCGTAGGTGTGTATTCCCCTTCCACCATCATCTGCAGTTAGAGCAAAGTCACAAATGGGCTCAACATCCCTCTTGCACAAATGAAAGGGTCCAGTGAGAAACCACTGAAGTTCTTCAGCCTACTGGAAAACTACAATATTCATACCAGTATCAGGTCTCTCAATCATCTTTCCCTACTGTGGGATAAGGACATCCTTGCTGCAGGGAAGATTCTTAAGTCTCCACTTCCCTTCTTAATGTTACAGGCCCCAGCTCTGCTGACGCCATTAACTTCTGTTGATCAGGAGAAACCAAGCAGTAAAAAAATGGTCAGTGGATGTCTTTTGTGGTATCTGAATAAAGGATATTAAGGCATCTGACTTTGAAGTGTTATTTGGTAGTTCCGGGTATTCAATTGCAAAAATGCAACAAATTTGACCACCGTAAATATCTGTTAAGTAACCCATACTTAACCCCTACATGGTAAGAAGCTGCCATATTTACACTGCATGAATTTGCCTTCCACAGAGAGCAGTGCTGTGACTGGAATGTTACACAACATCCAGATGCGAAAACTTGTATTTACCTGACACAACTCAGTAGCTGGGACTTAAACCATTGCATGAAAACTTTTCCTTAATCTCTTTATGCAACACATCTGACTGTTTGATCTATTAGCACCCCCTTTTGGTCAACTGTTGGAGATATGGTTAAAAAAAAACAGGTATCATAAAACAGGTAAGCAGATCATAATGTAAAGGCCAAACAAAGTCCTGAAGAAAGCCCCATGTGCCACATGAAAAATGAAGACAGTCATCAAGAAGTACACCTAAAGGATGTTTTAAGTATTCCAACACTGAAAGACCACAGCATCGGTGGATATGAATATATGTACACGCAGAAGCCATGGCGAACCATTCACTGCATAATGTTAGCTCTTAGAAAACCAACCTTTTAAATATTATTGCATTTCCAAGGAATAATATAAGCTTCAAAAGGTACAGCCACCATAAAAACATAAAATTTTGAACAAAACAAAAAGAAATACTACAGCTAATAACTTCCACAGTATCCAACTCAGTCACACACTGAGATTAAACAGATTAAATACTAATCAGTAGGAAGTTCTTGTACATAAAACACAAGCAATAATGATTCAATGTCAAATACAATACAGATCACAATATTTAGCCCAACAGAATATATTCTTATTTAGCCCCAATATAATGCATTTTTATAAAGACATCGTTGAACTTGTGAGAGATGAATTTAAACACAGTAGGATAATGCTTCCTTGGTATTAAACTCACTACTGTAGTTGAAGTGATAATGACTTAACAGAGTCAATGGTATTTTACTTTAACCTGGTTTCACTTACTAGTCTTCCTACTTTCCAACAGAAGCAAAATATGGAATGTAGTGCCAAACACTGCCTATGGCGACATGTAGTTCTATTTCATAGTATGAACTGCAAGAGTTACTTTTGTGTCTGGAGGAAAACTAAGTCCCTCATTAATAAATAATATTTTCATACTCTGACGAAGTTGGCTGATCATACTTTTCCCTTTGCCTAAAAATTATGCTAAGCAGAATAAATTATGTTTCTTAATCGATTAAAGCAATATTAATTTATTCATCTAAACCATTGAAATTTCTGTAGAAAGTTACTGAAATGACAAAAATTGAAATATAAATATATAGACACTGCTTCTACTTGCTAATAAGTTCATACATAATAAATTTCTTTCTCCAGTTGTGCGTTTGGAAAACAGGGCAAGATCTGATGATATGCTTTTCTGTCAGGTGAAAAGAAGCAATGGTTATATACATGTACTAAATAAACATGGAAATAAGCATTTGACTTGTGGTTTGGAACTCAAGCTAAATGTTAAGTTAACCTGACTTTACAAATATTAAACTATAGGTCTGTCAGTCTCACTTCAGTGCCTGGTAAAGTTTTGGAGAAGTTCTTTCTGAGAATTACTGAAAAACACATGAAGGACAATGCAGCCATCAGTCACAGCTAACACAGCTTAATGAGGGAACAGTCCTGCTTGTCAATTTCCTTTTAGGACAAGGGTAACATACCCAGTTGCTCAAGGGAAACCAGTTGATATGATCTTTCTGGATTTCAGTAAAGCTTTCAATACTGTCTCTTACTGTATACTTTTGGACAAGACGTCCAGCTCACAGCAGACCAAACACATCCTGTGATGGGTGAGAACCGGCTCACGGGTTGGGCACAAAGGTTTACAGTGAATGGGGTAACATCAGACTGGTGACCTGTCACTAGTGAGGTTCCACAGAACTTCATCTTAGGCCCGTGACCTTCAACATCTTCATTAACATCCTGGATACAGGACAGGAAGGGATATTAAGCAAGTTTGACAATCCTACTGAATTGGGAGAAGCTGCTGAAGACAGAAAAGTTGCACAGAGAGATCCTGACAATCAGAAGGATCAACAAACACAAACCAGATGAAATTTAACACAGCAAGTCCTGGATTCTGCACCTGTACAGAAAGACTGGGGAATGAGAGGCTGGAGAGTGATGCCATGGAAATGGCCCTGGAGTCCTGGTCAATGGCAAGTTGAACATGAGGCAGCAGTGCCCTGGCAGCCAGGAGGGCCAAGGGTGTCCTGGGGACAGCATTCACCAGCCAGGCAAGGGAGAGGATTGTCCTGCTCTGGGCTGGGGCAGCATCACCTCAGGGCTGGGGACAGTTTTGAGCACCCCCATATAAGAAGGGCATAAAGCTATTAGATAATGCCCACTGAAGGGCCTTGGAGGTGTTGAAGGGTCTCGAGGGGAAGCGACATGAAGTACAGCTTGGTCTGCCCAGTCTGGAGGAGACTAAACAAAGATCACATTGCAATCTGCAACTTCCTTGTGAGGAGTCAAGGAGGTCATGCACTGATCTCTGTGGTGACAGTACTTGAGGGAATAACATGAAGCTGTGCCAGGCAGGGGAGGTTTAGGTTGGGTATTAGGAAAAGGTTCTTCACACAGAGGGTGGATGAGCACTGGAACAGGCTCCCCAGGGAAGTGGTCACAGCACAGACAGGGCTCAAGAAGCATCAGAAAATGCGCTCAGCCATCTGGTGTGACCCTTGGGGTGTCCTGAGCCGGACTCAGTGATACTTATGGATCACTTCCAACTCAGAATATTCTATGATTCTTTCAAATTAGTTATATTTTCAACTAGTGAAGGCTTCATTAAATAGAAAATAATACAATTTTAATTATTTTAGATTCTACTTTAATTATCCCAGAGGTGGGAAAATGCAGTTGATGGACTATACTCAAACAAGTATCAGCTGCACAATTAGAGACAGACACAGTCCTTCCAGAACTACCACAGGACCAGAGCACTATATCCACCCCTGCACCCCAGTGAATTCCTCAGGACACAGCTCAGTTCCGTGAAGACATGAGTTGACCACCATCAGTTTTCTTCATTTAACCAGCCTTCTTGCAGCCAAGACATAATAAGGAAGATTAGCTCTAACCTAGTACCACGCCCACACTTTCCCTGACTCAAACAAGGCCCATTTGAGTAGCCCAGCTAATTGAGGTGATGTGATTGGGCACTCAACAAAGACCAGTCCTTCAGAAGACTCCACATCAAGCACACAGTATGCAAAACCTATTCCTGCAGAGCTGTACAGCGTCCTTTGAGCTTTTGAGCATAAGCATACACACAATGCAAACAGCCTGAGCTGAGGAACAGTATAGTCAAAAATCCACAGAGCTAGCCTGGAGGTTCCAGCCAGCACACTGGCAAGCAACAGCTGCATATCCTGGAACAGTTCTCTGCAAGTCCCAGGCTGGTATCAAAACATTTATTTAAGTGTTTGGATGCAAACTGAGTCATTATTCGCAACCAAACTTTTTTAAAAAGTCATGTCAGTGCTCCGTGACCCTCACATGCACATGACTCAGAGCATACCAATGGTCTCTGACAGATTACAGAAAACAGACTAGAAACACTTTTGAGAGAGGGGCTCAACATGTTCAGAATAAAATTACTCAAAAATATTTAAATATTTTTGCTGTAGAAATCAAAGAACTCATGAAAGGAGACCTGGTGTAGTAATTTTACAGCAACATAATGCACAATTTGCAAGATGTCCAACTGCTATCAGGTCCCAGGAGCACTGAACTACTGCCACCTGGATAGTTGCTAGTAAACCACTTCATTACACCCTCGTCTCCAAACCAGAACACCTAATACTAGGGATTAACCTCAGTTCACAATCTGAAAGCAGCAGGCTGTCAAGAACCAGAAATCTCTTACAGGCAAGTCAGTTGGAAGACAAATAATACTAGAAATTTTGCACAGCCCATAACAACTATCAACTGAATTTTACATTCTCTAGTTAGAAAGCCTAATAAAGTTGAAAAAGAGGAGAGAAAAGTTGTGTAGGGTGTAAAGATAAAATACCCAGGTGACACATTTGCTTTGTTTGTGCTTTCTAAATGTCAAACTCCCCACACATACACATTCAGGCGTTCATACAACTTGACAAAACTAAAAACTATGCTCTCTTTATAGAAGGAACAACAAAAGTCAAAGGGTTTAATTTCAAAACTGTGAAGAATGAAACTAATGTTCCGCAACCCACCTCTGTCTTATTTTGTGCATTTTGAAAAAGAGCCTTTGAATCATGTAACATTAAACAGAAAGAAAGCGTAAAGATTCCTCTGTGTTTGCAAACTGGTTTATGGCATAGCATGGTCTTGTATATCACCCCTATCCACTCCTATTGATTAAGCCCTTCAATCTGACTGTGTTTACTGGCTTAATTAATTCTTATCAGAATAATCTAAGGCCTGTAACACATGGCATACACACACACAAACAAACACATATATATATGTATGTATAAAGGCAACTTCTTTCTTAGTTAATGCTCTCAAACCCCTCAACTGTAAACTACAATACAAAAAAGAATCCTTCAAAGTGTTACTGGAAAACTACATCTTGGTTTAGAATGGTTCATGGAAGTCAAATAACCAATTTGGCTAGTAAACCTTAGCTATTGGGCTATATGGCAAACTGTATTTGAGAGCTATATATTAATGTTTGTAGTACAAGCCACTTAGAGAAAGCCAAAAGCTGTACAATCAGAACATGGCATACAGGTTTCTTTTCAAAATTGTATGCTCTTAGCAGTTGTTTTAGATGAGAATGGGATAATCCAGGTAATATTATTTTGTATGACTTAATTTCACACTTGCTGTGTGAACTTTACCTTGTTCAGCTACGTTACTCTTCTACCTCGTTTCTCACACTAAGCTTTTGTCCTCAATTCCCCTTTGAACTGTTGCCATTCCTCAGTTATCATGTACCTTAGCTACTCTCCATGTCACACACCTTAATCACACCACTTGATCTGTCTGCCCACATAGTTCTTATACACCTCTGAAGGGAACAACCTCCTTGATACTTCATTAAATTTTTGACTATTGAGTTACATGCAGAGAAGATACACTAGTGGTGCCACCTTAAGTGAATTTTCAAGAGCTCTAATACTGACAGTCCGAAAACAAACTCTCTTGGACCATGCGTCAGGACACTAAGGGCACTAACAGGTCTTAACAGCCATGACCAGCCTCACATAGGGCCCGCATGAATATTCCCTGCCGATGGCCCTGAAATTCCATTTAAAGGCTCACCTTTGGGTCTTCAGGCCTTGCTTAAGTGCCATCATGAAGTATATCCACCTCCAGCCCTAATACTGATTCTTGTACTGGTTCATAAGGGCACTGTCCCTGCTGGGGTCACCTTCACCTTCCAGCCTGCCTTACCTTCTGGAGTAGACAGTGTTTGCTCCCTGACACTTTGCTTGTCATTAATTCCTATCAAATACAGGGGTTTTTTTTTTCCAGTATGCAATCTATCTGCACTTGGTTGACAGCCTCATATTGCAATCAAAGCAAAGGACTTAATTTTAGGTAGTCTCTAAAATGACTATTTAAAATCTTATCTTGTTTTCAAAAGATACTAACCACACAAGCCTTTAGTTGTGGGTACCAGCGTGACTAAGCACCTTCCACAATACACATCTATCTAGAGATGAAAACAAATGGTCAGCTGCAGTAAGCAACCTATGTAAGTGTCTCCAACAAGAGTTTTAAAAAAAGTTTAGCACACCAAAACTTCAGCTCCTATTCTACACACAAGTGCAAGCAACAATTACATGGCACTAGTTACAAAAAAAACCCCTTCCCTTCTTTTACACACTGCATCAGAATCTGCAATCTTGGAACAACAATTCTTCAAACTGATGAAGGACGAAGTATTGCATGGTACAAGAGAAATACAATGAAACTACCAAGCTACATAAATGAAGTTTACATTCAATGAAAGTTTGAGTGCTCTGTTTTGCCATAATTGTCTGATTTCTGTCATTATTTATTAATACAAACACACCTCAGAAGCATTTCTGAGAACTCACCTTTGAGAATAAAAATAATCTCATCAGCTACCCTATTTGTGTGTTCGCTCATATTCTTCCTTGTACACCGATCCTCTTCTCCTCCACTAGCACCATTCTTTCTTCCTTTTCATATTCTTACTATCTAATCAGCTGTTAGTTCTCTCTCTGAAAGGAGACTGCAAGTCTTGATATTACTCACGCACTTTTAAAGCCTTAAGGCAACTGGTGTTTTAAATGCAAAGCTTATTCTTGATTTCCAGTTCAGACAACAACATGCAGATTATTTGTCTCTTTCTCTGGTAGGCACAAACACTGGCATATGACAAAACATCACTCTTGCAGAATCTTCCTTCCAATAACTTACGCAGCAGATGCAAATACTCCTTGAATACATGACAGAACATTCAAAGCCATTGTATGAAGAGCTCTCTGCCTTTTTCCTTCATTTAAAATATAGTAGAAAGATGGTGATACATGGTAACTTCTGAACATGAAATATCCATAAAAATCATATCTTAAAACTACAGAAGTATATAAAAAAGATGAAAAACTCAACAACCATCATCTGCAACAAAATTTTAGTTTGGACTTCAATATAAATAGCATCACTAACATTTAGCGGATTATTTCATTAACATTTGGCAGAAGATTACTTCAACAGACTGGTCACAAACAACAATGTCAGAGGTGTTCATGTATAAAATACACATTCATAAAAGGTCTAAAAATATTTCTATCAAATACATAAAATCTGACTTTAAAAAAATGAACAGGACTTGTTTATGAACTCTTTCATGCTCAAACCCCAGAAATAAGCAGCTGCAAGAACTGTTTGCCCACACACATTCTGGAGCTGCCTACAGTCTGTCTTGTTGAGTCAAAAGTTACTTCACTTCTTCAACATCAGTCATGGGCCAAGGGAAGATTCAGACAGAAACTACTGCAGCTAGAGTTACGTAAATAGTACCTGAACTATTTTACTATTTTACTGCCAGGAGAGAATAATATCCTTTGAAACTCAGAGAGAAATAATGACATCAATTTCTTAAGAAATATGAAAAAAACATATTATAAAGAAGGTAATGTTAACTGTTTGGTTTGCCTCCTACTAGTTTAGAGATTTATTAGAAACAAAAAAGGATATGATCTTAAGACAGTTTGGAGGTATATTTTTTAACACATTCAGAATCAAATGCTTACAAAAGGATTTTTAAAACTTTGCAAAATCCACTGTATTATCAGAGTGAAAACCTGCACATGGGTAAAACATAAAACATTTAGCTATTAAGGACCATAAAAATTTACTGAAATTATTGGCATGAAATAAGAATTTTTCAACTTGGGTTTTTTTTTAAAACTATTTGTGAGTAGGGTCATGCTTCCCTGCTAACTATAAATGTCTCTCAGCATTTCAGTCTCTAAAACAGTCAATTTCATCTAAGGCAGACAATAACAAGGTCAATTGAGACAAAATGCTCAAACCTACATTAAGGCAAAAATCAAGGTAATTTTAAAAATCCAAGTAGCAGTATTTTTCCACTATGAGTTAAATCTGTTGAACATGTATATTAAACCTACATCAATTAAGCAAATTTTATTATTTTTCTAACATAGATTTGAAGCACTGTCCATTGACAGCTGGCATTGTTATTCCCCTTCCCCATTTATCCATCTGGCATTTCATAACCTTACAGTTGACTTATTTGACAAAAAATGTGGTTCTACTTAGTGCAACAAGTTCTACAAATATATTTCTCAAACTCTGAGATATCAAGTATTCAGTATTAGGATACATCAACATGAAAAATCTTTTCCATAAGAATGTTTGGGGGATTGTCTTGCAAACAAAGGGTCATTTTTCAAGTGCAGTGTTAGATTCTATTTTAAATTGTTTAGCCCCTGAAGTATATTATGTCCTTCTGTTTTAGGATAATGTCATCCACAAACTTCATCTTTACCCTCCAAAGCTTTTTTTGAGGGATTGTTTGTTTCATTTTTTTTTTGTTTTGGTGCAGTTTTGGGGTTTTATTTATATCTCCACTTCTCTTAAAATCTTCTACGTAGAGAGAAGATTATTAGATTCTCAAATCAGTAATTTTTTGAAAAAAGTAATTATCATCACATGTAACAATGCTTTTTTAAAAGTATGCCAAACTTCATGAAAGCAACCTACAGTTCCGAGCCCACAATGATTAGCTGCCACAGAACTGGTTAGAAGACCATTGAGCTGTTTTAATGGAGAAGGAAGCACATTGCTTATTGACTAGTTATCTTTCGACACAAATAATACCTTAAACATCTGTTCTCCTTGTCTCTGTTCAACTTTTACTTTCAGAAAAGAGGGTCATTCCTTCCCTCCGGGTTTCGAATTCCAAAAGTGAATGTAATTAAAACAAGTTACTCTAAGTTATTTGACTTATAAGAAGGAGCAATCTAAGAAGCCTTATCAGGAACATTTTGACGTCATGATCCCTGCTCTACTTACTTCTCCAGAAGTACATTATAAAAACAGCCATTTCCAGAACAATACATCTTCTCCTTGCCCTAATCTCAAGCTTTGGCTCTCTCAGACTTTTTCTTTCCTTGCTTGCACATCTTTCTATCCACCCTCTTCCTCTTTTAGACCAATACTGGAAGTACAAAAACTTTCACAAACATTACAGGAATTACACTTCAAGAACACAAACAAGCTTGATCTGAGCTCACTACTAAACTACACGATACAGGGTATTTTTCACCTTTTCCTTGTGATGAAATTGTTCACATTGACAGCAACATTCTACTGCTCCCATGTTACACTGCATCCAACATCTACATTACTCCACGGGGACTTTCCAAAGCTTACTCTTTTCACTCCAAAGGAAACAAGGACCACTCCGACACCCTACAGGTGTAATGCCAAACAGAGAAGGAAAAAGCAGGAAATCTAAGACACCATTCGGGTTCACCATAGCCACTCTGATGTCTTCATAACGGTGCATACCCATGAACACAACATACCTGAGTGAGTGCTACCCTGTTGCAACTACTCAAGTAATGATGGATTAGCAACTTTGAGATACTACACAAAATACTGCGAAGAGACTGAAGTCATCCTACTTATCAGCAATTTCCCCTTCTTTTCCTCAAAGTATGCAAGAATGTTGTGGAAAGAGGACTGTGCTTCACCAGAGCCAGACTCAAGCTGTCGTCAAAGGACCTGTGGCTATAACAAATAATCACTGATGCTGCTTTCAGTCACAGCGAACAAGCAAGATTTGGCTCCTAGACCATCTCTTAACCACACAATCAGTATTTGAACAGCGTGGACAGAGTCAAAAGTAGTTGGTTTTAAGTGAATTACACACTTCAGACATACAAAACACCTACTCCCAAACTACTGCTTCAGGGTGTCTGCAAGATCAGACACTCACTGCTGCCTGGAGTTTTGTTTTTAAACTCATGTTCAGTAAGTGTATGAACTGTAGTGGATTTCATCTTTTTCTCCCCTTGTCTATGTCCATTTTTCTCTCTGTATCCTTCACCTTGAGTCTGGTCCAACTCTCCATGTCCTCACAATCTCATGTGCAAAAAACTGCAGGAATTTTATTCCAGATGTCAGTTTACCCTAGTGTTTTTATGTTATATGGTATGTGAGTCTTGCTCTGATACACATTAAAACCAAAATAGATATTTAAGATAGAACAGTAAAATTCCAGTCAAATATGTATTTTAAAAGCCAAATACATTTTTTTTCCCTGATAAATAACCAAAATAAAACTATCCATAAACATTTCTTACACAGCTAGGCCAAGACTGCAAAAAAGCCTGCTTTCCCCCCGGTCTCACCTTTAAATTTTATTCTAGCTTCTCTGTGCAGATTAATCAGTCACCGGAAATAATTTTAACAAAGATAGATGCTACAGAACTATGTTTTTCATTAATGAAAACCAAAGCTTCTGATGTGTCTGAGCCTGACAACAGCACACATTCTTTTAGATACTGTGTGGAATCAAGTATATTACAATTCTGCAACATGCTACCTATTCCAGACTTGACAAAAATCTCTCACTGGTTAGCACTAACATTGGCCAAATAGTGCTTCCATTAACCAGATTCAGTCAGGGCTTTGTGCATCTTTAAACAGCTCTCTGCTCTACCCAGACCTAGCTCCAGGAAGTCTACTAAGCCCTATTATTAAAACATGCTTTGATATTGACAACAAAACCAGCAATATTATTTAATGAAAGAAAAAAACCAAACCAAACTATAACAAAGCTGGTTATTTTGTAAATTTTTTTCAAGTTAGTAAGCATTTTCTCTATTTTTCATGGAAGGACAGGATAAAAAATTATGACAGGAGTTTTTTTTCTGATTGACAAGACCTTTATTTTGCCACAAAAATTGCTTCCCCCTCATTTTCCTGAGGGGGAAACATAAAGACAGGAATTGAAAACTGAGATGCAAATGGCATCCCAGATTTCCTCAACTTCTTGAGTACAACTTGAGTAACAGTCTTTGTACTACACAAGTGTCCGCAAGTCTTTGCTTTCATAACCTCAGATATCCATTTATGATTGTGTCAGGGACCAAAGACAAGTCTAAGGTCAGCCTTTTTGGTCTGCTGTTGCACAGGTGAGCAGAATAATGTAAAAGGAGACCTTCATGCTAGATGGTATGACTGACCTTCAGAAATGAAACTACGTATCAGTCACCTGGTAGGATTCATCCTGTGGAAGGGGAATAACACAAAACAATGCCCTCATAAGCATGCAGGTGTGATCATGGGCCGTTGTGCCCTCATCTCACACGCTGGCCCCATGTGAGATGAGGCTGGAACTGACCACTTCTGAGGAGAAGATAAAAGATATGGTTCTGGGGTGGAAGAGAGAGGATATCATGATGCACACTGTTTTCATCCAGGGATGCCCTGAAAGTGCCCAGACTGCCTGCCCCTCCCACCTGAGCATCAAGCTCCATCTCCTTGTCCTGCTCCGTGCCTTCTCCAACATCCAGGAGTCAGTATGTATTTATACAAAAGGAACCAGCAAAACTTTGCTGTCGTACTCAGAGTCTTTACAACAGCATTACACATTACCTTCGTAAAACATTTTGAAAAAGCACTGAAAAGTAACATGAAAAATTCACTATCATGGAATTTACAGAGTGTGTGGCCATATTACACCTTTACACACAAAATATTCTGCTACTGAAACAGAAATGAATTCTGACTCCAATATATTGTGATAGAAGGGGCTTCTTAGAAACATTCTGAATTGGTTCTGAAACGAATACCTGATTCCCAGCTCAGCAGAAATTTGTTTGAAGTTTTCTTTTCCCAGCTCCAACTATCCATATTTCTGAAGTAAGAAAACACTGCAATCTTTTAGTCAAACTAGGGAGAGTACGTTCAACATAATTTCAAGCCTCCTAAAAACTTCACAGATTTTACAGCATGAAAGCCTCAAAATATTATTTAAGCAAAGGAGATACTTTTTGAATCAGCTCAAGTATCTGCTGATATCTACCAGGCTCACCACCAGATAAAATAATGAGCAATGCAGTAACCATTGCTTAAGTGATTTAAAGCAAGCACTCGGGATTTCATAAAGATATGAGGAATGTTGATGCATGTTCTCTTAATTTCAGACTGAACAATTACTCCCATATTGTGGAAATAACCAGTTTAGAATCATTGGGCAGCTTCATTGAGAAGCATGTTAAAGTATCTAAATAAGTCCCGTCAAAAGCAGTATTTGCGCTAATGATGTCATAAGATTTCTAAGAACCAAGCATCACTAGCAGAAATCAGAATAGAATCTCTCTTGTAACTCTTGGAAAGTGATCATATTATTATTTAATTGAAGTTCTGAAAACTGGAGCACTGTAAGAAGTTTCACAGGCAAAAAATCTGCATAAAAATGCACTGCAAATAAAGCTACATCTTGAATTCCAAACAATAAGTTATATTACTTTCATTACTTAATTTAGGCAAAAACATGAAACTTGCCTTCAGTTTTACCAATCAACCAAACCTTACTCTGAATCTACGCAAACAAAAGCATAGTGCTGGAGTGATGTAAGAATCATTCAAATGCCCTCACAGTTTACAGTTCCAGAATCTTCTTTGGTCATCTCCTAAGAACATCAATAATTTTTATTGTTACTAATTCTAGCACCCGTATTTAGTTAAAGACACACATCTAGCATACTGGTATAATACAGTCTTTCTACCTTTTGAAAATGACAGAAATTACTCCACTAATAAATTATACAGACAAATACTTCAGATATACTCCAAAACAAAGAGACTTCTTGTACCTCGAAATTATATCTCGAAAAATACTTTTCTGAAAGGATACCAAGTATTGCAGAATTGATATATACAATTGCAAGATACGCAGCAATTGCATACTGACTTCTCAATCAAGTAGTCTTTTGGACAGTTGCTGATCACTGCAACTGGAAAACAATCTTAACTGGTCTTTGGTAAAAGCCTCAGATCTGTGAGGTAAGGAAATGTGAGACACTAAAGCTAAAAACGGGACTTGTACCCTGTCAAACTTTGAGGCATCTATCTGTATGCTGAATTTATCTAGGTTTCTAATAAAATACAAAGGATTATATGCTCTGTAAGAAAGCTTATATGGTGTGTAACAAAGGAAAACAAACAGTTAAGTACAAGAGGCAATACAAAGTAAAAAAGCAACAGGTACACTTTATCCCATCTACTTCTATCTGATTTATTACCCCACTGTGAGATGCAGGAAGATATCTGAATTTTAAACATGGAACCCTAAATACTTTACTGTAACAATGTATGTTGATTCTAACTCCCAAGTAGGGAGACTACAGAGGGTGGTTAGGAATAAAATTTCATATAAATATTGTTCGTATATAGATATTTTTATACAAAACAGTAATAGAGAGAAGATTTAAGTATCAGTGCCTACCTGACCAGGAAATAATTACTTTGCAAAACTTATGCAATAGATGACAATCTAAAGCATTCCCTCATACTGCCAAAACCATCTTATTCTGAAGCGCCTTTTCCTTATTCCACGGAAAATTTTATTCTTATAACAACAAGCAGTGATTACAAAGCTGCGTACAAAACTTTAAGAGGAACTCACAACGCTCTCCCTGTTCTCCAAGAAACCTGCTTACCTAAGATCAGGCAACTGTCCTACAGAATGTGAAGTGTTAGTTTCAGTCCCAATCAGGCAAATGTCTTCAACATCCCTCTGACTGGAAACACTAAGAGACACTAATTTTTCCTCTCCCTCTGTGGCAAGAAAGGAACCTAACGCACTGTCTAAAATAAGAAACACCAGCTGAAGTGTACCTACCTCAGATTTCCATGCTTCTCATACCTAGCCCTGCTACACCCTACTATTTTTCCTGAAATAATTACTTGAAATGTAGAATGGTTTTTAAAAGTCTTTTTAAAAAGACTTTAAAACAAACAAACAAAATTATTTCTAGCCTGAATAACTTGGCTGACCCAATTTACTACATGGGACAGGCAACAGTTCTGTCAACACCACAGAAGGGTAGAAGAAGGACAGCAGTAAACAGCTGAACATGAACAGTGAGTTTCTGCATTAGCATAGCGGAACTCCTAAATTCATACTCACAAATTTCAAAGCATTTTTTGGGAGACTGAGAATTAACCTTCAACACCAGAAAACAGGTGCCATTTTGGGAGGGAGGAGGCAGCAGTAGCCAATGGGAAAATCAGAGGATAAAAAAGGGAAAAAACAGTAGAGATATAGCTCTTCCCCTGTGCATATATATAGTTTTTCTGTGTGCTTCTATATGCATGCACTCACACACGCATATATATGCACATACACATTTTAAAACCTACACAGATTTTAAAAAATTACTGGAACTAACCTGTATCTGTTAATATGTAAAAACTTAAGGAGCCCAGAAAGCAAACCCTCCAAATCACAACTGAAGGCATTGAGCTACATTATTCTTCCTGACTAGAACAGGGTCTTACAAAAGCTAAGGCCTGAGAGATGCACAAAAGTAAATACATGCACGCATCTTCAACTCGCGGCTGGGTCACGTACTGGACTCCTAACAAAGGTCTCTGCACTAAAGAAACAAGTAACAAAGTGCCACCAAAAAATATAAACCTAATTCCAATATTATTTTTAGGAAATCAGCGAAAAAGCAGATATTCACTCTGTGAAAAAGGTGACGTGTTTCGAAGAAGGGATGCAAACGTAACACGATACAAAAGAGGGTAGAGGGGTGCAAATCTCTGGGAAGACTGGCGGCGAGGGAACGACGACCAGAACTCGACCTGCAGGCACCGCAAGGACAGCGGGCGGTCACCGCCAGGCAGACAGCAAGGACGGGCAAGGGCACGCACCGACGGACAGCGACCGGCAAGGACACGCAGGCACACACG
>JAHLSL010013733.1:6387303-6421149 GCA_025920805.1 Petroica traversi
CTGACATTGAGAGAGACGCCGCCATGACGCTCAGCACAGCCGCTGGGAGACGGCGGCGCTGCGGGGCCAAACCTCCTCCGCCCGAACAGGAAACGCGAAGGCGAGGGCGGGACGGGGACTGGGACAGGGAACAGGGACAAGGACCGGGAGCGGGGGAGACAGGGCTCGGCAGAGACGGGAGCGAGAGGCAGTGCTGGCATGGAGAGACGGCTGAGCTGGTGCCCCGAGCCCCCTTGGAGGAGCCATTCACGTGTTTGGAGTGCAGCCGTTCTTATTCCCCAGCCACATGGTTGGCCCAGAACCATTTTCTGGCAGCGTTGGTTGTGACACCATATTCTTTATGGGCACAACTGAAAGACAGGAAATTCAGATGTCAGAAGGAAGTTCTTTACTGCGATGGTGGTGAGGTACTGGAAGAGGTTGCCCGGGGAGGCCAGGGATTCCCAATCCTTGCAGTGTTCAAAGCCAGGTTCATAAAGCCGTGAGAAACCCAGACTGGTGGGATGTGTTCCTGCCCCATGGCAGGGGGATTGGGACTATATGATCTTTAAGATTTGTTTCAACCCTTACACTTACTGATTCTGTGGCTCTCGATGGAAGGGGACAAGCCCAGGGCAGGGCAGGTGTCTGGGCTGGCTGGTCCCCCTGCACCTGTGGCGACCCGTGGTCCCTCCTCCTGTGGGGACAGGTATTTTGGGCCCCATTCTTTGCCATTGTGTTTCACAGACAAAACAGTGCACATGAAAGTGTTGGTACGTCCTCCTGCATCTGTGTTTTAACATACTTCTTAATTTTGCTGTCTGAAATGCATTCACATTCTTGGTTCATTGGGATATGGAAGCCTCCAGCATACTGTGGCACTTTAAGGAGTTCTGTTCTATTGCTAAACTAATTCCAGCCTTACCTCCTATATTCAAGCATGGAAGACTGACACGACCCCTAGTCTCCTGAAGTGGAGTTTTATTTATAATACATTAACTGTAAACAGGAGGTAAATAACAGTACTCACACCCTAGAATAATTAGGGTGCTGTGTATATGGTTAAAGAAGACAGATTGCTATAAATCAGAAGTCAAGTAAGATTCTGTTCAGTGCCAAAAGCTCAAACGACATAAAGTTTCAAAAAAACACATGGTGCAAAAGCAGTGTAAGACTAAGATCTGCAGCAGTGTGAAAAACTGAAAAGTTTTTGGTTCTGATGGTGAAAATAGGTGGTATTGTTGTAATTGTTCTAGTTATTTTTATATTAAATATCTGATGACACTTTGGAAAAAAGAAGCTTAAATAAAATTTCAGCTTTAATTTTACTTAAAAAAATTAGAAATTATATAGAAGGGTTTTAAAAAAAACCACCAAACTGTTTAATTCCTGGAGGAGGGGATGTTGGTTTTGTCTAACTGTTTCTGCTTTTCTCAAGGAGAAGCAAGCCTTGTGCTTCATTTTGACAGCAGAGTTTGACAGGGTCAGATACAAGAATTCTGCACAAGTGAGTAAATGCAGCATTTTCATGCCCTAAATGAAGGAAGAAACAGTTCTAATGAGAAGCTAAGCAAACTTTCGACAAGTGTCTTCTCCAGTGTTAAATCAATAGAACATTAATTTTCAAGGTGACACCCATGTATGATATAGTCCTAATGAAATGTCAGACCTAGAGCCATTATTTCATTGTCTTTGCATTAGGCAATTGCAAGTCACCCTATCCAAACTTTCCACTGTAAAATATGTAATTTTCTGTTCTTTCTTCCTATCAAATATTTCTTCTTTTCCCTTTCAAAGTAGAAACAATGCTGCAGAAAAAGGCGAAAAGTGTCAAACCTGTCTGGGCAGCATAATAGAGAGACACAATAACAACAGCAGTTTACAGATTTGGTGGGTTTGCAGACATGAGTATTTAAAATTATTTTTTCAGTTGTTAGTGAGTATGTTCAAAGTCAGATGTAGTAAGACAGGTAACAGGAGTCATTTTGTAGTCATGAAGAATTGGCATGGTTTATATCGGGTAGTGTGTCTTTTGTTAGATACAGATGAGAAAATACCCCAAACTTTTCAACTTAGCAGTTTTTGTCCAGTGAGTTTGAGAGAAAGACTTGAAAAGCTGCTTCCCGCCTTCTTTTCTGTGATTTTTTTTTCACACCTGTACTATTTATCAACCTAATAATTCTTGTCTCTCACATCAAAGCTTCAGTCACCTGCAGATAAGACATAGCAAGAATATCTACATCTCACAACATTAATTATTTTTTTTCTCTTCCAAAATCTTTGTCCAGTGCATGAGTGATGACAAGCATTCACACCAACTCAGATTTGCTTCATCTAATTCAAACTTTTCTCTTGTGGTGCATCAGCTAGGAGGAATGTTCTGTCATTTATGTGAGCAGGGGAAGATTTCAAACTAGTGGTTTGAAGCCAGTTGCCCTTGAGAGCTCCATTGTGGACTGAGTTAAATTGTCTGAGTTTGTCTATCAGCTGACAGATTATCATATCTCAGCTGAAGATCTTTTGGGTAGTTCCAGCTTTGTGTGTTCTCTCCCTGCCAGAGAGGAAGCCAGTGGTTTGGGCAGCAAGTGAAGGCTGTTGTGCTTCATGTGACTCAGCTCTTCAAACTCCTGCCCTCCCTGCTGCCTCTCCTTTGGGTGGGGAAAGGACAGAGGTAGCACATGGCAGCTGGAATTTGAAGTTGCCGCCTTATTAACTGAGTCTGCCAAAGGAGGGTGCCAAATTCAGGAGCTGCCTTTGGCAGCTGCAGGGACAGGATGGTCCTGTGTTTGATCAGGACTGATGGGCTTGAGCATGTGCGCAAGTGAAGGTGCTGCTAATTGCTTGCACAGCCCCTGGAACCGTTTTGACCCTGACCAATTAGCACCATGCCAAACAATGTCTGAGCACAGTCTGGGAATGAGCATGGGTCTGGGACTGTTCCTAATAAGCCGTGTGGATGAGGCCTTTCTGGGTTTTGGGTTGTTTTGTTTTGAGTAGGGGGGAAGAGGAGAAAGAGTTTAGCTCCACGGATGTGAGCTGTGCCTTGTAAGCTGAGCTGCATCAGGGATACAAAAGGATCCTTAGACTGTTTATTTACTAATTTAAATGTAACCATAGCATTTGTTGATGAAGTATTTTTGTGTAGTAGTCACAAAATGATGAGAGACTGTTTCAAGACAAATAACCATAGCTCTCCAGAGACAGCATTTGTGGCAATTCCAAGGACACAGTTTACCGTGAAATTAATATGCACCAACAGTCCCTTGCAGTCTGGTGCCTGAGAAAGGGAGAGACATGAATTTTTCTGTCTCCCACTATTTCCCCAGGTTTATAAGTAGACCTGTAAGATACTCCTACTTTGGTTGAATGTATACTATTTTATCTGATTGGCTTAAATTTGTGTAAATGTATTCACACATATAATACAACACCTTTTAATCGTCATGCCTTAGGTTAAACTAATGAATATTTGTGCATAGCAGTCTTAGAAAATGGAGTGTTAAATGCCATATTCCTCAAAACAGTTCAGTGCGTCAGTTTTTGAGGTGACTACAGAACTATCATTTGAAGTCAATACTTTCACGAAGGCTTAAACTTTTCATTCATAATTCTGGCTGCAAGCTGATCTTCTGTCACTGATATACTGTGAAACACTGTCCCTCAAGACTGAAACAGTTCATGTGCCAGCACTTATTGTGCTGTACAGTATGCTCACAGTTCCTATTGTCTCACTCTATGAGAAAGCTTATTAGCTTAACTGTGCAGAGTTAGAGTCATATTTTTTCTTCACATATGTGAGCTGAACACATTGTGAAAATTGGACGGGAAATTTTAACCTTTTACTTTTTTCCTGCTAGACTGAGGTTGCACAGCCTTACTCCATACCAAAAAAACCAGTTCTGCTAGAAATAATTTCATAGCCTCAAGTAAACTACACTTATCAGTGACAAGCAGAACTCTTCAGCTATTCCTTAATGTATTGTTGCTTTGAATTAGTTTGTTTTCTTCTGGGTGGCAGGGAGAAACTATGTAGGAAACAATAGCATCAGTCTCAATCTCTACAGTCTAACAGAGCAAAGAACTGGTGGAAAAGGGATACAAAATACAAGAAAGCTGATTATATTGTCTAGAGCTACATGAGCTCCCAGTTTCATTTTATTTGTTGGTTGCATTGATTTTACATACAGAAGCTATGATTTCAGTGTTGGATATCTCTCAGATTCTGACCCTTCAGACAGCTAAGCGTGACAATTTAACACAGACTAAGTAACATTCATTTACTTTCATAGGACTGGGGTTTAGTTTTTAAAATACTAAGTTTTAGTTTGAGAATTTTATTTTGAAAACTTATCTTTGTAAAGAGCTTTCTCTGTAAGTAGTGACTCTTTTGGCTTCATTCTGTCCAAAGTAATTTACTTTGCTGATGAAATATCATCTGCACTTACGCTTGTAGGGGTTTTTTTAGTACTTGGAGTGGGACAGAGACTATTCTTACGTAGTCCTTTCAAACCTTACAACACTTCAGGTGTCAGGGTAACTTTAATAGGAGAATTTGTCCCAAATGTCAGTTTCTGCATTACAAGATGAGTTAGCATAAGAACATGATGTTTTGGGATTCTAGTATTTATTTACATTCTCTATATGGCAGGCAGGTTGGTAAAAAAGCTGACGGTATTCTCAAAGTCTGTTTGATTGCATATGAAATGTAAAGTGCAGTTGGAGCTGTCTGGATTTAATTTCCCCCCCCCACTCTTTGGTATGGGGGAATAAAATATCTCAGCTCATACAGGAGAAAAAAATTAAAACCAGGCAGAGCCAGCCCCATTGTAAGCTTCACATGCAATCAAACGTCCTTGCAGAGAAACTCCCCTTCCTGGCTGCACGGCTGCCACTAGTGAAACACAATTTAAAAAAAAAAAAAAAAGAAAAAAAAAAGAAAAAAAATCACTTTTTATACTCGCTGCTTTCAAGTTAGACATTGACATGTGAACCAAAATCTTCTTTTTAACTATTGCCCGGGAGGCCACCAAAGAATCCCAGCTGACCCCCTGCCATCAGAGTGAGTGATGGTCGGCTGCTGGTGTTGCAGCTCACTTCCCCCAGGCTGCCACCCTGAGAGATCCCACCATCCACCGTCGGTGTGAGTGACATTAGCCCACTGGGCTTTGAAAACACTTTTCAGGTCGGTCATTGCAGAGAGATAGCTTCCTTCACACACACCATCAGGGTGAGTGACGTCAGGCCACTGGGGTTTAAAATACAGACCCTCAGGCTTGCTAAGCTGACACTGCTGAGAAAACTGCTTTTATTGTTGTACATCAGCAGGGACCTCTTTGTCTTTTTTTGCATTGTTTACTTAGAAGCCAGCCTTCCCATTCCCCGACTCCCACCCCAGACAATTATTAACATCTGTAGGGTAATTTCTATGTCTTCTTTCTTTCTTCCTCTCTTTCTTTCTTTCTTTTTTTTTCTATTTTATTTTTTAACTGGAGGTAAAACAGATCTCAGTCTTTGAATTTTTATGGCCATCTGCTTTCTCATATGATTTTTGAAAGATCCTAGGTATGCCTGAGTATTTGTTAGTGGAGGAGTCTTAAAATAATAAAAGTAAAACAATTGTTAGAGATTCTAGTCCTTTTAGCTGTCCAGATCAGACAATCTTTTACTAATGGTAGTCATTCCTCCTTCTTAGCTTTTTGTGAGGTTCCTGGAAAATTAAGTCTTCAGGAAATGTTTTCCTTCAGTCTTGACATAGTATGGCTTTGGCTGGTCCTTGTCCTTATAGTTCATGCTGCAAAAAATAGATTTCTCTCTTGCCAGTTATTATAGGAGCCTTTACCTGATAATTTGCGTCATTTTTGAGCCCTGAGTCCAGATGGTGAGATTTTAGAGGCATTCTGAAATACTACATGGTATTAAGTATATAAAGATCCTACCTATACTGGTTAACGTGTAATAAAAGGTTTTTAAATCACCATTCTGTAATATTGCTGGAAACACTATCTTACATAATAATATGTAGTGCAGCAGGAGTACCATTTTTTTGAACTCTGTTTTGCTTTCATGCAAAATTAGGAAATATTTCTTGGATATATTGATGAAAAGTGGTGAATTATTTATACTATGACATACATATATAATATATAAATATGTACTACAGTTCTATATTATATCTAGTTTTGTACCTACTTATATATGTTCTTTATTCTGTATATCCCATGTATCTATAAGATTTATATGAAAAGGCTTTTAATTCCTTATGAAAATAGGAATCATAAGTAAACTAAATAAATATATACATTTGAAAATTTAGGAAAATGAATTATGAGAAAGATTACTTTGTTAATTATTAATTATTTAAAGGTATAGACATTTAATTCTAATTTGTGACTTCAGTTTCCTTTCCTTTACTCTGTGCAATTTAAAGCTCTCACAAATCTGATCTTCATATGGATGCATAAACTCATTTTATAGTCAGTTTTTCTCAAGAGTAGTGTTAAGAGTGCCACTGCTGTGTGAGAAATTTGATCACTACAAATAGTCTCTCTCTTCCACTTGCCTATTTATTGAATGGCAGCTACAGATAGATACTGAATAACTCTGGCTGCTTTGAAGAAAGAGGCTTTGGAATGATTTTGATAGATTAGGGGAGATTATTGGAAATATTTAATATAAATATATCTTAATGGAGCAACTGTTCTGTCCAGTAAAGGACATTTGAAAATAATTTCCATTAGACTTATGAAAACTGAAATATAGAACAGAAATATATTAACAGTGCAATGCTAGATCAGACTGAAGTCCTTTCATATTAGCATGAAAGTAGACCTAGTAGTTACCGCTACAAGATGTTTCTGAGGGCCATGGAGGCATTTAATCTTCCACACTGAATTTCCCATCTTAAGTAACATCCATTATCATTAAAATTTTTCCTACTCACAGAAGTTATGTTAAAGATGGAGTTTGAATGTACTTCACTGTTATGTATTGTGTGGGATATTTTAAATAATTGTCCTAAGTCTTGAGTAAGTCCCACCTCGCTTTCTATGAACAAGACTGTCAAGGCCAATTGGTTGTTTCCACACCACATGAACTGAAGCAAGGACTGGACCCCACACTTGTGCAGTTCAGAACCACATACAAGACTGGCAATCAAACTCCCATGCTAAAAAATTTACAAGGCATTTTAAGAAGTGCTTTTGCGTTTTTTTCCTGGCTGCAGCAATCTTTGTGTGGTTTATAATTGTGCACCTCTCTTGTTGACCAGATGAAAGAAGTTACTTCCAGCTCTCGTTGTGCTGCTCAGAGGAGTTCCTGTGTTGCTCTGAGCATGCCGCCACCATAGCCCAGCCATTCCCCTGCCATGGAAATCCCCAGTTCAAAACACTGGCTATGCTATACCTTGTGTGAAGATTGGCTCATTTGTCACATACCTAGCATTGCAAATCAGTCTGTTCAGAAATGGGAAGGAGCCCTGAAACGTAATGAATTTTCTAAAAATAAAAATGAAAAAATGGTTTGCCTCCAGACATTTGAGCCTTTTTGATTTATTAAGTTTTTGTGATGAAATTGTCCTATGGAACAACCAAGGTTCATCACAACCTTATTTTGGATCTGTGTTGTAAAATAAAAATTGGGTTTTGTCTTAAGTTTAGAGCTTCAGAGTCTTAAGGTTCACAAGAGCTGCCAAAAAGTGCAGTATCTCTAACTGTCCTTATAGAAAAAGATGGCTATCCCGATAGCAGCTGGAATCTGAAATCAAGAGATTGCAAAAAGGAAGGCAGCAGGCCATTTGGATTATACTTGCTTTGGCTGTGAGGACTTTGGATAAGGTAATACAAGTTTTGTTTTTGTCTGCCTTACGCACTGGCATGCTGGAAGAGACTTCACCTGCATTTCTGCACCTTTAGTATTTGGATGAAAGACATAAAAATCTTCTACTGTAATGAATCATGCTATATAGTACTTTAAATTTTGATATAAAATATTTGCACCAGGAATGTTTTGGTGAAACAAATAGTTTCTGCAAAAAAGGATTGTGATGCCAGAAAAGCAATGTGATTTCTGTAAAGCATCTCCTGGCTTTCTTAAGGATTAATGATTTTGTTTCCATAGAAGTAAGCAGCGAAAACACATATTGGCAGAATATTTACTAAATAGAGTAGTTAGAAAAATTCCAGAAAAGAAAAATCTGAGTGATTTGTAAGAGAATATGTTGAAGAAAGTGTTATTTTACTCAAGACACTGGTGAAGAAAGACTATGCCTTCCTTAAAATAACCCCCAGTAAGGTTGTGTTAGATAGGATTTTTTTTTTTAATACAGGTGCTTGACGATGGTAGCTTTAACTTGTCCCCACTTGACAAAAATGTGCTGTTATTTGTATGAATTAAGGCAGCACCTGATTATTTATTCACAGTAATTAATTATCTTTTCTCTTCTTGCCTAAGTGCCTTTGTATAAACCCTTTCTTTTACTTGTTAGATCACAGTGACACCAATGATGCATATTATTTTCCTGCTTGCTTATGTACTGTGGCCTGTATAAAACTAATTTTAAACAAAAGATTTTCTGAAAAAGATTCTCAGCATGGTTTTGTTCTAAAGATGTGAGCTCTGTTTTGTCATTTGCACAGTTAATTACAAGGTTATCATTTTTGTAGTCATCAGTTGCATACCACATTTTGTCTTGGCAATTCTGAACAGTGCTGTAAATAAGTAATACCACTAATTTGTATCTCCTAATTTAATAAGGTTAGGAATTTAAATGCTGAAAGATTTCTACTTAAAAATATAGTTAAGTTCATAATTTTGAAGAGTATAGACCAAGTCAAACATCAGGGTCCCAAGATGAAATAAGTTGTAGGCCAGTCTAAACAGCTGGGGAGAGTGGGGTGATTCTGCCCTTTGCCACTAAAAGGGTTGGCATATTAATATGCTTTCCATTATCAGCCACTCAGCTGCAGAACACTACCATACTGAGAAACAGATGACTTAGTCCCAACAGGAAAGTGGCAAAGCAAAAGTGACATTAATTCCCTGTCAACTGAAAATTAACTACTATTTTGCAATAAAAAAGTTAATCCCCCAAGCATATAATTATAATAGAAAATGGTTTATCCAGTTGTTTTTTAATTTGGGGTCACTTTTCCATTTTCTTGACAGAATTGTTGCTGGTTTAGTTTTGTATCAGATTTAGTTTTCACCAAAAGCAGTTGTATTGCAACACAAGGAAAACTGACTGAAATAAATTCATATTTCATCTGAAACAGAAACTATTTTACACAAATAGGTCCTTTCCACTCAGTTCAGTGTTCCTGTTGAGTTTAGTTTTTACTAATACAGACAGCAAAGTCAATCGTACTTGTGCCTTTTGACTCAGATATAGACATGTCAAGATTTGAGAGATCTAACTCATCCGTTTGTTGTGAAAGCAAGACTCTTTCATAGAAATGGATGTATGATCATTACTTGTTCTCTTCCTTATCTCTAATGAAACAGTTAAGCATGTGGTTGATTAATTGGCTTGTGACATTACCTCTTACTAGTCCTTTTCTAATTTTATCAATTTATTTACTATCACTTTCCTTACCTTTCTTCCTGTGTTTTGTCTGGTATCTAAGCCTTACAGTAGCAATTACCTTTATTTGATAATTTTTTTAAATTATTTTGGAAATATTACCCCATTCCATGAGGAAAGCAGAAACAAGTTTAAATGACAAGTACTTAATCAAAAAGACTTGTAATCCCTGTTGTGTCTGTGTATTCTTCATGTCAATTTGGAAAGTTTCATTAAAACACCCCTTCTTTCAGACTACTTTTCTCATATATTTTCCATTTTATATCAATGAAGCGCAGTGAAAAGCAGAAAACTGTAATTGTAAATATTTTTAAATTATAATTTAAGTTACATTTTCTCCCCGTTTGATAAACAGGCTAAATACTACTGCAGCTCTCATATTTTTTTCTTTGTACTTTATTTGCCATGTCACACAGTGGAGACTCTTTCTCATTTTCCTCATAAAAATGTAAAAGGTAGTATATATTACAAGAGGGTAATAAATTCCCTGTTCACATGTACGTGTCAGTGATCACAGAAATTGTGACTAAAATGACAGATACAATAAATGTTCTTCAGGGTCCTTTGTTAGTTTAGATTTAGGTCACAAAGTGTATTTCCCAGGCTGTCATTCTGAGATGAGCCAGTCTGACAACACAAACGTTGTTTTACTTTTTCAGAACATTGGCTTTCTAGCAGCATTGAATTAAGAGTTTTCAGAACTTTTGCAATGTTCCTAAAAATCCCTTTTAAGACATAAAGATTAATTTTTAAACAGTATTTTTCCTGCTCAAATCCTCTGCCCATGTTTCCATATGGTTTCATTTTAATGCCTGTTAATCCATACTATTATTCCTTGCCTTCTTTTACTGGAATCCACTGGAGGAAAGTGCTATTAGGGTTTTCCTTTTTGAAGAAGAGGGTAGTTGTTCTGAAAAGAGAGCACAAGATGAAATAAAAGAGTACATTTATGAACAAAATGGACATAATAATAAAGGTTTTCCATTGAATCTCTGTAGTCTAGAGAGGATCACTGGCATTCTGAATGAGAACAAAGGCTCCCAGAAACAAAAATTAAGACATTAGCAACATTTTCTGGAAGCCTAAATTTCATCTTATGTCTCAAATCTCTATTTCAGATGAATCTTAGAAATGGCAAAAGAATTTATATCAGTTCACAAAGAGTATTCTAGTTAATATATGTAACATCTGTTTAAGTAATATCTGACAGGGTCAGTCAATTTCAAGGAAGTCCTTTTGCCTCATATTTGATTACTCAATGTATTCCTAAGTTATATTACCTTTTTCATATTACTGTATTCAAAAACAAATGCATTTTTAACAGACATTAGTGTAAAATACTTTATAATATTGCCTCATATATGTTTAAAACCCAAGTGGTTTTGACATTGATGTTATATACAGTCCTTCAGGCTTTCACTTGAGATATTCATGGCCCTACAGAAGTTTGGAATGTGCTAATATACTTCACTGAATTGAGGCCTCTAATTTCAGTGACTTAAAAACCCCTTCAAATAACAAGGAAACAAATGAAAAAAAAAGTACATCTTTCAGAAGAAGATTTAAATAAAACTTGCCATATTTTGTATCTTGAGAGAAACAAATGCAAACTTTTGCAGTCTCTTGAAATATCCCTTTATTGACGAAATTGCAATTTCCACTTCAGACAACAGCTGGATTCCTAAAGTACAGTAAAAATAGAGAAGGAATTTTCTCTTTTCTTAATTTTCTGTCTTTAAGAACATGGACAACGATGTTGAAACTTGTTTTTGCATGTTTCTGAATTTCAATTTTTAGGGATATGTCTTGAAAAATTCCAAGTTATGAAGTCCATACACCACATTCACAATTTCTGTAGTTTTATAATGAGCAATATTTGATTTGCTGGCAGGAAAATGATGTATCTGGTAAACCCTCAGAACTTTCTGTATTGGTACTAAACTTTGTTTGATTGTTACTGATCTGCTACAAAATGGGGAGGATTTTCGGGAATGCTTATACGGATTATTTTGAATATTGCGTTGATTAATATCTTTATGACCTTCTTCATCACCACACCCTTCAGTCTTTAAGGTCTCCCTACAAAGGCAAAGCCTATGGTTTCTTTCACATAATTATTATGTTTTGGCTGTTGTCTAATCAGGTTAATAACTTTCTGTCACTACTTGAATTTCCTTATTCTAATTCTTTCCTTGAATGCTTTAAAGGTTTTGCAGTGATAGCTTCTCAACATGAAAAACTGGAACAGGAAAATAAATTTTAATAGAAAGTTGTTGAATGTGGGTTATCATCCTTGTAAATCACATTTCTAGAAGTAGTGGCAAGGTATTTTGATCTTTTTAACCGAGAATATGCAGGATTAAAAAGAACCTTTTTGCATACCCAATCTCATCCTATTTTAGGCAACCATTTCTCCTTACTGAAGTCTGTTCAAGAACTTTATTGCCCTTTGTATCCTGTCCTGGGATTGTGTTTGACTTGAAATTTGTTCATATCACACTATTGTCTTGTATCACCTTTAGTTGTTCATCACCTGGAGTGTCATTCTTTTGCTGTTTTCACTAGCCCATTAATCGTGGTCAGATAGTTCTTTCTGGGCGTATCTGTGTCTTTATCTATTCTGCTTCAATGTATCCTTAAGTTTGCTATCAACATCTAAATACCTGGTTTGTGTTTCAAGGTAAAGTTGGCAAATGTATTAAACAAGATGATTAAGACGCCTCAGGTGGGATACTTCATTTCTCGGGATCACTTGTGATTATCTTACTTTTCCTCTTTTTTTTTTTTTTTTTTTTTACATTCCTTACCATCTGTCCTGTAGTTCCCTTCTTCTAGCATTACTAAGAATTTCCCTTATGGTGTCATTGCATGATTTTTGTTGATGCCCAAGTGGATTATCCCTGTTCCATTTCCTTTGTATGAAAATATGTTGCAGATTTTTAAATGCATGCAATATTATGTCTGATCAGAAGTTGTCATTATAAATAATAATATCTATAGGGCAGCCTCATGGAACCTGAAGCTTTTTCTCCCAGGTCTTTAAGATCAAGAATTGCAAGGTAGAGATTTCCCAGAATGTCATTCACTTCTTCTCTTTGCTATGTCAACCAGCTGAAAAATGTAAGTCAGAAACTAAAATTTGCTTATTAATGGAAAAATACAACATAGGAATTTCTGAAACTGTAAGTATCAGCAAAAGTTTAAATACTTTCATGCAAAAATAAGCTCCCAGCTCAGACTTTCTAGGGAATGTTTTTATTGGAAGTTGACTCTAGCCTAGTCCAGTTTCTTGGGTTTGCATTACTCATTCCCTTTTTGACAAGTCACCAAGTCATGCTTTTTTCTGGCATAGGTCATCCTCCTTTTTATAGCAAAAGTAGGTGGAAAGGAGTCACTAGAAAGGAATCACAAAAGGTCCTTTATATTTCCATATCATCCCAAATTAATACTTAGAGGACTATTGTATTTCTTTGTAGCATCCTAGGTACTTGATGTCCCTTTCACCAGTTCCTGATGATAGGTTTCCAGAATTAGAGTACAATTACCATGTAACCTGTCCAAGAAGGACTTGAAGACCTCTTGCAAATTTGTACAGCAGCTAAAATCCTACAGAATTATGGATTTTGAGTGCAAACTACTACCAAAATAGGATCCCTAGTAATTAGCAGGATGGTTATAGTAATCTTTCAGAATTTCCATCTATTTTGTCTTAATTTTTATATACTTTTTAAATATGTGGGACTTTTTTTTATTTAAAGGATGTAATTTCTAGGGATGTATGTGATTTCCATAGTAAAGCACTTCTTGAAGGTGTATCTTTTAAAGGTACAGAAACAGATACCTTGGTGGAAGTAGAGATTATGTAAAAAAGAGGCACTGACCCACAAATCCATGTGTCAACAGGAAAATAGAATGCTATTCTCTTCCTCCATGCATGAACCAAGTAAATGAGATCAAAACTTAATTTTAAGCTGATAACAAAGTAATGTCTTGTAAGTTGTCTTTAGTTGCAACTAAGTCTGCTGGATTAAGTAATGAATCTTAGCAAACTTTCCCCTAAAATTAGCCTCAGAAATGCAACTATTTTGCAAGTCACTATTTTGTAGTTTTCTTGTGCCTTTCTAACTGGTTATCTTTATATTTCTTTAGTTGGGATTTCATTGTGCCAAGGCTAATTGCCTGCTTCCTTTGCAGTGCAAATCTGAAGTTAAAATCATCAAGGTGCTGGTGGCTATCTGAGGCTCTCAAACAGTTCTACCCAAGAATGCTCTTCCAAGAGGAAAATTAGAGAGCTTATCTTATTGCAAGAGAATGGATTTTTAGAAGAGCACCAGGCTTTGGATACACGAAGGGACTACAGCTCTTCAAGAGGAGGACCAATGCTGCATGGAGATTCTGGGCTGACCTGGATGCTCAAATCAGGTGTAGATTTCTCCAGCTGGCATTGAAGTGAAGACTCAGAAGCTGTTAGTTCACTAATTTCTATTTTTTTGGGGTTCTTTTCACCTCAGTGAATCAACTAGTTCCTGCCAGCTAAGCCTGCAGAATCCTAATGAAGGTAATGCAATAGTCATACTGCTCTGAAGTAGAATGCAATAGCGTTGACTCTGCTTAGTTACTTCTGGAAAACTAGAATGCTTTTTCTCCACAAAGATGCTCCGAGCAGGTAGCTTGTAATTAATTCCCTGCTGGCAGACCACCTTTCTGGAATTTAAAAAGAAAAAAAAGGCACATAAAAGTCTGTGATTTAGCTTTTCTTATTTGCTTCCTAGAACTAGTAGTCGGTCTGGCTGTTTTAATATGCTTTGTCATGCATTCTTCCTTTTATTTTTTCTTTCTATTTTGATATTTGCTTTAACCTTGCAAAAATTTCTGTGATCTTTTCTAAAACAGAGCTTCATGATTTATTCTTGTTCAGAAGGTTAGACGATTTGTTCTCATGCAGACAGATCCGTGACATACAAGAAAGGAAATGTGAATTATCTGCCCACATCCCATAGTGTAGATAGCATCTCAGACTGAGCTATGCACCTGGAATATTCCTGGTAATATCAAGAACCCATGAGGTGTGTCCAATAACACTTCATTCCTTCTCATTCCTTACTTCAGTCTGCCTAGCTGTGTTTGTGCAGACAGCAGCTCTTTAATTTAAGGATGAAAGAAATTATTCTAAACAATTTTTTACTGAAAATGTCTTTGCTCTTGAAGTAACATGTTGATTCCACGTACCATTGACACTATATTATGTAGTTCATTACTCAGAATATCAAGACAGAATTGCCTAATAAGAGGAGCATAAGACAAGATGATTTGCATAGCTCAATTGAACTTCAGAGTTTGCATTTCTGAGCAGGAGAAAACGCCAAGATTCCATAAGGCAACTACTTATTCTAAATCTGGCATTTCTCCTATTCAGAAACACAGATTGTGAAGTTCACTGAAGTTACTGAAATCAATCATTTTTTTTCCTGACTATTTTAATAACAAGCACATTTTCTGTTTATTAGTGTTTTGCTTGTACACTGTTTGCATATTAAGATATTAATTGAGTATATTCTCTTGACTGCTGTCTTTTTCCTTATTCTCCAAGAAAATCTCTGTGATACATTTAAAGGAGTAAGGAACATAGTCAGGTTGATACACGCTTGCCTTTGCTGGAAAATTAAGATGAATATCATGCACAGCTCATTTGTGGCTTTGTCTTATGTCATTCCATCAGTTGCAAGTTATACAAGTAATTTCTAGAACCATGTACATAAGGTGTTTCACACAGACAGTGTGTAAACCTGACCTGAAGGTTCTGACTGTGAGAATGAATAAAATGGACTCGTCTTTGAAGCCAGAGCCAGTGTCTATATGGCTTTTCCTCCTGATTGTATTAACTGTATTCTTGCTGGGGATGATCCTTGGCCTGTGCAGATCCTGGACTGTGGAACAGAGGTAGTAAGTCTGAGCCAAAAGTGTGCCAGCAACTTGATAGCAAATTCACACTGCACTTGCATACCCATGCTGTGACCCTGCTGAGCTTATCAATACAGTGTTACCAGATTTTGTTGTATCCCTGCCTGCTTTAGGGTACCATCCAGGGTCCTTTTCTGGCTCTTAAGCGCCAGCCCAGCTCTCTGTACTGAATTCCCTGGCTTGGGGATGTGTGCTATCACCCAAGGGATAAAACCACCTCCTTCCTCAGCCTAGATTTACTTAGCAGAAGCCGTGCTGTTTTGTAACCTGGGGAGAGAAAAAATAAATGTAATGGTCAGTCTGTCAGACCTTCCTCTTGAGCAACAGTTCTTACATGCCCTCTACTTTGTTGAGCTTGTTTCCCCATTGGAGGCTTTAAACAAAGATCTCATCTGTGATTTGCAGGTTTTGTGAAACCCACAGAACCTTTGAGGATTCAGTCCACAGTCTGCCTGAGACAAGACAGCACATCAAGGGACTGTATGTGCAAGTAATGACATTCGTTTTCAATATCCAGATATTTGTGCAAGTGTTTTTCCATGAGTTGATGAAAAACTGACTTTAAATATTTTGCTTTTTGTTAGAAAAGATGAAGATTTCACAGTGACAGACGTATTCAACTCTTCTTCTGGGGATCACATATGTCAAAATATTATGGTGCTTGGGGTTTTTTTATTTATTAGTATCATCAGAACAAATAGTGAGAACATAGGTTCTGGACTTAATACATGCTGTTGTATATTTTACAATATTATAGTAAAAGATTATTTGATATGTTCTTGTATGATTTGCTACTGTGTTGAAAAACAGCTATTAAGACTTTATAAGCAGCTGTGGCTACTTGCCCCTGTGAAAAATCAAATTCTAAATAACAATTTCATTTCTGTGGTACTTCAGAAAATGTATTCCAGTCTGGTCTATACTTGATACATTTTACTGACATGATTATGCTAGAATTGCAATTTTAAAACTTATTTTATTTTAATTTTTTTGGTCATAATAACTGTCCTTCACACTTCCTCTCTAAAGATCTAGGTATGCTGGCATTCTTGCTGAAGATATTACTTGCTTCACTGCCAAAAAGAGGATATACCTTTAAAACATGTTTAAGCTAGAAATATCATTTCTAGATGAGGAGAATGATTTTTCCTATGTGAGACTAATTAAAGAGGTGTTCTTAAATGCAGATAAGACCTCAGTTTCATAGAACAGAACAGTTGTGAATAAATAAAGTCCTTCTACTTGGCAGCTGCCTTGCTGACTCTTAATGACCTTATCATGTTTTCCAGTGTTTGTTTTTGTTTTCTTTCTTAAAATCCCCAAGTTCTTGCATAACATGCTTGCTTCAGAGAAGCCTATATTTCTAGTATTCATAGTTGTGGAGAAAAAAGCTTGAAAATGGTTATACAATTCCCAATTCTAACAGAGGAAATGGAAGGAACGGAAATGTGCAGTATTTTAAAATATGGTAAACTTTAAATGAGGTTCCTTCTTTTTGAAACCTACCATTTTTTAGTTTTTATTATAATGGCTTCTATAAATTTGACTCAGTTAATTTCAAATGTTTGGATCTCAATTGCCAAAATGTTCAGGCAAAAATTTAAAAGCGTAATTTTTAATAGGGTTGCATACATTAGAAGAGCATGTTTTTCATATTCGGAGACTTCTGCTAAAAACTGTAGTTGCTTTCTCTTTGGAAACTGATTTCAGTAAGTATACTTGTCTTTTTAAGATGTGCTTTGTGAACTAAAACTTGGGAATTGAACTTGGTGCACATACTGGTTATTAACATTCCAAGACATGAAGATTTGGAATAAATTTCACAAGCACAAGATACTCCACCATTTTGTTAAAATAAACAATGTCCATGAGTCTCCTCAGATGTAGTGTCAAGAAGGGGTTTTCTGCCTGTGTGTGACTGTACACATCTGTTAATTCAGAGATTTAAATGTGAAATCCAGCACTCAGTGACAGCAGGTGGGTATCTGATTCTCTCTGAGGAGTTTATGCTCCATAAACCAATCTGTGGATTATCCACAGCCATGCCTTTTTCCCTGCTTTGGACATGAAAAATATGGGTGGAATATTTGTATCAATAATTAATCCTGGTATAAATCAATATGAGTTACTAATAAATGAGAAACAGAGACATGTTGCTGCCAAAAACCAGCCCTTTATGCCTCTTCACTTACTGAAATGGCATGCTGCAAATCACAGTTTTCTCTAGGTGAAAGTCAGAAATATGGTCCAGCTCTACAGAGAAAGCTGCAGTCATGGCACAGTATATTTTAGATTTAAATGAATGAGCATGGAGCACAAGAAGTAAGAAGATGCAACTCTTTATGTCTACTTTCCATGGCTCTTCAAAAGCACTTAAATGACTTAAGAGCCTAAGGGCTCAATTCACTTGTCTTCACATAAGGATCTTTTTCTATTTAAAACTCACTGGGGTATCAAACTCCCTTGTGGAGGAGCTGTGAAAAAACTGTCTCGTTTGGGTACAGCAGCTGAAGACCAATGAGGATATTCTACAGTGGCTGAAATGACACTACATTAATGTGTCCTGGCAACTAAACCTTCAAGCCTTCCCAGCCTGGGCTGGAATCAAGCTAAGGATCTGTTCTTGAAGGAGGTATCTGTGCCACTTCTTCTAAGGAATGTCAGAGTTCACAGTGGGTATCCCTTTCGACTGAGTATGTTTCTCAACAGAGTAACTCTTTCCTTATCCAATATACTTGTTCCTTGCCCAAAGATTATACAAGGGGTGAGGGACAACCCCTATGTTCCCTGGTAACAAAGCAGCACCCAACAAAACCCAAAGATTTGTTCCATGGCACAAAAATGACTTGGCGGTGTGATCATACTTCTGAAAAAAGGAAGAAGTGGGAGTGATTTCTTCTGGCCAAGGATTGTGAGGGAAGTGTCCTAATCGGTAGATTGTTGCCACTAACAGATATTTTAAAGAAAATGGTGGATGTGCCTTCACTGCATTATGGGCCTGATCTTTCAAGGTGTAATATTCAAAATTCTGAATTTAATTCTCAAATCTCTCTTCGTGTACCTGAGACATTTACTTGGATCAGGCAATAAATCAGTCAGAAATGAGCCTCAGCTCTGAGAAATATATGCACTGGTAAAAACTTTATCCCTCAGCAGTGATTAAACATACTGTCCACGTAGGGGTCTCACCTAGTAGCACAACATCAGTGCTTCCCAAAGTTTTCCCTTAGCAACCCTACTTCCAGGGTCACAACCCCACTTTCATTTTCACTTCCAGGCTTGTGGGCCCCAAGTGGGGTCATGACCCTAACTTGGGAACTGCTCTATAACACATTGAAAAAATTAACATACCAGCCAGTAAATACATCAGCAAAACAAGCCCTTCCAGTCTGCCCAAGACCCTGCCTGTCTGCCATCCCTAGGGGCCTTACCTATTAAACATGGTGTTTCAAAACCATGTATCTACTTGTGAGCTCACATACTGCTTTGTGTATGTGTTACCATTGTCTTGTAGTCTTCCTTTGTGCTATTTAGCTATGTTTGGTGTTGACAAATATGTGCTAACACTTCTGAAAATATGACCTCCTTTTTCTAGCTCATTCATATATTGGAGGTGCTGCTTAGATTTATTATTTGCACATAATAGAGTTCACAGTTATTGTGTGTCAGAAACAAGATCTGGAGAGTCTACTGTTCCCACAGCTGGAGCAACACATACACATCTGGTAAAACTGCAGTGTAAATTGTATTGTCCTTAGCAATTAATCACTTACACTGTGTTCTATTGATTCTCCTCCTGCTTAACTCCTACTAGTCTTTACCTTCTTCTCTTTTCTTTTTCCTCATCTGTCTTCTGTTCTCCATTTCTTATGAGTTTCTCGTTTCATTTTTTATCATCTTCTCCAGAAGTGCGGAGTTTGGATGTGGACATGCAAGAGTTTCTACTTATCTTGCATGTCATTCCACCACTACATTTTAGAGAGCTTTGCACAGGTTGTGAAAGCACATGGATTAATTGAAAGCTCAAATCTGCCTTTTACAGTGGAGAGATAATGTCACAAGGTCCACTACCCACAGTCACCAAAAAGTCAGTGGCAGAGAAAAACCTGGATCTCCCATTCCATGTGGAGTCCCATGATGGACTCCAAGCAACGTGGTTAGCACAAGATGCACCAGTAGATGGCAGTTCAGCGTTCGCAGCATTGCTCGGGCATCTGAGGGGCTGATACAGCTGGCCTACTGGTGGGTAGTTCTTCGCATGCAACTTTTAGCACAATTTTATTTCTTTTTGTTCTTGTGGTCTTTTTCCTTGTAGCTTTACCCTGCCATCGTCCTTTTTCCCCCCCCCCCCATTTACTTTGCTGTGACACTTTCCTGTTCTTCATTTCTCTCAATTTTACATTTGCTATGTCTCATTTGAAAAATAATAAAAAACAAACATCTTCCCCAAAAAACCCCAACCAACCAAAAATAAAACACCAAAGAAAGGAAGCCAAATCTTTGATTTATTTTCAGAAAAGAGTTATCTAGATCCTGACTAGTTCATTACTAAGAGAACTAGGATGGTGCTAAGGGGAAGCAGTAAGATTAATTCTCAAAAGTTCTGAAGCCTCACCATGTATTTCGTGCCGTGCAAGGTGAAGAGCTCTCTGCTAACTTGCAGTGTAAGTGTGAAGCACACTTCTCATACTCAATTCTGTATGTTAGACTACTCTTGCTGAACACAGGCTGTAGCTGCACACTTCAGGTTTTGGGTTTTTTTTCCAGGTAGGAAATGAGGATTTTGTTTGGACTTCTGCTGTGGGCTGTGGCTGGGTTTTGCCCCATCAGCTCATGTGGTGCTGCTCGTCACATTGCTGACAGTGGCAAGTGTCTTTCAATTAAGGCTGAAGTTCCATCAAAGCCTGTAAGTGGGAGATTAATAAAAGAATTGTCACAGTTTCCAGGCATGCTGGGTTGAGAGGTACAAAACTCTTGAGTTTGTGTGCTGTGTAAATTTGGAGTTCTGGTCCTGTATATTTAATGGGATAGGCTCAATCCCTTCTTTCTTTCTCATAAAAAAGAATGAAAATAATTTTCTTTGATGTAGAAGTCCAAATGAGGAAATACTCATTATCTGGATATCTTTAATACCAAGCATTTTAGGCTTTTTGCAGTTTGGTGGAGTCACCATTTGAAACAACTGTAGGTGAGAAAAGATTATGGGAAGCATCCCTGAAGAGCTTTTTTTACTTGCTCCAGTGGGCACTATCTATTATATTTCCAAGTGTCTTGTCTTGGGCTTGGTTTTTTCTTTGGCTTTTCTTGCTGTCTTGACCAATCTAGCTGGTACTAGTTATTGTCTCTTTGAGAATTATTGTCAGTACTAAAAAAAAAAATTGCAAGTCTGAACAATAGCATAGTTTTAAACTGCATTTTAACTGTTTGGCCCTGTCATTTTATTTACTTGTTTTCACTTAAAAAAGATAAACATTTTATGCATTTTCTTGAATTTTATCTACTACCCATTCTACGCAGCACAAAGTGAATATTCTAGGGATATGTGCTGCATTCCTTGAACAGTAAATTCACTAAACTCAGTAGGGAAGTAGCATTCATGGGAAATTTTAAATATCTTAAATATGACTTAAATATCACATTTTATTTGTTTTTTTTATTTATTTATTTTATTACGTGAAAGGCGTATTAAAGGAGGAACATTCTGTATTCCTACAAACAGTTGCATCCTAGACCTGTGGTGATATGGTTGCTCCTTCAAGGTTTCTTGCGGGAATTATTTCTTTTAAAGTGGACATTCTCTTCTGATTTTTTGTCTGTATGTCTTGAAAGTAGGTGGGCATGCCTTTTCATAGTATCATAGGATATTCCAACGTGGGGTGATAGTCAGGAGATCATCTGCTAGATTGCACTGATGTGGAAAAAAGGTTTTCCTTAAACCCTGTGTGAACTTCTCTTGTTTCAGCTTACATACACATTGTCCTGCTCCATGTGCTGCTACAGAAAGCCTGGCTCTGTCCACAAAGCAACCTGACTGTAGGTGGAAAAGGCTAGTCTGAGGTGCTTCCTTTCTCCAGGCAGAAGCAGCTCCATCGCTCCCTAGAAGGGAGCAGGACCCAAGCCCTTGAGATGCTGCACTTGTCATCCATGCAATCTCTGTCTCCATTATCCAAAGACTTGCATAATTACCTATCTGTCTTATCTATGTTCTTTGCCCTGTAACCTCTTTTAGCAATGCCTCTAATTCAGAAATGAGATGGAAGCACATTTTAGTACCTTTGGTGGCCACCCACCATCAGTCTTGTTGTTCCAGCTGTCTTTTAAAATATAAAGGTAATTTGAAATTAAAATGACAAGTACATTATGTGAAGCTCAGCAGAAGATTATAGGAGCACTGTTGTCTGAGTAAGAATATTTCAGATTGGTAAAGGATCTTGGAAAATTTCTTAAAACTATTCTTCTATAAAACTTTTTGCATATAACCATGCTACACTGGGTTAATAATGGTTTTCTAAAAAATACTGCTTTTGCTGTATTTGGATCTCTAAAAATGCTATTAAATTGACCAATTAATTGAGTATTCATTTTTAAATAGCTCAAAGTTTTGAAATATTCAATTTCTTAATAGTTCAAAATCTTTCAAAATAGATGGCTAAAATTTAGGTCTGGAATATGCATGCTGTGGTTTCATTTTGAGGAGTTCTGAGTGTCTGTAGACCTCATGGAAACAGTGGGAGGTTCAAATGCTATTGTTGAGATGCACTGATGGAAATTCAGGAGCCTTTATGCATTCAAAGCTACACTTCAATACCTTGGTAAACTCACTATCCTGTACTATCTATTAGCTGTTATTAAAGTCCATACTTCCTTCTCAGTTTTCTGACACATTAGTATTCTTCAATCCCATGGTCAAGTTGATCATGTCCAATTAAAAATTAGAAGATCAAAAGAATGTAGTCGTAAATGGCAGAAAATGATCCAAACCTGTGGTTTAACACCAAATCAGTCTCTGAGCCTCTTGTTTTTCTCCACAGTGTGATAATTTCTTTGGCCAGACTGTTTAGAAATATCAAATAAATGTGAATTATACAGATGATCGCAAATGGTTATGAGCAAAATCCAGCCACTAGGATCTCTTATGTATTTATGTCTATCAGGACAAAGAAAAAGTAAAAAAATACTAAAGAGATAACTTGTGCAAGTTATTTTTCATAGACTACCTGCAAAACTTATGCTGCCATAGAGGGTCAGAGAGTCCTTGGAATTACAGGATATCAAACAAGAAATGTAATTGTTTTATCTTCAGGGAGTTCTGAATTTCACATCTGATACATTGAGAATGCCTTGGTCTATATACAAATGCTATGCTTCACCAGAAAGCATGGAATCCTTGTTCTTCAAAGGGATAAGATACAGATGTTTCTGTGCTGATGACTCATGGTGTAATAAAATGTCGCTGCCTAGAGAACAGCATGGCATACTGAAATTTAATTTCACCTGATTCACATTTGGAGGGAAAGAAGAAAACCTTTTTATGAAAGGAAAAAAAGGAAAGAAAGAAAAAGAAGGGGAAAGAAAATGAAAGAAACAGCAGCTGTTTAAAATTTTAGAGAGGCTTGGAATGTAGCTTTATTTGATGCGTATTGCAGGGAGGAGGCAAGCAAAGAGGTAAAGGTGCGAAAGAGGTCTATGATACTGTTCTTAAGTCTGTCAGAACACAGCTATCAGAAATGCATTTGAGTGTGACCAAAATTGAGTATGCTCTTTTGCCTGTGTTACTCAGACAAATACATTTGGGAACCAGGGCTTTAGAGGCAATATTCTTATTGTTCAAATGCCTCAAGCTGAATCTCTTAGAATTTAGGTAATTTTACTTCAGTGTCACAATGCGGGGTTCTGTTTTCAAACACATGCACTCTGCTCCAGGTTACTTTGCCTGCATTTATGAATGGAGTTCACAGGCCTGGAATTCAGTACAGAAGTATTTATTCCATGGTGATCCAGGAGTTTCAGAAATGTGATTTACAGCAAGTGGAATATGTATGCCAGACAATACATAATATGAAGAGAAAGATGTTTATGAAAATTTATTTCTCTTCTGGTTTTAAGAGATTGTCCACATGGCTTCAGAGCATCTCATAAAATTTTTGGTACTTATACATCCAGACATTTTTCCTTCTTCATGTAAATAACATCCAGGGTAGCCTGTGCATTAAGAGAAGAAGAAAAACAAAACATAACAAAACCAATACACACACATACATACGCACCTACAACACCCCCTTCTTTAGACTGAGGGAATTAAATTCACATATCCACTTCCCAAAAAGTACCCCATGTACAGCCTTGAACAGAGGAAGAAAAAAAGTAAAGCCTCTCTCTCCTGTTGTAACTATGAGTCAATGTAGAAAAATATTTGAGATTTGTAATCTTGATTTAAGCAGAGAGTTAAACATGATTTCATAGCTTAAGGATGGAGGCACTTACCTGCTAAGGGAAGGAGGAAGGGAAGCAACCTGGATTCTGGCTCCTGCTTCAAGCACTATTTATGCATGTTACTCAATTACAAATGCAAAATGTGTAGGCAGCCCCTGGGGCAATAACCCAGGACTTCCTCTTCAAAAGGATCACCTATTAGGGTTGCAAATTATCCTCTCTCGATGAATCTTGCTTCCTGTCCAATACAGAAGTATGGCTTCAACAGGCATGACAGACAATTCTCCAGCCTGAGCTTCACCTTCAGTTGGTGCTGGATGCACTTTTGTGAGATGTGGGAAAGATCTCCTCAGAAAGAAGCTGGCAGTGAACCTGCATCTCCCAGTTCAAGAACAAGTGCCTTATCTACAAGTATGATATTATGTAAAATGTTGGCTGTTGTGCTTCCACAACCTCTGGACATGTTTCTGGGAGAAAGTCTCTGGGGCTGTTGTGATTCATGACGGGGCTGGTCTATGGTAGGCATGCTCAGAAGATGCTTGCTTCATGAAGCCTCTCAGGATATGCCACACCTGTACATCACAAACAGGCTTTGGTGCAAGGTAGGTTTCAAGATTTTCTGCTGTGTAGAAATAGCAGTAGCAATGAGAGATAAAGTTTCAGAACATTTAAATAATCTCATATGCAAAAACCTGATGTAGATTTTTTTGGCCATTCAGCATACATGTACTGGTGTCAATACATATTTTTGGAATTTTTCGGGGTTTTCTTGCTTTTTTAAAAAATTTGTCCTTTGGTAGTGTTCTCAGTTATTTTGTGGACCAGAAGCAGGACATAAAACTAGAACCCAGAAATCCTGCTCTTCTACAGTCTCTCTGTAAGACATGTAAATATATTTACAATTAAAACCAGTATTTTAATGTTGTTGTTTTGTTGGAAATGAAATAGCTGGCACCTAAATAAATATAAGAAAAATCTTCTCTGATAGTCACTGTATCTATTAAGTAGTTGTTTCTCTATCATTGACATTTATTTACTAGTTCCTTGAGAGGCTTTCCAATAGATTCTTTTTCCATATCTTTGTTCTCCTGGCCCCTGTTCTCTTTTATTCTGAGTTCTGTTCCCTCAGGAGACCAAAATTCTGCTCCCTTTGCTCTACTCACCATGTACTTCCTTCCGAAGAGACAGTTTATCTAAATGAGGTAACAGGAGGTAACTTGAGGTAACAGAAGGGCAAATATTTTTGCTATTACTGTGGATACACAGTAATGTTATAAATGCATGCTTGTAGTTTTTATATATTCAGAGATGAATAAATTATGTTTGCTTTGGGTAATGCTAAACAATCCATAACAAATTAGAATTTTATATACAGTAGAAAATATACAGAAGACTATAGCAGGAAATTCTTCAAATATTTGTATTTAAACTAAAAGGGTAAATCAACTTCACTCAGACCTAAGTTCAGAAAAGTTCTTAAAAAATAATTGAATAAGATACATAAGTACTTAAAAATAAGTTATTTTAAAGTTTTATGTAATATGATAGTGAAATTTTTGTAAGTAGGGCATTATTTGTGATAATAGAATGATTGGGTAGCACTGAATGGGATTTTCGTTCCTGCTGTGCTTATGTAGGTTACCTTTCCTCAATTCACTGTATTACTAGCCAGTCTCAAATAGTGTCAAGTCTTAATATAGGTTGACCAAAAAGAATTTCTGAATTAAACTTCCTTTTGGGATAAAAATAATTTCCAAGGGATAGTGTGCTATTTGATTATTTGTTGGATTTTTTTTTCTTTTGCTAGTGATTGCACATCTTGAATTTGGGAAGTAGATCCTGTTTTTCTGTTGTTTATTGGTCATCTAAATGGATCTGAAGCATAGCAAAAATCCAAATGCATATTCAAATTCTCCTAGAAATATGAAAGTAAAAGATGTCAAAAAAAGTGGGGGCAGCAGAGGGAAGGGATGGCATCCACAGGGACCTGGACAGGCTGCAGAGGTGGGACCATGCAAACCTCAGGGAGTTCAGCAAGGCCAAGTGCAAGGTCCTGCACCTGCATTGGGGCAATCCAGAAACAGCCACAGCTTGGGCAGAGAAGTGATTGAGAGCAGCCCTGTGGGGAAGGACTTGGGGGTGATGGCTGATGAAAAACTCACCATGAGCTGACACTGAGTGTTCCCAGCCCAGAAAGCCAAGGGAATCCTGGGCTGCACCCAAAGGAGAGTGGCCAGCAGATGGAGAGAGGGGTTCTACCCCACTGCTCTGCTCTGCTGAGATCCCACCTGGAGCACTGCATCCAGCCCTGGGGTACCCAGCATAACAGAGACATGGAACTAATGGAGCAAGTCCAGTGGAGGGCTGTGAGGTTTGTAAGATGACAGGAGCGTGTCTCATATGAAAACAGACTGAGAAAGCTGGGGCTGTTCAGCCTGGAGAAGAGAAGGTTGTGTGGGGACCTCTTAGACACCTTCCAGGATCTGAAGGGACCTGCAGGGAAGCAGGAGAGGGACTCTCTGACAGGGACTGGAGTGACAGGGCAGGGAGGAATGGGTACACACTGGTAGAGTGGAAATTCAGACTAGGTATTAGGAAGAAATTCTTTACTCTTTGGGCGGTGGAATACTGGAACATGTTGCCCAGAGAAGCTGTGGATGGCCAATCCCTGCAAGTGTTCAAGGCCAGGTTGGACGGGACATTGAGAAACCTGGTTTAGCAGAAGGTGTCCCTGCCCATGACAGGGGCGTCAAAATTAGGAGATCTTAGGGTCTGTTCTAACCTAAAACATTTTGCGATTCTATGAAATGACAGACTTGTTGAGAGAATTGGGAGTGGAACAAAAATGACAAATCTCATCTATCATTGTACTTAGAGTTAAATAGTAATGAACTGGAGACATTGTTCCTATCTGAAGAGAAGGTTTGCTGTATCAATGTGAGCTGGGAGCTTTGGCTTTAAGTTGTGTGGCATGGTGCAAAAGTAATCCAGAGGGCCAGGACCATTCAGAACAAAAGACTGATGACTGCCTCTAGGGAAAATTCCACTTTTTATTTTTTTTTTTTCACTCATCATTTATTTACAAATACACATTATAACTTTTATATACATTGCACATTTACATGGTAGAAAAGTACAAAACTATATATTTAAATGAATTTATATTTAACTCGCCATGTTTGAAAATATAAAATTGCATCAGAAAAAAAGTATTATGAAAAGCAAGAAACTTGAACTGATAAAGCTTTGATATAACTTTTAGCAACACATTGATTGGGAAACAAAACTTTGAAAGTGGTACTGCAAGACCATCTTAAAGGAAACACCTGATAACACACTTAGGTGTGTTACAAGAAAAATCCCCCAACTTTAAAAGAAAAGAAAAAGTTTATTGTAATTACAGTAAGAATAGCTCTTATACAACTTCACAATCCAATTTCTTTGGGTTTGAAATTTGTATAGTACAGTATAAGCTCTCAATACACTGAGATCATTTCGGTACACAATGTGATCAGAAGTAGAGAAAATAAAGAGTAAGAGGTTTCCTTAAAGATTGCCTCACTGCACCTTGCAAGTATACTTAAGTCAGTTACAACGCCTTTTGGTCAGTCAAGATTCCTTGTAAACAAAAACACAGGGATCTTTTTTGTACAGAACCGCAAGAAGAAAATCCAATAAATAAACATAACAGAAACTGACATGCATGTTTGTTAAAGTGGAAAAGAGTTAACATCAGTGAAACAAAGAAATGAGATCATGTGGGTAGGCTCTAAGGAATGGACTTTTATAGTTTACAAGTAAAAAGAAAAGCTTTACTTTACAAGCAAGAGACCTCACAATAAATAACACTGCTCTTCCCGTAACGAATAAATTTCTTCAAAAAACAAGGTGTACGGTCAACCAGACATTTTATGTATAAATTATAAAACATGACACAGTATAAATAAATGTCTACGAGACTCAACTATATGTATACTTTTTTTTTTCTCCCCAAAATAAATAAGCATACACTTATTTACAGTACGGACATTGATTTTGTGCCCAATGGCTGTTCCAAAATTGATGGAGGTTTTACCACTCTAGAATGGAAGATATAGGAAAGCTGTAGTCCTGGTCTTCATCTTCCTCTTCATCCTCTGGGTCTTCATTAATTGCTATATGGGGGAATACAGGGGAGCTGTTGTTTAAATAAGGACAACAACAGCGCAGAAGCAGCTCAGTGCATGTTTTGAAAGCCCTCTGAACAGCCATAATACAGCGTTGCATTTTATGCGACTTGTAGTGAGATGCTCTTTGGCATCTGCTGTTATGCAATAAGGTTTTTTTATACATAATCTATGAAGTCATAACTGCAGAAAGTTCTGAAGAATCAATGGCTCAGGTTTTATTGGCAGATTCCTGAAATCAAATAAAAAGCGCTCTGGTGTTTTAGTTTAATTGCTTTGTGTCCTTCATTCAGAGTTAGTAGAGGCAACTGTGCTAAACCAGGTGCCACGTGCTACCTTTAAGCTTGTTCTTTTGGACCGAGTTAAGAGTTTATCCAGGTGTTAATAAAGCAATCAGCAAAGCACATGAGAGCAGACAAAGTACAAAAAAAGTCACTAGAATTACACTCCTCGGGCAACCCCTTTCTGATAGAATGGCTTGTCCTTGGAAATCCCCAAAAACTCCAACTTGAAGGCCAGCTCGTTGTTGGAGATCTATTGCATTTTATCAGCAACCAAAGTGTGTGCGTGAAAGATACATACTTATATTCTACTGTACCTTGAATCAATAAATCAAGCTTTCTTATGTTTAAAGGTGTAAGTCTTCATTACCTAGGTATCGCCTTCAGAAGCCTTAAGTGTCTGCAGAGTTAAAAATCTCACTTACAGTTGCAAGATCCAGAATGCTTAACTTCTAGAAGCACACCCATGGAGCAAGCTGCCTCTTTCATGGCACACTCGCTCGGGTAAGTTGTGTTATCGCTGGCACACACTGCTTCTTCTGACTTGCTTTCAGGGCATATCTCATCACAGAGGGCACACCGACCTCTGCCAACCTTAAAATCCCACAAGCATTTCTTCCCAGCACTGCATTGAATGTCTTCACAGGATTTGGCTTCTAAAAATATACACAAAATACTAGAGGTAAGTGAAAAGACAAAGCAAAATGCAAAGCAAAGACAAGCAACCCCAAGAACCTCCCTTTCCCTTGTGAACTGTGAAGAAAGAAAGCTCAGATGTAGTAGATGTGATGATACTTGCTGATTTTGCTCAAGCAAGTATTCCCTTGGACAACATTGCCTGTCTGTATGTGGGGGAGGAAAGACAGCTGTGCCAGCAAAGCTTGGCCCTGGGAATACAGAATTACATTTGCCTATTGTACATGACTTTCCTGCTCCATTTCATGTCAGTGGAAATTCAGCTCCCCAAATTAGTGGTGAATGCAGGATTTGTCAACAGGTTCAGCATTTCTAAATCTATTATTTTTAAACTAACCCACAGAGAGCAGTTGTCTACAAGATTTGAAAGGGAATTCACCTCAGCCCATGCCAACTAAAAGCAACCTGACACTCCCCAAACTCCCCCAGCAGTTTTGGGGAGCAGAGGCTGCCCTGCAGGTGCTTCATCGTAATATACTGCTCTATCAGTCCTTTCTGGAATCACTCACAACACAGAATGTCAGGTTGCATAGAAATTATTTGCCTATCTTCACCCACTCACTGTCTCCAAACCCCACAATTATTTCTAAAGAGAAAAAAGTGATCAGATGTTTTCAATTAGGTTAACATAATCTTTGCCAAGACCACTTGAAGACAATTGTTTCCAGGAATACAGACCCACTGAGAACAGTGACCTTATTACATTGTAACCATCTCCTCCTCTATTTCAGGGAGGCTATTTCTGCATTGGATACTAATGTCAGCACCCACAGCCATGGCAGGATCAGGCCCTCTTCTCCCTCAACCCTACTGCAATCATTTCCAGGACTAAGTTCACCCTGGCTCTCCTCTTCTGGTAGGGGAGCACTGACCCAAGCTGCTGCAATCTCCCCTCCTCCCCAGCACTAACTACATCTGTCCAGTTACACAGACCGGATACTCCGAAACAGGTGATTCAGGAAGCTACCCCACTCTTGGTCTCCTCCAAAAATACTTACTGACGCATTTTCCTTCGTAGGCTAATCCAATGGATCTTCCCAGGAGGCAGGTAGCTTTCCTCAGGTGGCAGGCACTGGCGTAGGTTATGCCGTCATTCCCGCAGAGATACTGTTCAGGGGAGGTAGGCTCTGGGCAAATTCGGTTACAGGTCACACAGTAGGCATTGTTGGTTTGGTCAACCACACATGTGGAGCTGCCTGGGCATAAGACATCCCTGCAGGTCTCTGAAATACAGACAGGAACACAGTGATTAGTAGGAGATATCAGGATCCCAGTGAGGAGGGTATAGGTGACAAGAAGATGAAATTATCAGATAAAAGCCTTCAGAGCTCTTCTCATTTAAGGGCTGCTGGAGGATGCCTGTGCATCTCAGGGCAGCTGTGTGAACAGAAGTGCTGCCAGACTACAGGGACCTCTCAGTTCAGCTACATCTTTATCTGTTGAGCATGGTCTAGCTACTCTCTTTCAACCAGGTTCCTGTGAGGAAGTACTCCAACACCTCCTCCCTACTCTCAGACAGACACCCTTTGGCATTTGAGGAAGATTGGATTAGATTTGCAAACCTACTTTTGCATTTTCCCTGATACTGGACTTCAAGTTCAGGCTGTTCTTTACATCTGGCTTTGAGAAGGGCGCACTCGTTCCTGTAGGTTTTCCCATCTAAGCCACACACGGGGCCCTTCCAAGTGATATTAGAGCAATCCGGAGCACAAACACACCGAGGTTTGTTCTTCTTGTTCATTTTACATTTCTTCCCAGGTCCACAGTCCACATTCTCGCATGTTTCTGATGGAAGGAAAGAGGCACCACTTTAGTACCAAGCGTGCAGAACAGACCTGGTGTCAAAACTGCTTAAAGAAAAAAAGATACCGTGAACACAGAGCTCAGCGCAAAACCACCGTTCCCTCCCGTTGCAGGACACACCACTCGAAGCACATTCCCTCCGTCAGTGAGGGCAGGGAGGAGAGAGGGTCTCTTCCCCCCTCCTCGTGATGTGCTAGGCGGTGGGCAGAAATAGGGGCCCCCCTCCCCCATCCCGAGACGCCCCTAAAACCCCGACGAGGAAGGAGGCGTGAGACCGCGCTGTCCCCCTCCAGCCCCCTCCCCGCTCCTCCTCCCCCAGAGCAGCCCCTGCCGCAGCCGCTCCCCAGCAGGGAGCAGCTCGCCAGCACCCCCTCACCTTTGCACGGGATGCAGTTTGGGGCTCCCCCATTAAAAATCATCCACTTAAAAAGCGTGTTGTCGTTAACGTCCTCCGCCGTCCACGACGTGGTCAGGCGGCCGCTCTTGCAGCACTCCTCCTTGCTGAGGTCGGTTTTGTAGAGGACCTGGCAGCGCCCGTTCCGCGCCTGCCGGAGCCAGCAGTTCCCAGCTGCGGGGCGGGGGGCGGGGGGGACACCCAGACGGATCAGTGGCGGCCACCAGTGACCCAGACACAGCACGTGCGCCTTGCCGTGACTTTTACTAGACTGTTTCCTTTTATTTGTCCCGTTTCATAACCCGCAGCTACTACGGCCCATTTGGAAGCGCAGTTTAAAAAACAAACAAACCCTCCCCCCCACCACCAAAACCCAACCAAACAAAAAAATCTCCCCCCCTCCAAAACCACAAAAGAACTAAAAAAACCCGAACCAAGAAAACAGCAAAACAAAATCCTAAACTAAACAAAACAAAACAAAATGAAAGAAAGTGAAGACCCAACCAAAACAGAACGAGAGTTTTTGGAGGTATTTATTCCATATGTAGAGCAGAAGGAGCACTGCCGACACGTGACAGAGGCTTGAAAAGGATGTGCATTTAAAAGGGAATAAAAAGAAAATCGCGCTTGCAAATTCCTTCCTCCTCCCCCTGCCCTCTCCTCCTCACCGCGGCTGCACAGCAGCATTGTTTTAGTGCCGCACAGTTTCACTCACAGCCCATTTTGCAATCTGCACGAATTGGGAACATTTGCTGTTAGCGAAGTCTTTCGAAATCTCCACATTTTGCTGTTTCTATTAACAAATGTCTCCTTCACTAAAATAATTCAGCAGAGTTCCAGAAAAAAAAAAAGTGAGCAAAGTACAAAAAATACAAGGACACTGAGTAGGAGGTCCCTATAGAGTTTTAAAAATCGATCAAGCTGGAAAAGTTATAGGTGCCATCTCTACTGCAAACATTTCAGAGGAAAGTACACTGTCCTTACACCGGATAGTGTGGGTTTTGTTGGGGTTATTTTTTGCCTTTTTTTTTTTTCACTAGTATCCCTGTTATTTGTGGAGTCAAGCCAAGAACATTAGTCCAAGCAACTCCCCCTTTTTTAGCTGAAGCATTTTGGTTGGGATGAGTCTCTCGTGAATAACCAATGTGACTTCTCCAGCAACTCAATACCAATTGATTCTGCTGCTAATCCAGCCAGGGCTCGATCCTGCCTCCTTACTCGGATGGGAATGTACCGCAGCGAGGGGTCAGGATCGGCCAGCGGAGATGTCGCTGGGCGCGGGGGAAGACCCCCCCTCGCTAAAAATCATTGAACAAACAGTGCCCTTAAAAAAAAAAGTTTTGAGTCTTGCGGTTGCCTACTCTAGATTAATTTGAGCTCTATATCGGTACTGGGGAAGGGAAAAAGAAAATAAAGAATTATAAAAGAAGTAATGGCAAGACGTCCAGGTTGTAGGTGGAAGATGATCAAGAAAAGGGGAAAAGCCCCAAACTAAAAAATCAGTATTCCCTTGTGTCGAAAGAGGGCTCTTAAGAGTTGTCAATATCAGGTTCGGGTTTGTTCTGTTCGCACGAGGAAGCAAAAAACCCCAACCACTAACTTATTTAAGCATACTCTTCAGTGCAGGAGAATTTACAACGCTAATATTTATTCAGACACACAGAGGAAAAAAAAAAAAGTACGGAGGAGGAGGAAATCCCAATATTAAAGTCAATAAAATGACCACTTATTGATTTCCAAAAATGTCAGATGTAATCGTGGGGTTCTCCATTACCACCTCTCCTTCAGTCAATCAGGAGAGATAAAAATCTGAGCTAAATTACCAACTAACTTTGAGCATTCATTCGGGAGCCGAGACTGGAAAAGTTCCCTCACGATGCTGCTCTTCATTCATGCTGCATAATAACAATAAAAAACAAGAAACATCCTATCTGCCCTCTGTGCCTTTGCAGAGCAGTGCGAAGATCCGATCAAAAAGGCTTCTAAATGACACCTCTGCACCTCGCTACAAAGCCCACAGTTAACTTCTGTTCTGTTGGACCTTGGAGAGAGGCGTTTAACACCGCAAGCAAACTACACCGTGCCCGAAAGACAGAAAACAGTAGTAATAATAAAGAAACATATCTGCGAATAAACAGTCTGGTCTTACCCTGCACTGTATGATCTTCCATGAAGTGGCACAGAAACATCAGGATTAAGAGCATGCCCGGGTGGATTCTCTGATTTAACATCCTCAGTATAGCAGGGAGTGAGAGAGACGCAGAGACAGCGTGAGGGGGAGTAGGGAGAGGGAGCGAGCACTAGCCAGCCTGCTTATGATCGCTCTATTGAATGAACGTCAGGCTCTGAATGCAGTCTCTCTTTAAATCTATACGGGGGTCCTAGCTGTCTGCGGTGGGCGGTCTCCTAATGTGTGTGTGTGCCTGCTCGGGGGTGGGGAGATTTAAAAAGTTCAGTGTGAATCAGGTGACATTTTCCACCTTCTGGAAACCCTCTCCAATTATCCGCTCTAGGTGCACGCACACAGGCGCGCACCCGCGCAGCCCCGAGCGGCGG